>CM052150.1:7684278-7700687 GCA_028455555.1 Augochlorella aurata | reverse complement strand
GCGGGAGGGAAGGAGAGGTAAACGATGCAATTACTTTTAATCAGTTTCCCTAAATCCATCCGGAATGGTTCGGTAGTCGATGAAACCGGCGGCGATATGTTTTATGCAAATGCAACCCGGTCGATGCACGCGAGCCGTGTAAATCCTTTTCTTGGACAAGCTCTCCTGTTTCACGGGGGCGGACTTTGAACCTCGAGGAAACGTTTCCCCGCGATCGCTTCACGCTGGGGAATTTCCCGGCGAGACATCGCTCGCATTTTAAACGAACGATTACGCTCGCAGTGCTTGTCCGCTTCGAGTGTTGCCGCTCGAAGGGGCTCGAACCTTCGATTCGATTATTTTCCGATAGCGCGCGCTCGCGCCAGACGGAATTCCGCCGGCGTGGTCGCTCTTTCGCTTCGTTATTATTTATTTCCCGACGCACGGCGGAATATTTCGCCTCGAGAGCTGGCCGAAATGATTTTATTCGGTTTCGCGAGAACAAAAGCGTTTGCGAATGAGATCGCGTCATGATCAGACTGCGGATCTTGCGACTAAAAGTACACGTTAACATTTTTTCACTTACCAATTTGTTAATCTACAATTATTCAGATTATAAATTTTGCTTTTCTTCGAAGAAATTATTACAATACAAGGCTTTCTAATCATTCGCGCTGCGAAGGAAATGGTACGGCAACCAATGATTATGAAATTGGGGTCGATAGACTTCCATTTGTAGCGATAGTTTTAGCGTTAAAAAGTAAGTAACGAACACTTCGAGCAACTTTACAAAAATACCTCGAACAATTTTCGAGAAATACTTCAAACAATTTACCAGAAATATTTCGAACGATTTCCACGAAATATTTCAAGCTGATATACTTCGGTTCACTGGACACAATTCTCCCATCGTCTGCGCCGCACAGCAAACAGTTCCGTTGGAAAACATTTGTATGCTCACATGCACCTATGTCTTAATAAATAAACTCGTTCGGAGACGAATCTGGGACAAGCGTAGCGCGATCGACTCGCCACGAGGAGAATGTCCGTATCGCCATTTTTCAACCTGTGGATGTTTACTCGTGTTTCGAACAAACAGAACAAAGACCGAACTAATAACAAATGTTTTTTTCATTTTCTAACGAAACGTTTCATGGGAAATATCTTCGTGTTCTCCTACCTGATAAGTAGACTGCGGATGTTTATGCGTTTTTGCAGCGGACCGTCTGGAACTGAGAGTAAAAACGAATTAAGACAATTGATCGAGATTCGATGAAAACGTTCACTGCGGCCGTTGCTCGCGGCCCGACAGAATTCTTCGTCTGTCCCTCTGGAACTAAACTGTTACTATCGTTAGCGAAATTCCATTTCATTAGCATCTATACGATCGAATTACTGTGATCAGAGGACTGCGGATTTTCTGCATCTGCTGCGAAAGAAATTTCTACTTATTGTTGCAGTCTAGTCACGAGTATCGACTCTTCAGCTCTGACTACAACGACTAAATCGCTTCGATTTATTATGGTAATCCGGCCGTTGTTATGTTCAAGGTACGCAAGCAAGAGTTCAGCTCTCATCTAACTTGTTGCACCCGATGCAACTGCGACGTTATTTCCAATTTATGAAGTACATTCTCGTACTTGCACGAAGATCTAACGACCTCGATTTAGTATAGTTGTCCGACAGTCACTATGTTCGAGTATCTAGCTTCGCCACTACTCTTCGAGATTTACTTCGACTGGCTCGTTTCATAGGACATTCGTTAACGACAATAGCGACAAGATACACGTATTTGCAGCCAATTGATAAATCGTTCACCCGATCCAATGGTTCTCCGTCAATCAACGGAAGCTTATTTTGTTATTGTAAACATCGGCGTTTACTCGTAAATACAGATAAACTCGATTAAAATTGCAATACCACATAAAGATCCGCAGTCGAATCGTCCCTCGTTTCTGCGACTAAACCTAGAACAATCAAACGATTAATCTCCGCAACCATAAACGCTTCTGATCGAACTAATCTTAGTAAACATCCAGCGGTTCATCGGAAGCGTCGCGTTCGTTCCCAGAAGGTTCTGCTTCGCCGAGGCGACGTGACAGGACCGAGGAATCGCGCCGCCATTCCCGCGACCATACTCGCGGCCATGATATGTTAATTCTGCGTTACCGACTAACGGGAGCCCACGAAAGAGTAAAAAACGAGACGAGGTTCGCGGCCCACCCGGTTGCCAGCGGCTTCTGCCTCGGCTCTGCGCTCCAGTTAATGTCTTCGGTTTCGTTCGCTCCATCCGACTTCATTTTGCGGCTACGTGCCTCGAAGGCAGCCGCGTCAATTTCCTAGTCAGCCCGACCCGACCCGGCCCGACCCATACCCGAGACCCGATTCCAGCTCTCTATTCCTCTCTCTCTCGCGCTCTATTCCTCTCTTTAGCGCTCTATTCCTCTCTTTTGCACTCTATTCCTCTCTTTCGCGCTCTCTATTCCTCTCTTTCATTCTCTCTCTCTCTCTCTCTCTCTCTCTCTCTCTCTCTCGATTCGATTCCGCGAGTTTGCCGCGGCCAAAAGGAACCGTCGATTCGATTATCCGATTGGTATCGAACTACCACCGACGCCCGCGTTGTTATCGGAATTAATTGCTCGCGAACACCTTATTTAGGAATCTCCTTTGGGGAATCACTTCGGACGCGTGCCGATTTTTCCACGAGTTTACGGCGAATATTATTCGCGTTAGCTCGGCGATTTTTCCGAGCATCGAACGCGTTGATATTTGTCGCTTAGAGAATTTGATTAATGCCCCCTTGTTTTGGATATTATTGAAACTATTTGGGAAAATATTTTCATCGTATACAATATATAATATATTATAAAATCAGAGAATAAACATTTATCTAAGATAATTTTCGATGAATTCTTGATGAATATGAATTCTTCTTAGCCGACTATTTTATTCGGACACTTGTAGATTTTTTTATCTATTTATCTGAATAATTTTTTATTATCCCGAATATTTATTCGAATAATTGTCTATTCGACAGAAATTATTTTATCTATTTACTTGAATAGTTTTTCTTTCTTCATAAATCATTCGCACCGTTCTTTATTCGAATGAACTATTCGCATAATTCTTCGTTTGAATAAGTTATGTTAAAAAAAGGAACATCATAATAGATTCTTATTTGAATGGATCCGTATTCGAGTAAAATCTTCTCGTCAAGAAAAGTTAAAAGTCAAGAACAGCTGTCATATCCGAATCAATTGGAAGTTTTAACAGTTTCCTCCTGTTATGCACTAATAAGGTGGCATTACGTTGGAGAGTGCAGTTGTCGAGCACATTGTTTACCTACGGCGGACAGGACGGCCGAGCGTAAAAGCGCTCGTCCGATATTTTCGTCGAGTCCGCGCGACGCTGAAAGCGCGGAAAAATCGGCGTGCGTCAATTGGGTATTGTCCCGCGACAGTTACATAACGTGCAGCCTGTTGGGAACGTCGCGGAACGGTGTACAGCGGTGTACTACGTCACAGCTTTGAGAAAAATGTTCGAATAAACACGGCGCGATCGAGGGGACAGTCCCTTTCCGAGCGATTCGCATTCGATTCCATTTGGGAACCGATCGCGCGCTGATATACCCCCGATTCGCGGCTTTTTCGGTAACGATTGATATGTTTAACAAGCCCGCAGGCTCCGCAGGATTTAATAGTACAGGATAAATAATTTCTTTGGAGCCCAGCGTGCGTCTAAAAGAGATTTTCGATGGAATCGAAATTTTCTTGAACACCGTGAATTCAGTCGCCGTGCAAATTGCGTGAAAAGTATCTCGAAACGTTCGATAAAATTGTTGCACAATGAAAATCGAGCGTGCTTTAATTAAAAATCTAACGAACGAATCCTCGTTCGTTGATCTTCTCCAACGATTTTGGTATCGTCGGTGTACAAGGATCAGTGTTGTTGTTCAACTTCGTCGACTTATTCTTTAATATCGATTATTAACAATGATCTAGATAAAAAGGTGCCAGAAAAAATATCAACGTCTATGCTTCGCTACGTACTTCTATAGTTTTTCGTTTTTCATAATTTTCTCTGAAAATATCCATTTCTGCGAGTGTTGCAACGATCTACATTGATTTCAACGATGCTGCGATTACAACTACTTTGAAGACCGATCGTAACAGATCACTTTCTCGTCTCCGATAATTTATTTACAATTGATGACCGACGTCGATCGATTAACCAATCCAAAACCGATTCATCATCGATAATATAAGTGTATCAGATCTGCGAGATAAATGCACGAAATCCCATTGAAAGTAGCAATGGTCTGTACGAGATTTCTAACATCGACACTGAAAATTATTTCATCGGATACGGTAAAAAGAGGTACGAAGTCGAAACTTGCTCCTCGACCTCGCACGCAGACGATTAATATTTCCGTCTACCAATCGAAAGCCGAGCAAACAAAGTGTCTTGGACACTTTCGAGTATAAATGTACGCAGTGGAGGCAGAATATCCTTGCATAAAGATGAAGTTTCGAACGCGGGGCGTAACTCGTTCAAACGGCTCAAACGAGTTCACCGGGATACATATTGTGTTTTGCAATTTAGATGAAAACGTTGAACTACGCGGAAAGAACTCTTTGAGAACGTTCTCTGCTCTCCGACGAAAATAGTTTCGCTCAGAACGCGCGGAAAAACCGGTGGCCGTGTTCAATGGAGATCTAATCGCGTGTCACCGTTCGGCCATTGGCCGAGCTAATTCTTTCGTGTCCAAGCTAATTCTTTGGTGTCCAAGCAAATTCTACGGCGGCCAAACTAATTCTTTGATGGCGAAGCTAATTCTTCGGCGGCCGGGACGTCGTAAAATTTTCGCCCAATCCCAGGTCTTTTCATCGGCCGTTACAGCTTGATTGTAATGTAATGAGAATCACGGAGCCGAGTGAAACGTGCTTCGTGAAAGTTCCTCGGCCCCGAGGAGTTTGAACGACGCTTTCCGTTCGCCGATTGATCCTTGGTGGGCATCGATCGGATCTCGAACTTCCGCCGACAATATGGCCGCGACGCCGGCCATCCGGTCGCTGCACGGTTATTAAAAGTTCCAATAAGGGCATCCTCGATCCTAACTATCCGATATGCATGCCAGCTTTTTCGATTAGTTTTGTTTCCCTGCTTAACGGTGCTCGCACGACACACTTTGTTTCCCGCGATTTTCCTGGAACAGGCGGACGCCATTTTGCGACTCGAACGAGACTGTTATTCTTTGCGGTGGATTATCGTTGTTGAAAATCAATCCGAAACGAAAACGAGAAATTAATATGGTTGTTCAGCTGTACTTTGTCTTCTTCAAATTTTTGCACCGAGGCAACGTTTTGATGTAAGTGCAACGTTTTGATGTAAGTGCAATGTTTTTACTGAATGTTCTAATATATAGGTATCATATAGGTATACTTCTATCGAAATAAATCAGAATTATTTGAAAGATCTGTAACAATTTTGTAATAACTCATAACTTTATTTATTGACTAAGCAATCTCCTTGTTACAGTGATAATAATATAGAAAGCAATAACAATGTGACAGTCACGCAAGGTCGGATAAAAAACGAAAACTTGAAACTAAAAAAAAAGAAGATCTGAAGAGACAGAAAAAGTATGCATTAAATATAATTTTATTTAAAAAAAACCTCCATAGAAATCGAAGTTTGCATAAAGACTCGCGATTACGCTTAGCGTCGCGCTACAAGACGGCGTAGAAGACTGCCACCATTTTGTCCAACCGATTTCCTCAGCGACAGACGGAAGCAGGGAAAAAAGCTTGAAAGTCGATTTCCCGGCACGGACGAATGTCCGATTCGAGTTCGTTAATTTCATTAGACCGGGAAAAAGTCTTCGACCGACGGTCGTCGGCGCGGAAGACGACTTCCTCAAGGAAATGGAAGTTCCCGGAAGAAGGCGACATGGGGCCGAGCCCGCGACACCGACGGGATATAATTTTGTTAATTAAATGTTCGAGCAGTTCTAACCTGATTACGATTTGTTGAAGGCAAAGGCAGTGCTATTTAATTACGATCTGCCTCGTGGTGCCGGTGCGCGCACACGAGTGTTCCCCGAGCTTCTAATTCGATTACCGGAACTCCAACTTTCGTCTTTGACTTCCAACCCTTTCGACGATTCCGCCAAAACAAAGACACCGAGTCGAGTGCGTCCCGTTTTTAATTAGGCTCGCGACGGACGTTGATTTTTCTTAAACGCAAGTTTTCCACCGGGACGCTCTTCGCGATATGGAAATGAATTTTCTCGGGCGTGTGGACACGTCCATTATTTATTTATTTACGGCGAGATTAAAGATCTACATTGATAATTTGTCCAAGAGCAAACGGCGAGACGGTGAAATTTGACTGCTCCGATGAAATTCGTGGGAATTTACGAGCCGTGCCGGGGTCGTTACACGCGCACTTTCTTATCAAGCTCGCGAAAAACAATGTGCGGGATCTCCCTCTATGCAAATCCGTCGATATCGCCGCGGAGGATAATTTTCTTCGAATCGCTGCCGGTTTGTTTACTCAGCGTGTGTACTCGCAAAGTCAACGAACAGGCGATGGTGAAATCGGGTCGGTTATGAAAAACGATGCCGGGAACGTCGCCGGTGATGTCTAAGGGCACGTTTACGTTGCAGCCATTGTAAAACCTGTAAGAGCATCGATCAGACCGGCGATAAAAGCTGCGAGAAATTTCTTTCTTCGATCTGCTTGCTGTTTGAAACGAAATGGCCACTCTGGACGATCGAGTCTCGGGAGCGTCGTCCGCGGCAGAATTTTCGTGGAAAAATTTCGTTGATAAACAATCGATGCAGTACGGCAGAATCTGGTCGAATTATTCATAATTTTCTAGTTCAGAGAAGCTTGGCCTAGTTTTTGAAACTTTGAATTTCGCGTAGCGGAAGAATTTATACATTTATGCGAAAGTGTACCGTATATAATGGAAGCTAGAGGCTTTAGTTTAAACGTTTATGTTCACAATTTCAATTTTCGAGCGTGTAACTATGCAAATTAATCATAAGCATATGAATTTCAATGTCTTACGTGCTATATGTTTACCGCGTAGAATAATCAGGAGCTTATGAATTTAAATGTTTTGATTCCGCGTTTTAATATTAGAGTGCACGTTGCGTAAAATAATTACGCGCCAATTAAATGTTCATGTTGCGAATTTCAATTTGAGTGCTGGTGCTGTGTAAATCAATTAGAAGCCAACAATTTTCAATGTTTCTGTTGCGAACTTCAATATGAGGCCGTGTACCGTGCAAATTGATTACGAACCTATGAATTTATGTATTTCTGTTATAAATATGAGATCGAGGGCGCGTAAATTAATTTGAGAAAAATGGGCCGCAGAAGATGTAATATTAATTTCGAGACTGCGTGTAACGTAAATTAATTAGAAGCCTATAAATAAAAACATGCAATGAAATTTTGGTTAACGTCGCTGTGCTACCATTTTTTAATTTCAGCATTCATATATTTCACATTTGAAGTAAAGCAAAATTTGAATGATTGTAACAATTTTTTTTCACGTTTCGTAAACTAACAAAGACCAGCCAACTAAATTTTGGATCATTTTTCTTTCCGACTAATCTCCTGAAAATTTTCATTCATTGCACTGTTCGCCGTTTCGCAAGCAAGAAAATCAATAAAGATCGAAAAAGTTACAATCGTTCCCTCGATTTTATTCGTGCATTCGGTCGCGGAATACTTTAGCTGGTAAATACCGAGCCTGATTCCCTGGAAGGACCATTCCAGGACCATTCGAAGACCATTCCAAGACCATTCCAAGACCATTCCAAGACCATTCCAAGACCATTCCAAGACCATTCGAGTCCCGTTTTTTCAAGCCTGCCGGGAGATGTTCCGCAAACAAAATACTCGACGATCGTAAACTTCCGAAAAAGCTTCGGGGACGGCAGCTCGATGCTGCGAGAGCATCTCGTAAAACTTCCTACCGTTCCTACCGTTTTTACCGTTTGTCCCATTGAAACTTTTCTATTGGTCGATACTCTCGAAAAGTCCCGCGTAGGGACTTAACAGCCGGTGACATTAAGAGACAAACGCTCCCACGGAATTTCCCTAGAAAACTTCCCTATCCCTTTCTCGGTTCAAACAGAATCAGATCGACAGAAATATCCGATTGTTTATGATATTGATAGAGAATAAAAAAATGTTCAATTCCACAAGAGCGAATTAAATAAATTTTCTCAATCATCAGTACAGAAACATACCATCGTTTATGAAATCGATAGAAAATAGGAATTCTCAAATTGCACCGAAAACATTAAATTAATTTAACACAAAACTTGATCATTTGCCAGATCGTTCATCGCTATTATTTTATACTTATCGAATCAATTTCTTGTTTTCGATTTTATTCCAACTCCGCCAATAATGAATCTCAAATTTCTCGATTTCAAATAATTCTGGAATTCCGTTCGCACAATTACTCCCGAATGATTTCCGAAACATTTCCGAATTATTCCACGGACGCATTCGACTATTATTTATCCTCTGCGCCGCCGATATCGATTGTTGTACGATGTTTCATTCAAAGAGAATCCGGACACTCTTTAAACGCGACCTCAGGTACGCTCAAAGCGACGCGACGCGACGGCGTTCCTTCGTTTTGTGTAAATCACTTTTGCAGCGTTTCCGAACGGCGTGCATACAGCAGAACTCGAACAGCGAGTGACACTAAAGGGGTGCCCGTTTATCAGAACACAACACTGTCAGTCACTCGCCGGCGACAGGGTAGAGAGCGCGTTAAATAAATGATTAGAAAAACACGCCCGTTCGGATAGTTGTCGACCGACAACTTGCTCGCGACTCCAACGGGTTACCTGATCGTAGCCGACTGCACAGGTGCATAAGATGATTTGACAGTTTGTATGCCTTGGCTCCGCAGTTATTACAATCTACGAGCCAGTTGACATTCGCTCGATATCCACTCGTGCTTTTTGTCAATGATTTATAAATCGGCCTTTCGTGACTCCGGCTGGCGACAAGGTATTTCCTTACTTTGCGAAGCTAATTAATACAACACTTTTGATTGCTGGATCTATTGAACGTTGGGAAATGCGAACGGCAAATAGACCGAAGCATTTTGAGGTGTTATGGGAAACTCGGACGAGCTTTTAACTTGTTCATTTACAGCTTCAATTATAGTTATAAAGCATAATTGAAGCATAATTTTATGCCGACATTGTTTAACTTTGATATTTTATTTATTTATTATTTTTATTATTATTTATTTATTATTTATTTATTTTTTAGTTCGTAATTTTAATTCAATTACATCGTAATTCATAATTTTTCTCCAATCAAATCGTAATTCGTAATTTTAATTTAATTACGTCGTAATCCGTAATTTCGATTCACTTACTTCGTAATTCGTAATTTTAATTCAATTATGCCATAATTTGTAATTTGCAATTCAGTTACATCGTAACTCGTAATTAATGGAATTTAATTACTTAGTACTTCGTAATCGTACAGGGATTACAATTTCGAATTACATTGTAATTTAATTGAAAGGAGATACGAATCACAGTGCGATTGAATTATAACGTAGTTCAATTACTTTGCAATTCTAATTCCTTCGGTAATTCAATTGCAATTCTGCACAATCTCCGTAATACAGAACGCCCTGACTTTCTACAGGGTTTCGTTTCTTCTATCGAACAGGCAACTAACTGTCGGTAATCAGATCGCAGCTTGGCGAAGGATCGGCGGAAGGAGACGAGGAAGGTATGCTTCAGCGAACTATTTCGGATCGATGCTGCGTGGAGCGTGTTGGATTGCGCGCGAAAAGCCGCGTGCGGCGGAGAAATTCCTGTCTCGTTTATCATTTTGAGCGATAACGGACCGTATTATGCCAAGCAATTTGTCTCGCATAACTATTTCACACGTTGCCCGCGGAGTGATTTGCGAAGAGCGAGGGGTAGAAAGACACGGATGAAAAGAGGGAGAAGGAGAGAGAGAGAAAGGGAGAGGGAGAAAGAGGGAGAGGGAGAAAGAGGGAGAAGGAGAGAGAGAGAAAGGGAGAGGGAGAAAGGGAGAGAGAGAGAGGAGGGGAGAGATAGAGAAAGAGGGAGAGTGAGAAAGAGGGAGAGTGAGAAAGAGGGAGAAAGTTGGCCGATCCGAGCGGCTGCTGGAAAACTGCCAAAAACGTGGGAACAGTTATCGCTGACAATGAGGGGTGGGTAGTAAATGTCAACACTTCCGCGGGCATAGCATTTAGGCGAGAGACTGGATGTTTCAATTTTCTATTTTCCTGGCACACGGCTCGCCTAAAGTATTTTTCGCCTTCCTCTCTCTCTTTTTCCCTCTCTCGCTTTGTTCCTCGATTATCCGACTTTGTGTCTCGTTTTCCGAGCCATTGTGCCATTCCCGACGCAGCCGCGAAATACGTCATAAAAGAGGTGAAATTGAGTGACAAATGTTCTGTCCATAAAGCGTCGGGAATATTGAACCATAATAGATATCATTATATCGAAGAAACTGTCAAAGCGACTGGCCACGGCCGCCGCCGGTACCGTCGCCATTTTATTTCACGCGAGACTTGCCCGTTCCGAAAATTAGTACCGCTACGGCGGACAACGAATGAAATTCGATCGTTCTTCGAATGCACAGTTTCTCGACGGCATAAATCCATTCGAACGCGTTACCTGGCGAGGATTTTATCATTTTCGAAGATCCATAATTTGCCGTTCGAAATCGCTTAGCGGCACTAACTATTTCAATCGTTTACCAACGAAACGTCTCCGGTAACGTTATTTAATAATCCTGTTTGTGATTTTTCTGTAAACAGATTTTTACTAAATAGAGTGTTAAACGTGGCAGACATTAGTGCAATGTTAACAAGTACAATCGGCAGTTCTACGGAGACGTGAAACGCAGGACGGGCCATCCTAGCGGGACGACTGTTACCTTATTATTATCTCGGGAGAGGCCGGTGTCACTTCCCGAACACGGACAACTAGATATCGCATACTAGGTAATAGGCAATTAATGGAAAATCGATACGGAATTTTACTGTACCCGCAGCGCGACCCGATTAAATATAGATGCCGACGGTAATGGCCGCGAAAGTTTATTTTCGCTCGTCACTTCGAGCGTCCTCCTGCCCTTGTGTCTATGATCGCGCGAGCTCGGTATGAATTCGCTTCTCGGACACCCGAAAATGTTACGTCACGTTCTAACATTACAATCAATCAGCAAACGTCGTTCTGGGTTATTATGTAAATTTCATTACTAGCTTCTATCGACCTGTGTAAAATTTTGCACAGTTTTTACATTTCACGTTGAAAATCAAACACGTCTTATTGTATTAACAATTCTTTTTCCCCATAATTCCTAATATTTCGTAGGTTAGAAAATAATTTAGTGAACGAGGTAAAACAGATTTACTATAATTAAGTTGATAGTTGATTCTACGGAATAGGAAAATTGTTCATTACACTTTGTTTATGTCAACGTGGAAAGAAACGGTATTCTCGATCAACCGGTTAGCTGTTTTCGACGAGTATGCTCGTCACGAAGTGGCAACATTTTGCGTTATGCGAATCGAGACTAAAGTCGTTTATGAGAAAAGTAAAGGAGACCTTACAGGACGTATAAGTATTTCTCCCGTATTGTTCGACTTTGATCTCGTTAATACTGCATACTGATTCCGGATTGTGCTAACTTGATTCCACGCGGTTCTTTGCGAGGAGAAGATTCCTGGAATATTTCTTTGGCCCACTTATCCGCTTCTTTCCGCGTTCCAATCAGTTCTCCGTTGAATATTCTTTGTTCTATTTACTTTCTTTCGCAATCGAATCTACGCCTCTTTCGTTCTGTTTACTTAACCGGGATAGACCTCTGTGCGACCTCTACCATCTCACCCCTTAATCACTTTCTACTTCCCGGTGTCCTTATCCGATCTCCAATAAATCCGTCAAATTTGTGTTCGTTTCAATCCTACGTTTATAGTGTGTAGTGTCCTGAATACGAAACTATGACAAACTTCCATGAAATTCTATGAAACAGCGTGACCTCAAGTGGTTTGTTTCTCTTTTTTTTTTCTGCTGACATCTGTAATGATGGAAATGTTATGAAGGAAATGAATAGGTCAAATACGAACCTGTACGACATTAGAAGAATACCAGGATGTCGTTTTATTATTTTCAACTTGTTACGATTATTAAAGGGAGACCATTTTTATTTTAAAATATAAATTAACATTAGTGTCAACATTAGTGTAACGTTAGTGTCTAATAATCACACCGAAAATCGAATCAATTTCCTCGATACTTGACTCAAAGACATTCCATTGTTTCTGAAATTGATGGAAAATAAGAATTTGAAAATTGCCCCGAATATCAGATCGCTTTCTTCGATCATTGTTACGAAAATATTCCGTTCTTTACGGAGCTCGCGGAAGAATCTCGAGTGGTTTTTCATTTTCTCGCGATTAAGTTTCAAAAGTTCCTTCCCGAGAAGCAAATGGAAATGGCGTAATCGGGCCACGGTTTGCGCGAGCATAAGACGCAGGGAGACAAGATGGCGGCACAGCCGAGCAACAAGGTGAAAACCAAGAGGAAAGTGAGAAAAGAGGGAATCGGTCGAGGAGTCTTGTTAGCCGTTCCATTACAGGGTAGAAAGAGGGATACACCGATCCATCGAGCGATCGATTCGCGAAGAAGGAACAGACTGTCGGAACAGGAAAACGAGGAAGAAATAAAAAGAAGACTTAAATAGAAGACTGAAGATCAAACTGGTGAGTCTGAGAGATTAAAACCATTCAGCAAAGGCGACTTTGAGGCGCGGGAGCCTCGAAAGGGAACCTTTCCCACAGAGAAATACGAGAGTTTCCTCTTTCATCAAGGAAACATTAATCGGTACTAGAAACTATGTTTAATCTCCTCCGTTGAGGATGCTTTGTCTAGTTGAAAAGAACAGTCGATGCAGGAGAATAAAGGGAAACATGAGCCCCTCGCGGTCGACGATTTTCTAAAATATCGAAAATATTTTACTCCGGGGAGATGTATATTATCTCTTGATACATTATGGTGATACCTTTTCTCAAAAAGCAGTTCCTAGTTAACTCTTTATTAAATATACTGTTAATATACGTAACTGTATCAAGTATAACTTTAAATATAATTTTGTACTATACATATTCAAATTTATGATCATATTCTCTATGATCATATGGTTTATGATTGATCATATTCTTCGTTATTATTTTGGAACAAGATATATCTTTATTTCAAAGAAAGCTTTGTTTAAAGCTGGACAAAATAAATATTTATATTACAATTACTAAATTTAAAATTTCAGCTCCATAATTATAGCCAAAATGATCGATCTTTACGAAAAATAAATTAAAAATAATTCTTAGTTCGTGTTTGAAATTTCATTTTGATTTTTGCATTTTGCTGACACAATCAAATTCAGCAGAGAAACGTAACAGCAGCAACTTTTTGGGAACGGGTAGCCCTGTGTATCGTCAAAGGGTTAAGATTGTAAGAGACTCGAACAGCGCGGTGTAACGAACGATTGCTGATAATCGCCAGACGTTGCTCATATATTTCGCGGCAACGTCGGTCGCCACTCAAAGGATTAGGGGAGCCGTGGCTGCGGTGTACATGCCATCACCCACAAATTATACTTCTGTCGCACGAGATTACTTTGTTTCCGTATTTAAATGAGCCTCGTGAATGGCGGTCGCGTGTCACGCCGGCACCAAATGTCCCTTTCAGTCGGCTGACTATGACTCCCTTGTTGCAACGATACCAACAGTTTCTTATTACGTCCAGCCAATTCGTCTGCGATTCTCGTTGCAATCAGCTGGCCCATATTTTTCCCCTAAATGTGCCACATGTCAAGCGCTCTCGCTATACATCACAATCCGTTGCGTAGAAAAACTTCGACGATCGAGATAGTTTTACAATTACCTTTCTTTCTTTGATACGCTTATTTGTAGATATATTTTCTGCTGCGCTGTTTATTAATTATTTAAAGCAGCCTTCGCCTTATTTGTTCTAGGACCGATGCAGGAAAAGGAGCAATTCTTTGATGTTCAGATTTACTGTATCGGAGAAATAAATAATTCGAATAGAATATGACGTTTTTTATTTAAAATAGATTTCAAAGTGAAATATACTCCTAGATAGAATTGATTAATTAAAACGAAAACTTTATTCAAGGTAACTCGTCTACTGCCAATCACAACGCGTCTGTTAGAGGTTCGTTATCAACAAAGAAGCAGGATTTACTACTTTTTACTTATTATTATTTATTTATTAAAAAAAATGTTTTCTCCAAAATAAGCTGCATTCGCTCTAATAATTAAGTATTGATTACAGACAAATTATTCAGAGATATAATAAGATTTAGTAACATTTGTTTATATCGTATTGATCAGGTTCTTGTCGATTATTTAATCGTGTTTTCGCGCGCTTTCGTGTTCATCTAGTTCAACAAATTCAGCCGCACAAGACCGGATTCTCTGTTCAAAAATGTCGCGTTAAATTCTTTGTTGCTAGGAGAAGCTGTTCGCCATAGTTCCGCAAGCTTTCTCGACGGGACACGAGTCTCTTCCGACGCTCTAGGAACACGTTGTAGTTGCCGGTCGCCCACTGCGAGCATAAATTCGGTTCGACAGTGGGAAAAGAGGAAGAGAGTGCCGAGAGTCGTCCGAGTTGTTCGGAACACATTGATCAGCTAATTTTCGGGTGGCAGGCTGAAGTTTTGGATCGCGTCCCAGTGGGCGGTAGTTCTCGGCCTCGGTCCGGCCCCGGTGTAAAGCGAGCAAATGAATTATGAGAGGAGAAACTGAATATCAACGTAGACACAGAGCCCGTGAATTATTTAACGATCCTATTTACCGGGCTTAGCGCGTTCAATGAAATTTACACGGGCCGCCGTGCCGGCTCTGCAAAAATCATCCGCAAACAAGATTAATGAAACGGCCGGCGACGATTTAGGGGGCCGCGAGATCGAGCCTTGATCCTCGATCGCTGGTTTTTCTCCGTTAGACCGGACTCTCGTTTCTTTATCCTCTATTTACACGTTATATCGATTCGGCGTTTTATAGGCCAGCTGTCCCAATTTCTGTGCCTCCGGATTAAAAGCGTATATAAAAAGACAAACTTTATATACGAATTGATGATTCGTAATTTTTTGTTAGGTTTATCTGTCAGTATACAAGATCTAGAGAGAAGTATTATATTTTTTATACGTTAAAATGTGGTAAATATTTTTGAAATTATGCTATGCTAGCTCTGACGAGTTTGATTTTTATCTATCTATATGCTTTCCATACAACAATAAAAAGAAATAGTAATCGTGCACATCTTTATATTTTGTAAATAAATCCAGAAATAGGGTGAGATTTCAGAATATGTATTGCATTTTGTACAATTAATCAATTTGGCAAATGTGCGGCTCATTTGCCCGTCTCATAATGTTTGCGCATTTATTGTCCTAGTTAGTGGCTCGTTCATACGGAAGATTGCATGGTAAATGGAAAAATTGTAGACGCGTTTCCTCTTCTCAAATTGCCCACTTTTGTTTACAAGCTGAGGGACAATTGGGCAGAATTTACTGCCACGAATGTCGACTAACCGATCGAGTGCGCTTCGACAACAGGTTTGAAACCGAAGGGTAAGAGTTTCGAGGCGTCGCGGAGCTCTGGAGTGTTAACGCAAAGACATTCAGAGATTCCGGAGCTTGGAAGAAAGGGGTAATGGGGTAGCACTGGACATTAATTATTTAATTGAAGCGAAGTGCCTACTGGAAGCGTCCTTGGAGGACGTTTGTGCCGAGAGCAGTGGGAAACGCGACGGGGAAAAGTATTTCCAGTGAAACCACCTTCGGAATACTCCGTCATTTACGTTCTGGAAATATTAATTCCACCGGGAAGTTAATATATTTATAGAATTAATACGTATTCAATGCATTTATTTATATCTATTGAACAGTAAAGCTTCATCTCTGATATCAGGACTGCGAAACAATTTTGTCGGGAATTCTACCTTCGGCGAAAATTCTGCACGCTTCTGTTAACATTTCTACCCTGCTGAAATTCGGACAGACTATACCGCCGTAAATGAACTTTATCAATAGACATGTTTACGTGAACGTACCTCCTTTAATACTGAGACGATGAAAATATTGTTTCAGGAAATTTAGAACAACACATATGTGGAAGTTGTAAACGGAGAAAGCCGTATACATATTCGACTCATTGTGAGAAACAAAGACTGTTATTGTTTACTAACACATGTATTGTTTACCAACCAAATTAATTGTTAGGATCATTTAGAGTCAAATTAACTGATAGAAACTTTTGTTTCTCTTGTCTTTTTAATATCTTGGGATGTACAAATTGCATTTTGAGGCAC
>CM052150.1:7628950-7680173 GCA_028455555.1 Augochlorella aurata | reverse complement strand
CGCGTATTTCTGGCCTGCGTTTCCGTCCAGTGGCAGTACATACTTCGGCGGACTGGACTGCGGAAGCGGAAGGGTTAATCCGTCGATCATCCATCTTCTGACGCACCTTCTTTCTTAGAAAAATAATTATCGAAAAGAACTGCTTCGGTGATTTCTGATATGTGTAGCACTTTGTACTGATGCTGTAGCCGACATGTATACTAAAAGTTTGTTGCATGATCAAAATTTCGAGCAACGTTCCTGTATATCATGCGCGACGGTGAAAAGCGTGTTTCAATTGTACATTTCCCTATACGCTTTCCCCAGATCATTAAATCTGGCGCTGAAGATACTAAGTAAGCTGCATTTAAAAACACTATTTACAAAGTGTAAATACGACAAATCGATTTAGTCTAATATCGAATATACATATCGCACTCTGTCGAAACGTCTACTTTTATTTCCGTCAAGGTAAACCGGCTTCAACGCTAATATAGATCTAATCACGTTTCTTCTTCAACGACAGCAATTCGACGAGTACTTTCATTAACCTTTCAGTGGTGACGCGCGTCAAATTGACTCGTAACGTTAGCGGCGATGCACGTCAAATTTACTCTATTCGACTCGAGGTCGAATTAACTCTGTATCAACAATGATGACTCGTAGACAAATTGACTTCGCATCAATTAAGTACTACTATTAATATTGAGTTAGTTAGACGTCAAGTCACTATTATTGATACAAAGTCGATTTGACGTCGAGTCACCATCGATTGATACAGAGTCGATTTAATCTCGAGTCATTGACACGGAGTCAATTTGACGCGACGTCTATCACACGACGAAGGTTAACTATCACAACTATTTCCAAAGGTCTAACACGATAATCATTTCCAGACGAAAACTGTCAGAGCATGGTTCCGCAAACACAACTATTCTAGGAAATCAACACCGAACCCGTTGCTTACAATAATCAGCTGTACAGATTTCTCATCGAATCGACTAAAAGCTCTGTTAAAACGAAACAAAACAGCGGTTCTCCGAAAACGGCACATGCCCGAGATATCGAACGTGGGCTATTATCGAGTAGCTTCGATGAACCGTAGAACTCGCGTATTCACAGAATTGCGAGGTTCTCGTTAAAGGTGAATTCCGAGATTCATTACCCATTCAATTAATCCCTCCATTCGAGTCGAGTTCCCTATACCGATTCAGTAAAGACACGCGATTCTAATCGCGCCCGAACGATCCGGCGATAAACGCGTCCGAATGTTACTATAATTTTATTAGAGTTACTATCCTAGAAAAAACTGCACCTCTGTGTATCACGATTTTTGATATGTATACGTTGCAGGTTCGCCGAACAGACGGCTTCGGATATACTTTCACAGGCCGTTCGTCGAACGGCCCTTCGTGGATTTAATTAAGTAATTAGAAACGCCCTCCAGCCTCGTACTATCGATTACATTTTCCGCGGAGTTATCGATCAAACGTAATACGATCGAGGCTTCGAACGTTTCCGCTACGTTTCGGCCCTCGGTTGGTCTTTAAAGGGCTTGGCCGGGTTTCGAACATCGTCGCGAATCCAACCGGACTCGTCTCAACCGTAAAAATTGTTTCGGTGCTTCGGAATATTGCTAATTAAATAAATCAGGCTCCTACTAGCGTTTTATTGTTTTACTCTGCGTTTTTTTATTCTGAAAATAATTATTATTTTTTCGTAGTTCTAATTGCGCTCTTTCCTATTTACGGACGTTCAAGGTCATGACACTGGAGCGGCAGAGCTTGGGTCCATTTTGACCCCAGGATTAAATATTGTCGTTCGACTGGTTCTGCACGATGAATTTAAATTTTCATTTATTTCGTTAAAGAATATCGTAAAAAATTCGTCGAAGAAGATTGCTAAATGAATTTATAAATTAGGTTCGTCGTTCGAGTGTTAATAAAGAACGAGCATCGATATGCAAGATTCAGCTCGATATTTAGAAAATAAAATAGGACGAGAATTCTTTGCGATTTCGCGATGATCGATAAACGTTATACAGAAAAATTCTGTACCTCTGTGTCGGAGACGTGTGTTCGAAAACGGTCCGGTCAGATTCGCACGAGAGCGTCGAATGCAGTCGACCCCGTTTCTAAATCGGATCACTAATTACTCGATCGGGCCGATAGAACGCCGGACGATCGATCGATAGGAGCGACGAAACCGAAGATCCACGGAGAGAGCTTGATCATTCCCATTAATCCCGACCCAATACCGGGTGGCGTTCTCTCTTTTTTCACACGCGATAAGCTTAACGACTCGATATAACAACTTCCAATGTGGATTATAAAAATATTAAATCTTTTATAATACGAACTAGTTAACCTATGTGATATGTAAACTCACGGACCAATGTGATCCATGGGACGGCCGTCCGCGCGGGACCACTCGATCCCGGGAGAACGTGGATCTCCCGGAAAAGATCGTTCCTTCGGACGAGCCCGTCTCTATTTTATTTTGGCCGGCGTTACTGTTACTTCGTGTCGTTTTTGTGTACGTCTTTGGGTGCGTGTCGCTTCGTGTGTGTGTGTGTACGTGCGCGCAGGTCGTTTCCCTGGCCGACCAACGAGGTACACCGACGTATACTTAAGAATCGTAAATTATACGATTTGACGGCCATTGAAGAAATTATGCGACCCAATGGCTATTAAGGAAATTGTACGATTCAATGGGCATTCAGGAAATTGTACGATTCAATGGACATTGAAGAAATTGTACGAATTAATTGACATTAGAGAAATTATACGACCGAGTGGACATTCAAGAAATTATACGATCGAACGGACATTAGAGAAATTGTGCGATCTAATCGTCATCATACGTCAGTTGTTTAGTTGCAGTGAACCACCATCAGCACATTCTTTTGATAAATCAGTTGTATAATTTAATCGAAATAAAATATTAACGATTAACGATAAATTTGGACAAATTTTAGTAAAAATATCAATAAACTTCAGATCTCTCTTCAAAATGAAAATTTTCCATCTCAGTTGCAACGAGCTAGAGCAACATTTCCTGTAATACTCTCGATACGTTTAATAATGAATTGTAAGTATTATAATATTTTTACAGTTTTATAATCTATTCATTAACAGTTCAACGATCAATATGGCATCTTTTATTTTATTGTTTACTGTCATGCTTCGTTCGAATCCAAAGAGAAGCTTCAAAATCGTTTCGATTCTTTTGCTTCTTCTTTCGTTCATCTAAGAAATTTCTGCAGCAGACGATTTCGCACGAAGACTAAAACTGTGATTGTTTCTCTTTGGAACGGATTGTATTCGATTATTCCGGGTGACAGGTTAACAATGTCAATTGATAAGCAAAAGCTCGTTGAACAAAGCGAAGGTTCAACGAAGAATGAGTTCACGGAGCAAAATGGAGGTCGGACAAAAATATTCAGACACCGTGTCTCGGCCAAGAACGAAAACCAGATCCCGAGGATCGAGACAATAGGTGCGATCCGCGCGACATAAGAATACGCGATTCACGGAATTTTCAATCGCTCCCCATGAATTATAGAATGAAACTCATGCTGAGAATTTCAAGAGTTTACTGAATATGTACGCCACCGTCCACTTCTCTCAAAAATCGCGGAAAGCTCGACGGTTCACTGCAATTTTTCACCGTGTGCTGTCACTCAATCTGTATTTTTATCTGTATTTTGATCCGTATTTCGACTGTCACAGCTATTTCAAGAAGTCCATTCTTGTCAATTGTACGAACACCAACAAACAATTCTTCCTAAAATTGTTAAAAAGGGATCGTCGTGCGATTAACACTAAACGTACCATCGCCGATCAAATCATTCCTGATTTGTTATTTCAGGATCATTGAAACGACAAAGATGCTTCTACGCAAACTGATTGACATTTTTTAAATTCTCTTATATGTTATAATAAAAATGACTAAAAGTCTGTATCTGCTAAATAAATCATCTGGTTAAAAACATTAATAAGTAAATAACTAAATAAATAACTAAATAAATAAATAAATAATTATGTTTACATAAACCCAATTTTACAATTTTTATAAGACAAACCAGACACTTTCCGCGCGTTTAGCGTTAAAAGTGTTCAAAGAGGCTCAATGCTCTTTCTGATCACGTGATACGAACGTCGCGCAACTCGATCACTAAATTATTCAAGGACCCGTATCTCGAAGAGAAAGAAATCTACAGAAAAATCCTTTCCCTGCGTTCTTGCCGCGGATTGGTTGAAATCGCTGGCGAACCCCGATGGTCGCTTCTGAAACGACCTGTACTCTGTGTAGGACTGTGCGCAGTGTGTCTGTCGGATGCAAGTGACCGTTGCACCTGCACGCGGGTCTGCACCATGGAACAAGACATGCGGTCTTGCGCGTAACCACGTGGAGGAGTGGCAGGCAGGTCGATGGATCATTCTGCTCTCTTACCGGAGATCGATCGACCCAAATACCCCGAGTCGTACAATGTGCTCGAATTCGTACGCCTCCCTCTTTCTCTCATTTCTCTCTCTCCCGTCCCTCCCCCCTCTCTCTCTCTCTCTCTATGTGTATTCGGATTACTAGCCGAGCTCGGAGTCTACTCTCCCATGATTTAGCTCCGATAACACGTTCTTCGATCGGTTGCACGTGGCCGTGACTGATACCGGGGATCGTCCGTCCGAAACCCACCCCCGTTTCCCATGTACCACCGACAGATCATTCCGTCGAGTCTACCCGCAACACCCAACTCGAATTCCAGCGCCGTTTGAAACACGATATTTCGTTGTTCCGTCGATCGGCGAGCCGGACCGTCTGGATCCACATTTTTCGCGAACCTCGATCGAGATGCCGTCATCGATTTTAAAAGAGCCGTCAGCTCAGAATGTCGATGTGCGAGCATTTTGCTTGATTCGAATTTGGAACGCGGAATCGTCGGCAATTTTCGAGAATTTTTGCAGAACTCAGATCCTAGAACGTGGATCTTAGAACGGAGTAGATCTTGGAACGAGAAAAATAGTCCGCGTTAATAATTGCAAAATACGGGAGATACACAGACATTTATTACACTGTTACTGGCACATGAACGAAAACTTAACGAAACACCGTATAATTATATTTCGATTTTCTATTATTTCTAATATAGAAATATACAGATACGATATCTCGTCAAGTTTCTGTTTACGTATTTATAACAGAAATGAATATTCTAAATTTAAAATTGCGCGATCATTAGAAGAGGATATTGATTACCTTAATTTTAACTTGTAATAACGAACTGCGAAATTCTAGGATATTTCTACAAATTTTGCTAATTTTTCAAAGCGACCGCCTAATTGCCCTTCAAGGTTTCCGATTCGAAATATTCAGATCGATCTCTGCTCACGAAAAATGCTCCCGACGAATCACAGCTTCGGCGAATTTCTTTCGCAGAGCGATTCGCGACAGATATTAATCCTGATCCCCAAATGACGGATCTTTGCGACTATATCGTGATCCCTCCCCTCGGTCTGTCCTTGGGCTGCTGAGTAATTGGTTGCCGTTACAAGACGAAGCCCTCAGACCAGGCCCCACTGTATTTCTAATACGATTCCAGTCTGACGGACGATCGATTCTGCCACGGTCCACTAACTTTCTGCTCCTCCGGGGATATCGATAGTCCTTCGAGGGATAGATAGAGGGAGAGAGGGAGAGAGACAGACAGAGGGGAAGCGAGCCTCATCATTCCCGCGTTGTTCGGTTTAAGCTAATTAGTTGACTGGAGAAGTCTCGGTGATTGCTCGCTCCGAATAACAAAATGTGCAATTAGGACGAAGGAGATCGAGTTTCGCGGCGTACCTTCGAGATGGCCTGACCTTCGGCCGTCTATTCGGGGTTTTAGGGTGCGTCCCTGAGGACGTTTGTCGTTCGTTCGAATTATTATGCTATCGGAGGCACGGAATTTTTGATTGGTTCTGCTTCAACTGCGATACAAATTTCGTTTTTACTATGTCGCGAGGACATATTTTCTTCGGGTTCTGGTTAAACAATATTTTCGTTTTTAAAGCTGTCTTTCGATCATCTTTCATTCGTCTGAATCATCCTTCCGAGTTCAATCAGACATTTCGAGTTTTAACGATGTTATATTGTTTTATGTCTGCGCGTTAACTTGTATTTTAGTTGACTATTTTTAATAAACTGCACGGTGAACAGCTTAATCGAATGGAGCAGTTTTTGTCTGAAAAAGAATTCGACCAAGCAAATAATAAAATGTTATTTCGAATCGATTACAAATAATGAAACAATCTCGAGAAACATGGCTCGCCTGTTCGAACTGATACGCAATTATCCCGAATAACATGTAATCAGATAAAACAACATTATTTCAACGATTATTCGAACAATTGATTGGAACAGTGGCCAAGTCCGATTCACCGATATCACAGCATAATTCATGGATTTTCTATAACATATTTTCAAAAGAGTAACAACGATAACGTATCTTTCAATCATGCTCTTTCGAGTGTTTAAATATTTCCAGATTGTAGACAAGAGTGAATTTAATTTGCAAAATGACGAATAAAACCGGCGAAAAGGTTAATCCGATTTGCGATTCACAAAATGATCGGCTTGCAGTGCGAACAGTTGAATACGATCCAAAGAAGGATTTATCTTGACTGCGGAAAGGTAAATACGATATACGAAAGTATGAATTTCGAGTGCAAGCACTGTATCAAAATCGAGGAATTAAATTAGTATAATATAATATAATTAATATAATATAATATTAATAGTCTGGTTCGATTAAGAAAACGATCAGGAGCGAAGAGGTGCAAATCACTGTGGCTGTGGAACGAGTCCCAGCATGAGAGATTATACTAATGCCACGTCACGTGAAATCGCATGGAATCACGTGACGCGATACCGATCCGTTTCTAACAGATTTGGAATAACAGAAATATGCAGGCTCACACTCTTCGAATGTCACATGATCTCACGCGATTTCACGTGACGTGACATTAGTATGTTTCCACCTTAAACGACGTTCGTCGTCGAGTCATTATTAACAGCTTCGCTAGCAACATGACACGTGTGCGACGACCATGATTCTGTATTTGACGTAAAGAACGTCGAATGAATTTTGCGGATACAATTCTTTAAAATTTTAATAGGAACAATAATAATAATAATAAATTCGTAAAATTAATTTCAAATTGTAATAACAAATTCGTAAAATTTATTTCAAACGTTAGTAATGAAATTGTTACACATAGCATGATATTCAGATAATTTATAGCTTCTCTTTGACGACATTTCGGTTATATTTTATAAGAGTGTACGATTCAGGTATTTAACACGATAACATAGGCTGCATAGGTTAGTGATGCTGCCAGCGAACGTGTTAATAAAATCGGCAGATCGACGTCGACGCAATCGAGAGAGTTCGTAAATGGAAGCAAGCATTTAGTTGGTGGTAGTACGGCCCTGTCGATTCGTAGGCAATGATTACCGTTCAAGGACGAAGTCTTTTCCCTCGGCTGATCGATCGAGCATCAGCCTCCGCGGGGTTTGCATCGAAAAAGCAATTCCGAGCAATTAACACGCGAGGACAAGCGGCCGGCCGTTTGGGAGAGGGGGAGGGGGGCAGGATCCCGATAATAATGAAGAGAGTCCTGGCCGAGGCATATATCCATTAAATTGCATGCACTCGATTTAATGGCTTGACTCGTTGCCACGAGCACTCCAGCCGGGCCACTCGAGCTCGCGTGCTCGAGCGCCCTTCCCGACGAGAATCCCGACGAGAATCCCGAGGAGAATCCGCGGGATTGTTGCACTTT
This sequence comes from Augochlorella aurata, assembly GCA_028455555.1. NCBI lineage: Eukaryota > Metazoa > Arthropoda > Insecta > Hymenoptera > Halictidae > Augochlorella > Augochlorella aurata. The sequence continues at coordinate 7,672,374 of CM052150.1, read as the reverse complement.
TAAGGAATCGAGCCTCGCCATTGTTCTTTCCACGGCCGGGACTCCCGATCGGCCATTTTTCTAATCGTATCGGTCGATTCGAAACCGCGATACCGCCTAGGAACACCGGCCTTTTCGCGCCATTCCGCACGAATCGGTTCACGAATGATTCTTTTCGCACGGAATCTCCGAGCGAAATTGCGGCCGATGCGAATCAGCCGAGAAATAGTAGTCCAAGGACTTCGTACGATTGCAGTTGCGAAACTGTAATCAGCGGACTGCGGATCTTTGCGCGAAATGAAAATTGTCTGCCTCGGTTGCGACATGCTGAGTTTAATGTACATTTTTATTGCTGCGTGTTCGAACACACTGGATGTTACCGGGAGCTTTAGTATCCAAGCGAGGTGAAGTAATAGTGATAGATTCGAACGGACTGAATGTTGGTAAGATCTTTACGACACGAAAGTAATAGCGGTATATTCGAACAAGCTGAATATTACTAGGATTTTCAGAATACGAAACTAATAAGTTACAAAATGTGCGAATTTGCAGTGCCAAAAATGTGTTATTTTTTGTCTTGAATGATAAAGATCCGCAGTCTACCCAGAAAAAAACTGTGGATTTTTCTGTAAAGTTGTATACAATATTTTTATATAATTCTCCACAGATTCACAATTTTTATTATAAATTAGAATTTAACTTTAGATTTCATTAGAAGTCAGACTATAATTCCAAATTATATCAGTTTCTGCAATTTTCAATTTTATCATTATCTATAATTTTAAATTTCATCATTTTCTATCATTTTAAATTTTATCATTAATTTCTGTGAGTCTATTTACAAGCTTTAAATTTATAATATTTATACAAATATATAAATGCATTTAATCTTTTTATAAATTTCTTCATAAATCTTACGTTTCCATACAATTTTGTACAGCATCTAGAAATTTATGTTATTGGTCCGAAGAGTTGTGAAAATAAAACCAATTCATTATTTTTATTAACATTCATTGTTGAATTCGTTTCGAAAGACGAATCGCCATCGTTCAATTATGCGCTTGCATATCGGTCTTCTTCGGGGGCCGACGCTTTATCCGAGCCAGGCGGATTTAATACCGACGTCATAATTGAACTTATTATACTAATGAAGTTTGACATTCGATCGCCGCTGTATGCGAAATATCAGCTTACCGTGCAATTTATTATCATCGAGCGTATCTACGCTTTATCGAAAATATCCTGCTTCGCTCGATCTGTAAAACTGTTCGCCAATCATCGATCTTTCGTGCCTCCGAATACGCGAAATACAAGATACCTCTCCTTCGCCTAATCGCAGTCTTTTTGCACAGTTCCCCAGATTTCGTGCCGCTTTCGCTGAACTTCGATCTTTGTCCAAACGATTATTCCCCTTTATTAATTTATTCATTTTAATTTATCTTCGCTTCTTCGGCTGTTTAACTAAGAAGCGTTTGCAGCAGACGATTTTATATATAAACTAAATTATCATTGTTTGACTGTGTTCATTTACTCATTTCATGGCTGATGGACTCTAGATTTACGCGTCGACTGTCGTATCCAGGTTGGGTAATTAATGTTTGCTACCGTACACTCGCGCGAACCGAGTGTTATTAGTAGACTGCGAATATTTGCGTATACGGCACGTGGAAATTTCTAAAACACACAGGAACACCCGTACCGACCATAACCATACTTTTTTAAATTAGTTTCGCTCGGAAGAGATCTTCCAAACAGTCTTCCAATAAAAATATTCCAGTCTCACCGTGCCTTAGAAAACAGTAATATGCACAAGACCGTTCCGCAGTCTACTCGTTGAAGTCTGAACAAAACGTTCGACAAAGTTAATCGATCACTGATGCACATTAATCCATAAAATCACGGCCATACGATAAACCGCGCGGACACTTTTCGTTCATCGATTAGCCAAAGTGTCCAATCTAAAGATATCCTGATTTCCCCAAAAGCTTCTAAAAAAATTCTTTCTAATCTCCCTCCACCGATTTCGAGCACATTGACGATCCTAGATCACCCAGCAAGATCTCCCAAGTCCATCGATCTGCCCCACCGCGATCTTACAGCTAACCAGTAAAATATAAAAGGTACTCATCCTGATCAGCCTTGAATCTCTCCACGACGAGGCTCGTCACACTGGTTCTCCAGAAGAACCTTCACCCGCCGGCGACGATGCACTTCCGGGTGCCATAATCGCCGGCAGGACATCTTCCCGGGAACCTTGGCCTTCCTCTTCAACGGAGCTCTTCCGATCTTCCTGCACGATGTATCCAGGAAACTCGAGGCTGAAGAGCATCGAAATCCTTCAGCCAACTTCTCGAATCGTCTTCGCTCCTAGCTGCCTGAACCATGTTCCACGAAAGACGCTTATCAAGCAATCGCCTCGGATGATGACCCCCCACCCTTCAGCCGCTGCAATCTTTCCGGAATCGCGTCGATGTGTGTGGTAATCTTGTTGACGTTCCCAGCGACGCGCCTCGGGCCAGCCGAGTCGTCGCCGAGCCTCGTCTCCTCAATCATCCGATTTACTGATGCTTGGATGTGTCTGCCAGAAGATCCACATGCTGGAAGTATCCCGTATGCTTCACCGATGGTAGAACCGTGAGCATTTACTGCTTTTCAGATGCGTCTGTCGCGAGATCCCAAGGTTTTTCATGATTGCAGGGATTATACAGGTTATAGGGATCTTTTGGGTCACTGGGATCTCTTGGGTCATCGGGATCTCTTGGGTCATCGGGATCTCTTGGGTCATTGGGATCTTTTGGGTTACAGTGATTTTTCAGATAGCAAGGATCTTCAAAATTGTAAGGACTTTCCAGGTCACATGGATCTTTCAGTTCGCAAGGATCCTCCAGATCTCAAGGTGTCTTCGAGTCATCAAATCGCAAGGATCCTCCAAATCCCAAGGTTTTTCTAGGTCATAGGGATCTTGCAAATCGCAAGGATCTTCCAGATCGCAATACACGTCTATCGCAAGGTTCAGGCGCTAGGAGTCCTGTTCGTTGAAGATGAAAGCGTCTCCTCAGGAAGCGTTCTTCCGTATTCGGGATCCGAGCCCCGCCAAGACGACGTTCATCGTCATCATCGCGCGCAAGTTCCTCCAGTTCCAAGGTCCTAGGCGGGCCAGTGGCTCTACGACGGTTATTCTTCGGGCCAGCCGAGATCCTCGCCGACGAGCTCGTAGAATCGTTGGTTGTGCTCGTTGAAGAACCTCCGGAGCTTCGTGACGACCACAGGGCTGACCCTCGGGTGCCGTCTGCCCTTGCTCTCCTTCAGACACTTCTCCGAGGTCTCGTTCCTCAGGCAGTAGAAGCCCTTCGTGTGGTTGAAGTAGAAGTTGTGCCTGCCGATCCGCGGCTCCAGTCCCAGGAAGCTCTCGATCCTGCGCAGCTGAGGCACGGGGTCCTCGATCAGCTGGTCGCCGTTCACGATCAGGATCTGCTCCCTGGAGAACACCTCCAGCCACCGGTGCATGTACGTGTGATACAGGGAGATCGCTACAGGCCTGTACGACTCGTTGATGCTGCCGTCTGGCCGTATCACCAGCTCCTCGAAGCTGCGCGTCGCCTGCTGCTGAAGTTGTAGCTGTTGTAGCTGCTGCTGCTGCGACACGCTGCGAGGCGTGCCGTTCGTTATTGTGGACGCGGTCGCCGCGTGCGTTCGCAGCTGGGTGTAGTCCGATATCGCTCTTGTCACCGGCTCCCGGACTATCAGCAGCAGCTTCACGCTGGCGTTCATCGCGCGGATCCGCTCCGGCACCTGCAATGCCAGGTATTTCGTTTGTTAGGGTATTGTTCTTTGGGAAGCTTTTCGGCGGAAACCGGGCTTTGTGAAAACTAGTGTAATAAAAAAGATGTTGGGACTTTTGAATTGTTGATGCGACACCTATCGCGCCGGTCAGATCGTTCAGTTTTATATATTTTATTTCGAAATTGTTGAAGTTACAAAAACTCATTTTTATAATAAGTTCAGCTTTATTCTCATAAAGCGACAAGTTTTAGTTACTGTTAGAGTTTTAGCTCGGTAGGGTTAGCGTTAAAAGAGGAAGTTAGTCCTTGGAGAAAGGTTCTTGGTGATAGATGGCTTCGCGAAGTCAGTCTGGATTTGAACTCGGGTCTTGCACTGCTAGAAGAAGAACAATAAGGATCTTGATAATAGATGACTTCGCGAAGTCGGACCGGATTTAGACCCAGGTCTCCTGGGATTTTAAAAAAAGAAGTCGTTCATTAGAATAGCAGACGAGGAGTTCTTGATGAGAGTTGGCTATTGAAAGCTGGCTTGGTAAAGTCAGTCTCTGTGTTTAAACTCAGCTCCTGAATTACTGGAAGAGGAAGTTGTTCATTAAGACAGCAGATGAAGAACTCTTGATGAGACTTGGCTATTGAAAGCTGGTTTGGTAGAGTCAGTTATGTTTAAACTCAGCTCCTGAATTACTGGAAGAGGAAGTTGTTCAATGGGAGGTCTTGATGAAAGTCAGTCTGATTGGTGGATCCTAATTCCCATTTTGGATCAGAAGACGGAAAAAACATTTATCTTGCCAATTAAAAACTGTCTTTTATTACACCTGAACGAAAAAGGAAGACAACACTTCTTATGCTTAATGTCGCTACGCTACCTCAATTGTCGGACCAACCTAGTCTGTGTTTTGTACGTTTGATAGTGGAAATAAACTCTTCTTAAGTACTCGATTGCTGAAGTGAATGATAGGTTCCTTGGGATTTGCATCGAGGTGGAGTGAGGTCCTCGTGGCACCTTGGTCACGTGAATCAATAACGGGCGAAGGTGCAACTTATCCGGCTCATAAAATCGTTGGCAGTGATTTGCGACTTTTATAGTTCATGAACAGGGATATGAGGGTGCTATAAGGCGCTCTAAAGACGGTGCTATACAGCTCGGATTGGCTAAACGATCTTGTTCGGACTCGTGTACATAAAGCTAGCAGTGTTTCGAACGGTGCGTATAGCAACTTGTGATTATAATCACAACACGGACTCGTGTTTCGCCCCTGATCGTAGATTTTGCAGACGATTTTCAAATTCTTTCGCCTTTTCGTACAAAAGGTTTGCTTCGTGAAAAGATTCGTCAGAAGGCACTTCCGTAAAGATCACGCTACCGAACGATACAGTTGAGAAAGAATTTGCATTCTCACCTCGAAGCTCCAAGTACCGGCTATTTATACTTGCCAACGTAATGCGTATTTCAATAACCGAGGTGTTCGCCTAAGAGTTCGCTCGAAGGTTATCGCGTTCCTCCATTACTTCGCTTAAGAATATTTCAATTTCCTGGATTCTGCGAGACAAGAATTGCCCGAACGGAATGGAGGAAGTTATCCCTTCGAAAAGCTACTTCGCGTACTTTTCCAGGAAAAGTTTCCGGAACCCAGGGCAAAGATTAATGATGAATGCGCTTTGAAAAAAATCACCAGGACGAAAAGCTAAGAAATTTCTGCAGTCGTGACGTTTGCTAAGTACGTTCCACCCAGTTGTACAAAGAATACGGCAAAATATACTGCACTCGTGACTTATATATTTAACGAAGCCGGGAATTTAAACGCCGTTTAATAGCATTTAACGGCATTCAACAATGTTCAACAGCGTTCAACAGCGGTCTGAGCAGCGTTCGCAGAGAAATAAGTCAGATCTGGCTTTGAAGGAGTGGGGATAGGTGACGCATGCACCGGGAGTCCCGTGCAGTGGCGCACGCGTTACCCCCACTCCTTGACCGCCAGACCTGACTCGTTTCTCTGCGACCCAGTGTCCGACCACTCTGTGGCCGTAACCGGTGACTCACCTCGGGCGTGACGAAGTAACTGGGACTCTTTTCGATGGTGATCTGGCCCCTGAACGAGTACGGCATCTTCCGCCGGTACCATTCGAGGCCCTTGCCATAGTTGTCGTCCCGATCGAAGAAGTGCACCTCGCCAGCCGCTTTCTGGATCTGCGGATGAAGGAAGAGCATCTCGAGGAGCGCCCTGGTGCCGCACTTCCTCACCCCGATGATGATGGCCTGCGGCAAGTGACGGCTGGTGCGAGGGAAATGGACCTTGCTGGAGAAGAGCAGGGGCGGCGTCGCTCTGACTTGCGACACCAGCTCGACGGTGCGACCCTCGATCGCCGATGCTGCGTGCAGGCTGTACACCGCGCTGTCGTAGAGTATGTGGAAGGTCAGAAATAAGGAGAGGAGGACAACCGTCAGGAACGCGGCGGCCATCTTCGGCCGGGATATGCCGACCACCAGGATGCAGTCCGAAGCGTCGCCCTCGGCCGGCCTCATGGCGGAGCGGGACATCCACCTGCGCAGAAATTCGTTGCATCCGCTTTATAACGTCGTCCACGTTCTTAGAACAAATTAGAACGGCGGAGGATTTGTGGGTAATATGGTAACATTTTCATCGATAGACTGCGGATCTTTATGCGACATACAAATTTTTCGCGTTACTTATAGGACGCAGGAGCTCTATAGAACTTTCTTTCTTTTGTTGACGATTTTAATAGCTAGAAAATAACATATTAATATCCTTAAATCTTCTTTACCTGTTCAATGTTTCAAATTTTACGTGGTCAATTTTCTAATAAATGCATAAAAACCGCGGTCTATTTATCAACGGCGTTCTTTGGAAATGCTAGAAAACTAAACGACGTAGAGCTATGGGACTTTGCTCGTTGTATTCCGATATGATTCGGTGTTGTGGTAAAATTTTTATCGCCCGCTGTGTCCAGTGGGCTTTATTTTGCAGGAGTATAACTGATCCTAAGATTTCCAACGTACAGTGGCCGACATTAATATTCAGACACCTTTTAACGAGGTTTCCCGAAATGTTCCGAAATTGGAATCTTTATTGCTTCGTTTGTTAGTACATTCAGGCTTCTTGAAAGGTTCAAGACGTGGAACAGTAAAGAGATCCTCGAGAAATTGTCGAACGAACGGAGAAGTTTCCTGCGACCGATGCAGGCAGTCTTCGTTTCGCTCGAAGATACCACGGTCTATCTAAGAAGATCGAATCGTTGGCTCGAATTCGAGCTGGAATTCGCAGTTGGTACGTGTTAAGTTCGCGAGGAGTTTTCATGAACGGCCTCGCCGATCGCGTTCGCGAGCTAATAAATCAGCCGGCGCGGCGCGGCCTTTCGCGGCGATTACAGGTGTACAGGGAAGACGAATGCGAATGAAATTCGATGAAGTCGTAGCACGCGGCCCGTTGATCGCCGGCTGAACACATGCCAACGACCGTGTAACCCGTTCTTATCAGTATTCATGTAATGATCAGTAAGTACGACGGTCTTAATAATTCTTGTGGCGTGGAGCGCATAAATTATAGGCGGCGCGTGCAACTAATGTCGATATTGCGTGTTGCCGGCACGCGCGTCGCCGAATTTCAAGTAACCTGAACGTTATCGAAACGATTTTAATATCGAAGAAGAGAGAGGGAGCGTTGATCTTTGCCGACGATCGACGAACACTTCCTCTGCAAAGTACATACACGATCCGTGGTTTTTTTGGTTTTCGAAAAATCGTAGAAAAATTTTCTTGATAGAATTTTTGTTTTCTTTTGTTACTGTCTTTTTTGTTTTTAGATTTCGTTAACGGAATAATAAAATTTTGATCCCATTTAGAAGTAACACTCATACCTGGTAGAACAGGTATGAAATCTTCGTTTTAAATCTGACCTAAGTCGAAGGTAAATAGATTATTTATGGGAACTTTCAATATAGACAGTAATTAATCTTTATGTGATAATATTTTTTCACGAGTAAAGAATTCGAGCACACGAAACATTATTTAAATGTACAGTTTGGAGGGGGTGAAGGAAGTGTACACCCACTAAAACGGTGTAACTTGTTCAAAACTGAACTAAAAGATGACTTAAATTTTTTGATGATAAGTAACTGATGATTGAAATACTTTCTTCTTTACTTTCGCTGTTGCTTACAATGACGAAAAAGATTGTTATAAACGCCATTATTCCTGTAAAACGATATTATTCTAGCTATTCGATCGCGTTCTCGTACCATTTTTACTAGAAAATATTAAGCTGTTCTATTTTTATACCCGGAGTTCCGATAATCTCTCCTTCAGCTTCTTCGTCCACTTCAACTCCTCCCCCATCCCTCCGCGGCCATTAACATTCGCGAGCCCCGCGTTAATGCTGACTTTGCCCGCCGGGATTATTCTTTATACATTTTCAAGTATTACTCGGCCGGAGAACCGTATTGCTTCGCAAACTTCTCGGTATACTTTATTGCCCGGAACTTCTTGAATAACTAGTTCCTAGAAAAATTCGAGGAACGCGGCTACACTGGATTCCATTAGCGGGGATAATTCTGACACAGTTAGCTTCGTTTTTCGAAAGTTCCTTCCTAGCAGGAACAGCGGAACTTTCTTATTCGATTCTTCGCTATTACGGAACTTAGCGATTATTATTTGTTCCAGCGGTCTTCCTTATTATCCTGGATCTTCCTCCTCCCTTCAATCAGTCTCGTAATTTGCCGTGCACTTCCTTTGATCACCGCAAATCCTCATTTTTATTATTGTTCTCGGGGATAGATTTGATTCGTCTCGATTTAATTCTTCATCTATTCAATTATATTCTGGTATTATCTTTGCTGTTATTTTTGTTAAACCATCTTTTGGATTATCATTTCTAAACTATCTTCTCCATTTTCTTTTTATTGAACCGTCTTTTGCATTGTTATTTCTTAGCTATCAGCTCCACTTCTTTTAATCCTTTGGGTTTAATCCTTTGGGATCAGAAATTTCTGATCTCCTTCATTTTGAAACCGTCATTTGCATAATTATTTCGTGTAGACTCGTAATTCCTCTTCTCGAACGTTAGTACAATGAAGAAGGTTCTTAGAATTAATTAATTTTCTTCGGAAATAAATAGAATTTGCAACAGAAAAAACGACGCAACCTCGACACAAGATTTTAACAATAAATCTACCTAACAGCGTTGCTTCGTAAGAGTTACAAAATTGAAATAATTTACATCTCTTTAGCTCTTAACAATTACAATAATTCTCGAATAGAAAATGTGGAACCGGCGAGACAAGCTCAGCGTTAAAAATTCACGGCTGTTCCCGAAGATTCCCCGTATCCGGAGAATAGATTCGCGAAGCGAGAGATTCCGCGCGCATCCCGATACATTACCAGAGGAATTATCGAAGTCGATTGTTTTTCACACGATTATCCCCGGCCGATACGGCGCGCAGTGTATCGCGGTTTGTTGTTGGTTGCCCGAGGCAGAAACAGCGTGCAACTGGGTTGATTTATCGATTCGAGCGGAACCTGTGGAACCGATGTTTCCCGAGTCGCAACATCGCGCCGCAACATCTCCGGCTCCTCCCGGGGAAAACGGGCTCGGATAAGTTTCGCGATCACGTATGTCGGAGAGCACAGTTTGTCACTGGTTCCCGGCGATCCCAATCGCAGCCCCGAACCGCTCTCGCGAACTTTTTTCAATAATCCGTCGATTTTTTCCGCGCCTCATAGAACATTAGCGGACGACCAAAACGGAGATCGCGGCCGCTGAAAACGCGACGCGTTTTTTCACCCTTTACGGTCGACATAAATGTATCGACAGAATGATAAAAATGTTCACTTTTACGACAACAACTTTCTGCGATTGCAAAACTCCCGACACAATTTACACTGTGTACTCTCTAACGAAATTATTAGTTTATATTGTATTCCGTAATCGTACTTAAATTGTTTAATTGAGAATTAATACATGTTTGAGGAGCTTCGAATTTGTTGCATAGCACGATGTTCGATGATTTTATGGATTTCTGACAAAATACATGTGGATGAAACACGAAACTGCGAGAAGACTTGAAGAACATTGTTCGATTATTTTTAACCTATCAGACCTATTAAGAAAGGAAACAAGCTTATATTTTACTTTAGTTTGTTTTTAGACAATTTTTATTTCGCATAGAAATTCGTAGTGATTCGTTTGCATATGCCATCCGCAGTACAGTAATTATTTAAGGAAGCGAAGAAACGAGGAGAATGCATGATTGTATCTCGCCGGTAAGTCTGTTACCAAAAAATTGCGTATAACAAATAGTACGGTATGGTACAATATGCTAGAGTACAAAGCATTTATTTAGCACAATATGGTAAAGCACAGTATAATATGAAAACTGTGATTTGTTTGGTCTCGGGACGCGGCACGACCGCGACAGTTTCGTTCCCGTTGCTAATTGCATAAGAAAATGATTAATTAATCTCACTTAACAGACACTTAGGTATACCGGGCGGCCGATGTCAGCGTTACCCGGCGTGATTACTCTTATCTGTACATTTTCTTCTTCCCGTGAAATCCGCCGGTTCCGCGAGAGTGAATGCGGGCTTCCCCGGTTGATTTATTGTTACCGCCGCGCCGGTATCGATAAAACTCGGCTGCGGTTCGAGACGCAGTTTGCGCAAACGAGCGCCGCTATTAATTCCGCCGGCCCGTTAATCATTCGTCAGATTTCTATCCAGGCGAAACCGATCTGCCGGCTAATTACATCGGACGTGTTCGGGCTTCCTTTTTCGCTCGCGGCGCGAGCACCTTTTTCCCCGCACCGGTTCTAGAATCTGCACGCTAGAATTTTTCGTGTTCTCCCGCGAGAGTGTAGCCGCGAAAGCGTTCTCGCGATTTTTCGTCCGGAATTGCGCGCGGCTTGGCCAATTTATTCGAAAGTTTCGGGAAAGCTCGAGGAACTTTCGCGCGCGAACGAGTAATCCTTTGATCTTGCCGGTTTCATCGAGATGAATTCTAATTACGAGGACGCTCGTAAGGGGATTCGATGTGTCTTCGGTTTCACAATGTTCGCCGAACTTCTGCGAGAACTTGTAATTAAATACTGTCAGCGAAACGGACACCGGCAGTCCCCAGTTTCTTCAACATTCGGATACCATCGATTTCCTCGATATGCGTGTCGGTCGTAACTAATTTTGAACGACTACGTTACTTACTAGGAAATTACTAAACGTTAGCAAGCGCTACTGGTACTTTTATTTCGGTTTTATTATACAGTATGTTTGGTTTCGCAGAACGAAATACTTTCTTTGTTCGATCTTCATAAAATAGTTTCGGAAATTCAATGATTATTGATGGATTTAATGATTATTGACGAATACAATGATCGTAGATGGATACAATGATTATTGGTGAATTCAATGATTATTGATGAATTCGAACATTATTGACGAAGTCAATAGTTGTTGTCGAATTCGACGATTACTGATGAATTCAATGATTATTGATGAATTCAAACCTTATTGACGAAGTCAATGATTATTAATGAATTCATCGATTATCGATAGATTGTACCATTATCAATGAATTCAACAATTATTGATGAATTCAGCGATTATGAATGAATTCAGCGATTATGAATGAATTCGAGGATTATTGATGAATTCGAGGATTATTGATGAATTCGAGGATTATTGATGAATTCGAGGATTATTGATGAATTCGACGATTATTAATGAATTCTACGATTATCGATGAATTCAACGATTATTAACAAATTGTACGATTATGGATGAATTCAACGATTACTGATAAATTCAACGATTGTTGTCGAATTCATCGATTGAATTAAATTAACATTTAATCACGATTAATAAATTTCGTCGCATCACAAAAATACAACTAGGTCCCACCTGAATGGTTGAAAGCTTTCTCGAGTTCTGTTACACTAATGCGCGGGAATAAATGTTGCAAACTGTCGGAACAATCGTTTGCCGGATGTAATAATTACGAGACGCAACTTCGCGGGAGGTTTCCATCGCCTAGACGTGCTACGATCGACCATCAGCGGCTAAATCGGATCAAATATATGTTCAGGAGCCGTGTTTCCGCGAGAACTGTAATCTCGTTAGCACGGACGCGTTCCGGTGAAACGGCGTCCTTTGTCGGGCCATCGGCACGGCTACGAAATCCGCGACAGAACCGGCCCGATCGAACCAAGAACATAATGAGCTCCGTCAGTTACGAAACTCGAGAACAATGCCCCTCTGCCGGCGAACAGTTCCGTTTCCTCGACTCGACTCCACTCGTTCTATCATATTTCAATCTGCCAGGCGCTTGTCACGTTCGCGGACAGCGGAAATTTTAATCATTTGCAAAACTAGAGAGGTGATTTATTCTTGAACTGATCGCGACATATAAATTTTGATTAGTCAGATTCAGTCCGAGTGCTCGGAATATCACATCTTAATTGCAGCGAATGTTATAGCATCCACGTCGTTACACATCAATTTCAAGTGCATTATAATTTCGAGATAGATAATATTAGACAGTTCTTAAGTATAATAATAATTTAACATTAACAAGAAACGTACAGTAAATGATATAAAAATTGAAGCTTTATTTTAAGAAATTTTAGATTGCAATATAATAATATATAATATAATAATGTAATTAATTGCGTAATAATAAATTTGCATATGCTATATATTATTGAATGCATGGCAAAGCGGCTTGCAAATTTGAATATTGTAATTTCCTGTCATTTTGTATGACAATGAAAGCGAGTAGAAAAGAACTTGATTCTAATTATTAGGTATCATAGTTCGACAAGAACGAGCACGCGTGTCTTATTGTATCGGCAACGCCGTAATCAATTCGATCGTAGCGCCGTTATCAATTTCCCGCGACACAAAAGGGCGCTGGGAGAACATACTGCCGCGATCCTAATTCGGCGCCACGAAAAATCCGAAGTTACCAATCGTTTCTGGAGGGCGGAAAGGATGTTATTGGCCGGCTGGAAGGCAATTCGAGGGAAACAAGCGGCCGTCGAAAAACCGCAGGACCGTTCTAGTCTTTGGTTTCGATCGGTTGATTCTGGCGACCGAAGTCGTGGGAAAGAGAGCTGGGTGGTAGAGAGGGGAGGGGAGGGGAGGGGAGCGGGAGAGGTCGACCAGCTTTCGGCGAAACGCCAAATATTTATCTCGCATCGTCGGGGACCTCTCTTTGAAAGCCCAACGACCGTATTATTGCGACAAATCGCAGCTCCGAGGGTTAACTTTCGTGCGAACGACCGATTGTTCGGTGACGGACGGTATTGTCTGTCACCGAATTCCTACTAATCCATTTGTGCCAGCCTGCTAGCGAGGACACGTGGTTTTCGCAGCCGAGCACGTTTTATTCGCGCTAATACGAACAATCGGATAGCGGTTTCAACTGATTCGCCATCTCGATGTTACCAACTACGTCGAGGGACACTATTATAACTAGACTGCGGATTTTGTTCATTTATTATTGTTTATTGTCTGTTTAGTCACGTGTAGCGGTAAAAGAAACCCTTTGTTACAGAAGAAGAAATGAAAAGGAAGGGAAATTCTTTTTACTTCATATTCTGTAACAAAGGATTTTTTATATGTATACTATATATGAATATTAATGGATTTTAAGGATTTTTCTTCCGACATTGTACAGTAGAAAAATCGCATAAACTACCCCTATTTAAATTATCGATTTAAGGTACTTTTATTGCAACATTGTTTCGTAAAAAATCGCATAATCTAACTATCTCTAAATTGTTAATTTAAAGAATTTTTGTTCCAACATTGTAGAATAAAGAAACTGCATACTCTAGCTTTCTTGAATTTGTCGATTTAAAGGATTTTTTTGCAACATTGTAGAATTAAAAATCGCATAATCTAGCTCTCTTTAAGTTGTCGATTTAAAGGACTTTTGGCAACATTGGGGAATAAAAATTCGCACAATCTAGCTTTGTTTAAATTTCCGATTTAAAGGATTCTTTGCAACGTTGTAGAATTAAAAAATCGCATAATCAAACTCGTAGAATAAAAAAGTACGCATAATCTAGCTCTTTTAAAATTCTCGATTTAAACGATTTTTCTGCAACATTGTAAAATCGCATAACATATTTCTCCTTAAATCATCGATTTGAAGGAATCTTGTCGCATCGTTGCGCATAGGTAAAATAGCGTAACCTCTCATCGATATATCAGTTTGAAGCAATTTCGTCGCTGCTTTGCGCAGCATAAAAATGACCTAATCAAGCACTCTCTAAATTGCCGATTTAAAACAATTTCGTCGCCGCTTCGTGCAGCCCGAGTAGCCAACAATTTTCGTATTATCGTAATGGCCGAGTCGGCTTTCTAATTACACAAACGCCGTAAAAAGTGGCAAATAAAATCTGCTCGAACCGTCGGAAGGACGGTTCATCCTAAATAAAACAAACCATGCTATTTCTGGAGAAGCTTATTCGGTTTTTGCCGACGCCGCACTTTGCTTAACCCGGTCAGTCGCCTTTCGGCGTGCGGAGAAGGAAAAAGCCGGGGACCGCGGAAGGTAACAAGGGAACTTTGTCAAAGTATCCACGTAATTAGCTAATTAAAGTTCCTGGAGCAATCTCCGTGACGAGAAGATCGTCGCTTTCCGCGGATTCTAATTGAACCAGTTCGCGAGATAAGGTCTTTAATTTGAACGTAACGGACATGGCGAGAAGTCACGAACCGGTCGACGCGACCGGATGCAATTAGGGGCTCGGAGCAGCGTGGCCGGCGCTCTGTCCCAAAAACTATACTTATCATAACTGCGGCAATTTTCCCGCGAATTACATTGGCAATCGACGGTGTAACTGAAAACCCGCGCCGCGTTCGTCTCGCGTTTCTCGACACGTTGCTTTCGAGACCGGCCATTTCTGCGTCTTCGTCGCGGTGATCGCAAATTTCAGCGATTAGGCGAAACGACCTCTCGCGTTCTTGGCGCTTAATTCATTCACTGCCGACCACGTGATGCCTTGTAGTAGACATCCATCGCGACGCGTTTGTTAAAGCTTCGTTACTAAAAAAAAGGATTTGTTTATTATTTTGTAATTATTATTATCTTTGACTTGCTAACGTTTTTAGCTATTTTGCAATGTAAACAGCTCAGTAACATGCTGCTTGTTCGATGTATTCGAATACAAATGAATGCCAAAACCTGGTTAAAAATTAGAGGAATTAGTGGAATTTTGATTTTTAGCGAAACAGAAAACGAGATACTGCTGCTTAGGTTGCAAGTATCAATTTTATCAAGTTTTCTTTTCAGGTTCTATTTTCTTATTCGTTTGAAAAATGGCAAGCTCTAATATTATTATATAATTTTAAATATTAAATACCTTTTGCGATTAATAAATTAAATAAAATAGTTAAAGTAAATATTGCTCAATGCTAATATTACAAAAATATAAAAATGTTAGCAGATTTAATTACCCTGTAATAACAGAAACGTTTACGGCTGAATCATCGATCGGTAAAGGGTTAATATGCGTACAGCTGATTCGGGAAATTTTCCGTGAAACGACATCGCGCGATCCAGCGAATGGAATCTCGAGAAGGGACGAGATGCATTAACAATTTCAACGCTTGATACAGCAACCCTTTAGTAACACTAGGACCAAAGTTACCCGTGAAAGCGGCAACGCCGAGCACAAAGAAAGAAAGGAATTTCGATCGAACAATATCGTATTAGGCGCACGATACTCGGCAGACCGTTTGAAACGGGAAACAGTGATTACTTTCGCGCACACCCGATAGAAACGCGAGAATGGTACTCACAATACATCTATGGGGGACTGGGGAGACCACTCTCGACGAGGCCGTGCCTTGTTGGGCATTTGCGCTGGTTTGATTGCTCACATCCTTGGGATATCTGGAAACAATAGATTTCGAAACATTAGGCTGTGCTCTGTGGACGTTTCGATCGCCCGTTTGCCAAATTAAGCCCATAAAACGAGAAATAGCAATAAGTGATAGAATACATTGTTTTTCTAAGTTCCTTTTGAAATCTAATGTCAAATAATCATCCATTATAATATATATGTATAACTATAATTTGGCAAATATATATGTATAATTATAAATTGTCAAATATATATGTATAATTATAAATCGACAAATGTACAATTAGAAATATAAATTTTGACAAATAGACATGTATAATTATAAATTGGCAAATATATATGTATAATTATAAATCGATAAATATACAATTAGAATTATAAATTTTGACAAATAGACATGTATAATTATAAATTTTGACAAATGGACATGTATAATTATAAATTTTCAAATATATATGTATAATTATAAATTGACAAATCTATTCAATTCTAATTACTCTTTCTACTATTTCAAATTTGAACCACGCAATTTTGCCATAAATACATCATATCCACAGTCAATACACATGTATAATTGTAAATAATCCGATAAACATAGATAACAATAAATAGTCTAATATGTAGTAAGAAATTGTGCAACATACTATTAAAACGAACGAATCGAACCGGAAGAATGTTTTCTACTGTGAATTCGCGTCATTGAAAAATATCTTCTAAACCAACAAACGTAAACCAGCGTGTAACCTAGTTTTTCCGAAATGTTTTTCTTCTTGATCCCGAAAAACCATTTTCTTCCTGTTCCCACTGTTTCGCATCGCACACATGCGCACAGTATACTATGCTACCTATTTCCCTCAAAATGTTTGACAACCGATGCAAACAAATTTTTCTGTTACTCGGTAGACTGTTTTCCTGGCCTCTGCTCGCTGGATAGAGCTAACCCAATTAATATACCAAGGATACATAAGGAAAAGTACTTCTCTAATACGATTTGTTTAACATTAAGTAATGAAATTATAAAGACAGGTTTACGGAGAATTTATTCAACAAATTTGTTTCGTTTGGTAAATATACTATTATATTGTCGTGTATTATTGTATTGAAATATGCTATTGTATTGCATTATATTGTTATATTGTAGTATACTATTATATTGTAGTATACTATTATGTTGTAGTATACTATTATATTGCAGCATACTATTATATTGCAGTATATTATTATATTGTAATATACTATCCTACTGTGATATACTATTATTTTATAATATACTTTTATATTATATTTGTTATTATGACATATATTATTTTATATGGACATTAAGCTATGTTTCTAATTGCTAGAAATCTGAATAAGTATCTATTTTTGCAAAATAATAATTTTCACTACTCCGTGAACCTATTGTTGACGAAGCCAAGATACTCTTCGCGCAGCTTCAGTTTCATTTATATTTCAAACACGCCAGTACAATATTGAACTATATCAAATCGGTCGAACGTATCAATCGATAAAACCTTTGACACAATATAAGCGGTCGTCGCGTTTGGTCGCAACGGTGATTCCGCCGAATATTTTACGGTCGCGATCATCGTGCTACCGCAAATATTTCGACTCCGATCGGACCGGTGGACCCGCGAACCTCTCGAACGCGAAATGTAAACTTGTTCCGCCGACAAGGAATAATCAATGCCGAAAGAGCATCGACGAGAGGAGTCGCTCGAACGCAGGTCGCATAATCTCGTACGCGAGAAGAGATCAGATGGACACCGAGAACAATTCGCCTGTTACGTTATTGCTCGGACGAAATGAAAGCCCGCGTCGGGAACTACCGCAACTTTTCCCATTCCGTTGGTTGACGTGTTCCGGAAGAGTTAAGAGCGCATCGTTGTCCGCGGCCGCCATTATCACGGGCCAGTCACGGTCGCAGCCGGCAGAAAACTTTCGGATTCCTATCGTCTTTAACTGAATATCTCTGTTAATTCTTTTTCTCTTCTATTCTCTTCCTCGGAGCTCGGTCTTCTTGAGCGTTACTTCGCCGTTATTTCGCGACTTAAGGGATATTCCGATTTAGAGATGCACTTTGCGCGTCTTCTTCGGGATTTCTTTGCAACAACCTTTGCGTTGACCTTTTGTAAGTGCTTTTAATAGTACTTGGTGTGCAAGATATTTTTTTTAAGTGGAAAGTTTCCGGGTTGCATCTTCTCGATCGAGGAATGTTCGAGAAAAGAAACGATTTCTTGGCTGGCAATGTTGCAACAAATTGTCAAAAGTGCGCAACAGTATCTTCGAATTGTTTAAACCTTTTCACCGTTTTGAATTTCATCTATTCACTTTTGTCATAAATGCATAAAATCTGCAATCATATTTGTTGCGATGATATTATATAGTTTTTATGTATAATAATAATTTAATTAGCAAAAGACGTTTATTAAAGAAACCTTTATCGTTTAAATTTTTCAATTATTTTATTCGTTCTCCGAGCTGGTAAAGAGGTTAAAATATTTTAGAACGGTCAATGTAAAATTTCCAACATGTGAAAATTATTAAATAAAGAAATTTCTAAATGAGCTAGTAGACAAATTCAAATAATTTAAGACTGCCAACGTAAAATTTCCAACAAGTGAAAATTATTAAAGAGATTTCGAAATGTCTCTGTTTTCAATAATATTTAATAAATCCAGTAAAATTTGTATATTGCCTAAACAGCCGCGGCCTACATACCAAGTACCCACAATAAAATATATTTTCTTGCAAAGTGCTTACCTACAAAATCGAAATAAATTTTCCGAAATGCTAATTGCACGGAAATGCACGTTAACAATTGTATCGTGACGAAGACGTTTCGTTCGGGGCAGAAGGCGTAATGGCGGGCGAGTGACAGGAAATCAGTGGAAGAAAGGGTGGCGATTCGATCGTATCGACTGTCTTGTCGAAATTGTCGTTCGTTTCGCCCTGGCTCGGAATCCGATTAATTCCGTTGACGCTGGAACGACAGCGAGCATTGTTCGTTCGTTACCTATTCATCGCGGGCATCGTGTTCCGCGCCACGAAATCCCCGGGAAAAACGGCGGGGGAAAAAGGGGGAGGCGAGCGGCGGCAGATCGGGAGGAGCAGAATTTAGGTCGAAGTAGCACGAAGATGCTGAGACAATGGGAACGGAAATAAATCGCGACGACGACGACGACGACGACGACCCGTCCCCGGGTCCCGTTTAAAATTCACGCTTTACGCGTGAAATGTTTTCATTTTAATATTTCAATTCCTTCCCCGCCGGCCTTTTGTTACCTTGTAAGGGAGCCAGCCGTTAGGATTCTAGTTGGACAGCGGAGGGTTCGACACTTTCATTTTCTTGCAATTGTTACGATTAGACTGCGGATCTTTATGCAAAGTAAACATTTTTATCACCTCTTACACCGAACAGAAAATATATTTCTCTTTTTAACAAAGTTAATACAGTGGAAGTGATGTTGCAGCATTTTAAAATCCTTCCTCGCTTGAATTTTTCTTCGCTGTTCCCTGTTTGGTTTATCCATTTTTGCTGCACGCGCATTCAAAATTGCAAAATCCGCAGTCTAGTTATGATGGTATAATTGTGACATTTTGTTTGAAGAACGCATTATTCGATCAACTGAGTAACCCCTTGAACAATTAGATCCTATTGCACGGAGACATTATTCATCTATTTTACGTGGAAATGAGATTTAATGTGACTGTTATCAATAATTGCTTGTTGGAGTCAATGCAGGCAATAAATATAAATTTCCTTATAATATATAAACATAAATATAAATTTTTATGTTAATAATGACAATTTATGGTTATTTCTCTTTTGACATAATTTCAGCACATTTTCAACAACGTAATAATATCTTTCAATTATAATTCTAATGTTTTCTTCGTTTCGTACTTTATTTTTATTTCATTGTTATTATTTCATTATTATTTCTTTATTTCGTCTACTAATTCTAACCTTGAATAAATAAAATCCGCATTCTAGCAATTATAACTTTTACAATACATATTATTCCATAAAATTAAATTTTTCTGATTTTCGCCGGATAAGTAATAAATAACAATTATTTAGTATTATTATAAGTAATTATTAGTATTATCATAATTATTAAGTATTATAATAAGTATTATTTCGAACATTTTATTTAGGACTAAATAATAAGTAATCATTTTCGTCTTTTATCGAAGCTTCGAAATAACAAATAATATATTGTTTTAACAGACATTTGAACGAACATTTACTTAAACGATACTCAAACTCTGTTTGTATCTAGGTGGAGTCCTAGCTATCTGGCTGCGTCTCTTTGTGGTGTTTCATTGCGCTGCGGTGTTATCCTTGGTGTCTACTCTCTCCGGAGCGTGAACGTGTGGTGGAAGCAGTGCCATGAAAAAGATCTAGAGCCAGCGAAGAAAGCGGCTTTGAGTGGACACGGTCTTCGTCTTTTCATCGAGAACGGAAGAACCGGGTCTGCTCTAGAAACTGAACTAGGAAATCTGGGTGTCCATTAACCGTGGGATGACGGTACGTAGGTTTAATGGTCGGACCAAAGCCGACGCCGGGTCATGTATCACCCAGAACCAAAGTTCTTCATTCATGTGTCGAGAAATCAATTTTTCGCCGGATGTACGTTTCAGTTCATTAGATTACATAATTTGTAACTGTAAAAGAGGATGGTATTATGCCATAGTAAATTGGTGAAAAGAAAGCTAATTTTATTAGAGACTTCAACAAAAGAATTTAATACGTCTTATTCGATAAATATAAAATTAATTACACTCGAAAACAAACAGCCAGTTCATTAACCCCTTGCCGTGCTTTAACGAGTCTGACTCGTGATGAAAATTTTGGCCCAAACATGAATATGACGAGCCCGGCTCGTGAATAGATAGTCGGGCCAAACGTAAACATCACGAGCCAGGTTCGTGAACATAAACATCGTAATATAACGTAATGTAATACGTTTCGTATTGTGACCGCTCTCGAGCATCAGTCTTGTTTACTACGCGTTGACGCCTAACACTCGGGCCCAAGTTTCGTCGAGCTAAATGGCACGGCAAGGGGTTAAATACTTTTACGTAAAAACAACAAAATAAAAGAATAAAAAATACAACAGTCTTATTAGATAAAGTTGCACAGTGCGACCGGCTCCACAATCCTAGTCGTTCGACGCTCGCTCGCAAAAACGCCGCGATTCGATGAATCGAACAACAGGAAACCGGCAAGTCGAGCTCGAGCGTAAATTGGTGTCGCGTGCGGCATCGGTTTAACAAATTAGGCGAAGCTGTTTGCGGTTCGACGAGCTTAACCTCCTCGAGAACGGGGCGGCAAACAAATAGGGGTCGCGGGGGAGCCGGCTCGAATAGAACGGCGACGCCATGGAACAGTTCGCGAAGAATTCGCCGCGTTCTTCCGCAGTGATACGTGCATCGGAAGAGAAAGGTTGACGAGCATTGTTTGCCCCCGTTATCGATCATCGGCCGGCGTTGTTTGCAAACCGGCGCCGACACGACGACGATCGCTTACCGACGCCTTCGCTCGCCCCGGATTTACCCTTCCGGCCGGCCGTTTCCGATCGCGAGCGCGTCCATTTCGAAAAACGAATCCTCCTCTAATCGATCAATCTCTCGCGCATCCATCTCCCGTCGATAAATCGACCGTACCTTCCGCCCGAATTCCAGTTTATCGATAACGAACGAACGCCGCGCCGCGCCGCATCGCCTTTCCTCTTCCGCCGATCTCTGTCGATTCTTCCGGATTCATCGATCAGCGCCGCGATCGTTCGTTACAGCTCTCGTAACCGTGTTCGAGGGAACAGAAGTCGAGGAAAATTGATTTCGTCCACCAATGGTGCGGAGAGCGACTCGCTTCGATTATTCCGCTGTCTGTCTTTTACTGCTGGACTAATTCACGGGCTTCTAGATTAATTTACCTAGATTGATTCGTCTAGATTATATTCACCTTTTGCGAATTTATTTATTTAAATGTATTTATTTATTCATTTCGAACCCTTTAGATTACTCAAATATGTGTAAACGTTCATGTACACTGCTGAAAGGAAATTACAGTAGAGACAAATTTTGGATAAAAATTGGCCAACTTTGATTGACTATAACTTCGCGAAAAATCATCGTAGGATGGTGACCTTTCTCTTAAATCAAAGCTTGGAGTCTCTACTTTAAGGTAGTCCTTCTAGATTTTAAGTTTGGCGCACTCATATTATTGTAACTATTTAAATGCGAGACCATGTTTGTCATATTGAAAATTGCAAAGTTCAACGAAACGTATTAGTGATAATTAGACTACGGATTTTATGCATATGTGACAAAAATGAGAAGGTCGAATAAAATGTTGCAAAGGAATTAGAAGAATTTAAGGATGACGATACATTATTTTCAACTTACGATTATTGGAGGAGCAAAGACGTTCCATGTAACTTACGTTTGTTACAATTAACTCAGACGATTTTTATTTCGTGTTAACATCCGCAGTTCACTGATGAGATAGTACTATCGATAGTTCTCTATCTTGAAAAGCGCGCCATGAGAAATACAATGTAAAATTTCTGAAATACAAAAATTTGAAGATACCAAAGGAATTTGAAAACTCCCAAACCTTTATATCGTCTTATATCGTCTAGAAACCTCTTTACAATCTAATAAATAAAATCTGCAAAAGACTACAATTTATAACAACAACCTCTGGTATTTATTTTAGAAAACGCCGTGTCCTACATTTCCTCAGCCGCGCCAAAAACCGTGTCCCCAAAGCTGCCGAAAAAGAAGCTCAAGACTTCGGAAAGAATTTCAAAGTAGTTCCGTCCCGTAATGAGTTCAGACGTCGTCGGAGCATTAATTCGGATCGCTGCGGATGAAAGTCGAAGATCGATGAGAAGGGTCTGAAGTCGTCGGTCGGATCCGAGAGAGTGATAGCGGCGGGTGACTGCAAGAAAGTCGCGGATCCACGCGATCGAGTCGAGCCGAGCCGAGAAAGAAATTTCTGAACGCAAATTGCCGGGAGATCCGAGGGAAGAAGGGACCCGCAATCATCCCCCGGCGTTGGTCGATTGATCGCGAACGAAAAAACGCGGGGGCGAACCGGTTGCGTGTTCCGTTTGCATGTCGAGGATGTAAGAGGCGAGACGAGGGCGAGGCAAGGCGAGGCGAGGCGAGGCCAGGCGAGGCGAAAAGCGGTCGCGCGCGGACGAGCACCGTGCACGGCCTTGCGGCTGCAAGCCATTATGCAAGCGGAAGAATGTCGTGTGTTACATCGTAGCAGAGATCGTGTACACCGGTTTCTCTTCCCGGCGCGGCGTGCATCATTAACCCCCACCCCATAGATCTATCGATCTCTCGGCACGCTCGCCGGTTCCGATACTCTTCAGAAAACTATTAGGTACTCGCGACAGCTATCGCCGACTCCCATCGTGCCTTACGAAAACAGGCTGCTCCGTAACTCGGGGAATTTCGACGGCTGTTATCGTTTCTGTCGTCGTCGATTAATTATCTACGGAATGCGCTTTTTTGCGTCTATGGCGGCGATTACCGAAGCTGGAGAATTACGAAATTGTCGCGATAATGGAACAGTTTGGGGATTTTCTTACACTGTTTCAGACTTGTAACGGTGACTAATAGAGATAACATATTTTTATTTCGCTTTTAAGGACGAGAGAGAATAGTTTTTCATAGAGAAATAATTTGTATAGATGTAGCTTGCAATTAATGTCTTTACTTGCAAGAAACGTTTATTAAATAATGTAAAATTCTATAAGTTACTTCTAGAAATACTATAAAAATGAAAAGAATTCATTTTCAATAGAAAAATCATTTTTGCAAATGTAGTCTATAATTAACACTTTTACTTGCGAGAAATGTTTATTAAATAATATAAAACTCTAACCCACCCATTTATCATTCGTATTAACAGAAATCGAGAAAATTAAGCCGCACTGAAAAAATCAATTACGCTATCACGATGAAATACATAACGCATAAATTTTATTATTATAATATTTATTTGTTTAAATTTATTTAATATTATAATATAAATTTTTAATATTTGACGTTCATTGCTACTTAGAGAAGCGTAACTCTTCACCATAAACACCCGCGTAGAAAAAATTGCAAAAAGCCACCGACGCGGGAAACCTTCTTCCAGTCGATTAGCCAATGGTTCTTCGCAGAATTTGTCTAGTGGTCGAGCAATCAACTCGGTCAACGAAATCCGCGAACCGATCGCCGTGGAAGAGAGATTCGGGTCACGAAGGGATTTCTTGGCGCGGCTCAAGGGGAGGCCTGCCCGAGCTATTCTTATTTCGGTTGATTTAAGAACAGCTCTTGCGGGAACGTTATTCAAACTCTAAACTGGAAACGCTATCCGGCGATCGGCGATCGTTAGGTCGAAAACGCCGTCGCTGATTCTTCGTTCGGGTCTCGCTAGTTCCCGCTGGTTTCCGTTGTGTCGGGAAGGCGGGCGGCCGCGATGCGCCCGGAACACGCGAAACCTCTCTGCGAACAAGTTTTTCGCGTACCCGCGCGTCCGTGACGGCCACGAAACTTTTGTCCTTGATCGACGGCCCGCCGCTCCCAGCGACTGGCTCCGGAGGACCCTCGAGACCAACGCGATCCCCCGACAGACGCGCGATAATTTTACAGATGTCCTGGAACTTTCCTACCCGTCTAACTGAATATAATCTTCGGCGGGTGTGTTCTTCTTTCAGGCTCCAAGTTTTCCGCGCGAGCATCGGTCGACTTTGCGGCTGACACGCCGGTCCGGTCCCGTCGAGACCGATTTTCTATGGGACGCACATATCCGCGGGACAGAGGTCAGAATTCGACCTGCAGGATCTAAGAAACTCTGTGTCGCGGAGCATTAACACTATCGAGTACTAAATGTTGCTGTATTGTTTTATATAATGAAAACGAGGTTGGTTTTATTATCATTAGACTGCGGATTTTGTGCGTTTATGGCTAAAATAGTTAACCGAATTACAGACCAACGAAGTTGCCACATTGTTTGCAACTTTTTCGAACTGTTGAAAAAAGAACAAACAAGAAATAATGTACGCTTCTGCGAAGAGATTTATACAAAGATTTGTCAGAGGATGATTTTTATAATTGTAATCAACGCGGCGAAATTTAGTTTGTAAAACTGCTCAGTTTTCGCCGAGTAGACTAATTTCGACGCACTAAATGTGCAAACTACTTTATGAAAAATGTTTGTTATTTTCGTACAGAATGTTTGTAAAGTTCAAAGTGACTTTTTAAAGAGATACCAGAAAGTACAAGAGAAGAGATGATTCTTCACCTTAATGGATACTTTTTTACGAGATTTTCAATAAATATTTGACATTGAAGCCGCCGATGATACAAGAACAGCCACTATTGTTCGTAAACACAGTTATTCCATGTCTGATTTATTATCGAGTTCTAGCCTTCAGGGAAAATTTCGAGGTCTGACTTTTCATTGAGTTGTACTACTTGCTTGCGACTGGTGCGAGCCGGACATTGAAAAATGTCTGAGGAAAGTAGCGCAACTCAACGACAAGTCAGACACGATATAAGTATTTACAAGATTTTGTATAGTTAAAATTACCGACGATTTCAGAAATATGACTTGTGCTAATTATTAATAGTAATAGAACTTATAATAATAGCAACAGAACTTTTAACATGCAAAGTTATCTGAATGATTACTATTACTAATATTACTGGCATTGGAAGAGAGAAGGGCCACGAGAATGTTAACGAAACTATAGCACTATGGCTGAATAATGTAGGATTATCGCGTAAATAAATTCACCCATTGAATTAATAATTCCAATTAATAATTTCGCTCTGTCTATTCCAGGATCGTTTAATAAATTTCAAGCGATTGCTTCACTGTCGGTAGAATAAACCATCGACCTTGTCAGATTTTGGTGCATTAAAAATTAAGGAACATATTTTTGCAAGACAGCATGCACCGAAATAGCCAAGAGAAAGTGCGCAGAAAATAGAATTAGGTAGAAAGAGGTGGACAAAGAATGGAATTACGCGAGAAATAAAGAACAGGAAAGGAAGAGAGGTAAAACAAAGATAAAAAGCGCGCACAGGGCGGAAAATTCAAATTAGTATGTCCGTCTGCGTTCCGTTGAAGTCCGATTCGAAATTCAACATGTCCGCCACCGGAATTGTAATAACTACACCATAATGGCTGGGGAGAGCATCGCATGGTGAGTATAATAATGTGTTTGTGTTTTACCAACAGCAGTTACAGAGGCTTAAATTAGCGATTAGAAGCATTTATTATTCGGCGCGTGCCATTTGTATTTCCACGGGGCGCGCTAAACGCGGGCAATTAGTAACGCGGCAATTGAAAGTACTGATTAACTATTCATAGTTTGCATTAGATACAAAATGTTTACGCAGGCCGCGTATGTTTAATCAAATTTGCGGCAATTAGCTGGCAACGCGCCCCTAATTATCGAAACGTATCATCGCGAATTAAAAGGAAACGGGAACGAAAAATCCAGGTCAGACGTTACATCGATCTATGCCACTTGCAATTTTCGAAAATTTTCCGAAACATCTTGCAACCTTTCGGATTATTATTTAATTAGTTGTATTAATCCATAAATTAATGACAGATTGGTTACCGATGCATTTTGGGTCCAGATTTCGCGATTGTCGTTCCGCGATATTAAGTTGCGAGCTTCTTTCGCAAGTTTTTTGTTGCGACAGGAATTTTGAATCACGATCCAACGATCGACTGTGACGTTCGTCCTCGTAGAGGTCGGCGTCGATTCCGGCGCAGAAGTTATTTTACAGCCGGGTCGAGGAGGGCGAGCGAAAAGAGTTCGGCTCGAAAAGAGAATGGTTCGATCGTTTTCCGGGGCCGAATGGCTACTTTAAGGGTTTAATGTTCAACGTTCCCGGAACACGCGAAATTTGTGGAAACTTTTGCTATCCGCAGTCGAAGCCGCTCCTCCGTCCGATCGATAATTTCGAAGAAAGTTCTGCATAATATCGGTGGAAGCACCGCGATTCAAGCTTCCCGGGCAAGAGCCGGCTCCCCGGCACACTCTAATTACGTGGGCCACGAGCGAACGGTGTAACAAATTCGATTGTTATTGCAACAATGCCGAACCGGCGGGCGCAGGCTCCAATTTACCACACTCCATGCTTCCTATAATTCAATTTGGCAACCATTAATACGAGCAGTTATTTCGGGACCGATTACACGCGGGGCGATGTTATGTCCCGACGAAAAATTTAATGGATCTAATAGTAAACGAATTAATTGTAACAGGCAATATTATTCTCTTGCTGTATAATTAATTTTCGATCGAAACGCAGATCTGATTTAATTAGCAGTTCGTGATTTTGGGAAACACAGAATACGCTCTATTAGATATTATGGCGAAGTTGTTATTGGCAATTAATAGACCGCGAATGTTTACGCAAAATAAAAATTTTTTGCATCGGCTGGAAGAAATGGAAGCTAAATGGAGCGTTCCGTCTTTATTTAATTATTCTGATAGATTAACGATAGTTCATTGCCATTTCAAAATTCTTTTGATATTTCTAGTATTTCAAATTCCTATCCTGAAGTGGTAGATAAATTATGGAACTGGATTTGAAATCACCGTGTCCAAATATATAGCATGTCATTTTAAAAAAAGTCCAATTGTACCACGGTACTGTAGGTGGCATTGGATAATTCACAATTTTGTTGGTATATTTCAAGTTTAATATAAATTTTCAAGGTTAAAAAATATTCATATAATATTCTGTCTATTTTTGGAACAACTTTCTCAGAGATTTGAAGGTTCTTCGTCGAAGATACCTTGTAAATTGTTCGAAGGTACCTTCAAGGTTGTTCGTAGGTTGTTCGAAAGTACCTTAAAGGTCGTTCATACGTTGTTTGTAGGCTGTACGAAGATCGTTCAAAGATTGTTCGAAGATAGCGTGTAGGTTCTTCGAAGTTAGCTCAAAGGTTGCCTAAAGGTAGCTAGAGGGTAGCTGGAGGGTAGCTGGAAGGTAGCAGGACCCGCGATCGTCTGGAGGTTCGGCGCGGAACAACGAGGATAAAAGGTTAAATGTCGCGGAGGGTTTCGCGGCATTGTGCCGGCATTACGCAACGCATCGGAAAAATTGGACCGCGGCGTGCATGCATCTGGGCGGGTGGTATGCACACGGTGCACCGATTCTCTCCGCTTTTCTCCGTTCCGCGCCGGCTGAAAGATTCAGACCGTTCTCCATCCGATGGCTTTCATTATTCGGTTCACGTGGGAGCATAGAAGCGATGCGACCCGACCAGCTCCGGCGATGAGGACCGCGAGGGTGGGCTCTGCCAGCGGGCCGGAAAAGAGGGAAAAAATAGGTTATGCATACCGACACGACGGTTGCGGAGGCAAAAGCAAAAGCGTCTCTGAAAACATGACCGTCCGCGAAACAACGCCGTCCTCCCTTTGCTCGCCTATCGGACGACTCGTTATTGCCAGCGGACGTGTCGACACCAACGCCGATACCCGACAACCATGATTTATTAACCGATCGAGTCTCTTGACCGCCGCACAGTGGTGCGATCATATAGTAACGTTGGACACAGGGACAAATGATCGAAGTTCAAATTTTACAATTGTACCGTGTTACCACGGAACTGTCTCTTTCAGGTTTTCCTGCACCTGTTCTGTCAGGGGATCCAATAAGAGACAGTCTTGTAAACTTTCTGGTCTTTTAATTCGTTGCCTAGCATCTTTATATTGCGACTTTATCCAAAAGAAGACATGCAATATATAATGTTGCACTTCTAATAGTGCCAAAATTAACTTATTGTATTTTATTTTCTTGTTTTACGTTATTAGAAAAACAAGTGCTGCAAGATGAACGAAGACTGAGGGAAATAATAATGAAAAGTTGGTAGTTTTATGACAATGCAATAAAATTATAAAATTCGAACTTTCCTCTCTCTTCTTCCTTCTTTTAAATAAATAATAATAATTAAGAAATAATAATAAGTAAAAAATAATGAACAAGTCCTTTGTTCTTGTTAGTAATAAACTTTAACAAAGGCGCCCACCACGAGATATCTCGTAGTCGGCACTGAATGGGTTAATCAATGAAATCGAAACTAGAGAGTTCAAATTTACCACAGACGGAATTAGTTTGAACCTAGTTAAAAATTAGTATCGCCCGCGAACGTGCTAATTCTCCGCGAAGAAGATAATACCTATCGCATACAGAACACGGACTAGAACAGAGTGAATAAAACTTGTTTGGAACGCGCATCGATATCCATCGTTCTCCTTGTCACGTTCACTCGGTTTCATCGTGCATTATTTCTATCGGACGATACGCCGTATAAACATATCCGGGAGAACCGAAGAACCCGTCCCACCGGTGCGCGTTACCCATCTTCGTTTGAGCATGTTATTGTGTCTGGAATATTGCTTTCTCTTTTGTTCCCCTCCGTGTTCATTGTTACAAAGATAACCCGACACAGGATCGTGTGTAGGAGTCGACGTAATATCGTACGCTTTTATAGCGGGCCACGGCTCTCCCTTCGCATACACTTCAGCGGCTTGATATT
Source organism: Augochlorella aurata (assembly GCA_028455555.1). Taxonomy (NCBI): domain Eukaryota; kingdom Metazoa; phylum Arthropoda; class Insecta; order Hymenoptera; family Halictidae; genus Augochlorella; species Augochlorella aurata. The sequence continues at coordinate 7,643,151 of CM052150.1, read as the reverse complement.
GAGCCAATATGGCTGCACAACAGGTATACACATAAATGCCGCGATTCATCGGAAACTGAATGGCATCGCGATCCTCTGGCCGATTTGTCTCGAGATACGCTAAAATCTGTTGCGCGACGCTTGCCGAGCATCGACAACGCTGCGAGATGATCGAATCACTGTGACGTACTCGTCTTTCGACTTTTTATTGGATAATGATGGATAATGTCGGATAATGTCGGATATTGTCGGATAATATCGGATAATATCGAATAATGGTGGATAATGGTAGATAATGTCGGATTACGATGGTCAACGTGAGATAATGTTGGGTAACATTGGATAATGTTGGATAATGTGTATCTGCGATCTTCGATAGTTATTTTTTAACAACATAGTAATTCATACAAGTGGCGACAGTCATTCTAATCATAATCGTAGATGGTAGGCTAGAGAACCTGCGTATTGATCAACATCATCTAACAAAGGTAAAAGTTTATTCGAAAAGTTTATTCGCCAGATTCTGTATCCCACGAGAAGATAAAAATAATTACAGCCTGTTTACTGTTTAAAAAGTCAACTTTCAGCCCTGCTGAAATCCGAGTCTGTCGTTCCGTTATCCGAACATTCGCTCAGCCCGGTGAATCGAGGTTCCACTGTGCTTTCTAGATTCCGTGCTCGCGAAATCGACAGAACGGACGAAGGGGGCGAAATCAGGGCGTTATCGTCAAGTGGTCCTCGTGAGTCGTCCTGTAGGACGTCACGTTCTGGCGCGGCGTCCCAATAACACGGGTTCGTATAACAAAGGTTCCACGGTGTGCTTCTAATTGCCTGCTGTTTCCACGAAACCGACCGCGCTCGGTGTACACAAAGCCGGACTAAAACCGTCCGAGTAAATTCAGCTGGAAAGGGGCCGGCACAGCTTAGCCGCCGAAAGAGTTGCCAGGAGTCAGTTGCCGACATTACAAAGTACAGCTCCATTAGTCGAACGATTCCTGTCGGTCGATTCCGCCTTCGCCTTTCCTGGCGATTGCACACGCTTATCTGGTTAGGAAGCCGTTGCTATCCGAAAAACTGTGTCGAACACCCGCTGGCATAGTAGCCAGTGGGTTAGCCGATTACTGTGCCTTTTGTTCATTCACAAGCAACTTTACCGTGCGAGACGTATGAAATTTTATTCATTTAAATTCACTCGATTTGTTAAAATTTATTAAAATTAAATACTTTAAAGGGCGACAGTTTTTAACCCTTTGCACTCGAGTGGCGACTCCGAGGCACCGTTAGAATTGTCCTATCGCGTTCCAAGATAATTTTTATATTATCAAAGGTTACGTAAAGTAAAGAAATGATCAAGCACGAGAAATTGCTGATAGGTATCAACCGAATTGTGCTGCAAAGGGTTAACGTTCAAAGCAATTTTCGATTCAAAATTTCTATCAGCTTCGCGAGCAAATAAAGAATTCATTGAAAATGCCGGGAAACGCCACGGCAAGTATGTGAGAGGTGAAATGGGATCAAGATAGAAGAAGATAGGGTTAAAGTGTGCGTGGGAGAAAGGGAAGCGAGGGTCAAAATAAGAGAGAGAGAGAGAGAAAAGCGGAAAAGAGGATGGAGAAAGAGAGAAGGGAGGAAGGAAGAAAAGGGTGGGGTGAAGAATGATGTAGTCGATGCACAAGGGTAGCAGCCGTGGTCGCGACACTTGGCCTTTGCGTTCCTCGACGATGCTCAAAGCCATGGCAACCGGAGAGAAAAGTGGGTGGCCGGGACTCTCCTCGTCTCTCCTCTCCTCTCCCAGCTGAACCTTCTTCGCGGGAAGTGCTCGAGGAAAAAGGTTGAAGGGGGATCAAGTTAGCGAAGGACGTGCCTGTCCTTGAGGGAATCGGGAACCTACGACTCCGGCGCTTAACTTCGAGATGCGTTTCTCTCATTCTCTCTCTCTCTCTCTCTCTCTCTCTCTCTCTCTCTCTCTCTCTCTTTTCGCCTCCTTCTCCGTCTCTCTATTTTTCTGTCTCCCCGCCTCTCCTTCTGCCCGTCGTTCGATCCAGCCGACGCGCAACCATCGATCTGTCGAACGGAAAATCGATCGGATTTTCTCGCTTCGATCTTGAACGTCTCTTGATGATCGAGGAAAGGATCGCATGATTACAGGTGATAGATTATGGGAAAATTGTTTATGGGAAATATGAGTAAGCGAAATGCAAATCAGTAAAGATTTTGAAGAGGATACGTCATTAAATGAGAAAATACTCTTTTATCTCATTTCTGTTGCTTACAGATGACATAGAAATCCGCAAAGATCCGCAGTCTAGTTATTAGACTGCAGATTCGGTGCACTTAGGACGCAATTGCATACAGCGACTCGCGTTAATATTCGGACACGTTTTAAAACGGAATAACTTCTCTAACCCTTCTGCAGTCGAAGCTGTGTTAGGCATTTATTTCAACCCACGGTATTTCAAGTTTGTATGATTTATTACATGTTAAGCGCACGATACTAAGTTTGTTGGTCTAACATTTACATTTTTAACGCTAGATTTACGGAATACTAAAAGCGGCTGTTTTGCATTAGCTTACTAAGGTAACGATAAGACGTTTATTCTGATTTTGAACGAGTTTTATTCTAATATTTGCCACAAATATGTTAAATAAATTAACGATGTTTTAAATATAACAGAATTTAGTAGTGCAAAGTCGAAAGGAAAGGTTTAAAAGCGGATGAAATTACTTAAATTCTCTTTCATATGTTAGAGAGACAAATTTAGTAGGCAATATATGTAACATTTTTTTAAAAATTGCCACTAGTTGAAATGAAAAAGAATAAGAAACACGCGTTATTAATTTTTTCGTCCAAACCTGTGAACGAAAATTGAAAATATGCATTTCGCAGATCTCGGCGACTCGTACGCACACCCAAAGCTTTCCGCTGCGGATCGTCGTCAGTCAGCGCGTTAAGGAGATAACGATAAACAATTTCTTAGAGCATCGCAGCGAGCAAAGATTCGTGAAATATTGCAGCGGGACGATAAGAGTCTGAGTGGCCGAGGTTTCCCCAGCGTTGCAGATGAGGCATTCATGGATGGACCGGAGACAATGGGGACGTTTGAAGAAGTTCAATGCCGCGATCGAGAACGTATTGTTCTACGTTTACCGTTTTTGCAGCCCCTCGACCTCCGTGGTTCTTGCAGAACGCACGATGGGTCCGCGGGAGTGCACTCAATAATAACAATGGTGACCCCGAAAATCGTGCCAAGAATGCTCGATCGCGACATTGGCGGAATAAAGGCGGGCCCGATACGTTCGAGGACACGGAGACACAATTTTAGTAACGAAGAATGAAGATCGATCCTCGCGGTCCAGATTATCGAGGGTCAATAATGCAAAGGGTCGGTCATCGAATCCCCTCGAAGACGCGCGAGGCTATTCGATCGCGAGACGCGATGCTTACCCCTTCAAGAACGGCCATTTTGGATCGTAAACTTTCACCTCTTCCAATACGAAATTCGTATCTTTTATCGTTATTGTTTTTTATTATTCATTCTCAAAGATCAGACAATATTTTTATAGATTTTTAGCGGAAGCTTTTGTTTCAGGTGAAACCAATTGGGTACCGATTATTATCGAACATATTTTTATTTTTATTTAATTTTCATTTATTTAATTGACAGAATGTAATTTCTCATTGCAAGTATAATTATAAATATTATATGCAACCAGATCCTTACGGCTTCGGGAACGCTGTAATGCAAAACGATGACAAAGTAAAGAAGGAAACCGCAAATCAGACTGGAAATCATCAGACTGCAGATATTATGAACGTATATTTATACTAATAAAAATTGCTACATTATTTTTTGAAATAACTCTAACAGTATCAGATTCGCTTGTATTTAAAAAACTTTAAAATTACAAATATCGTACTTGCCAATAAGCTGAATTTCACACGCATAAATCTCAATAAATCACGTGAAACAGAAATACTGTAGATCAGAAAACACGTTTTGGAATGCTTAAACATGTTTACAGCCCACGAGAAATTTCGTTCAAGGTTGAGCCTACTTTATGTTCGAAGATTGAAGCCTACGCCTTCGCAACGACCTCTCAAAACTTGACGATTTTTCCCACCGTTTTACCGTGCGTCGAACGAAAACTTGCGCAGTCGCGTTTGTACCTCGCGTCTCTGCTTAATCCACGTTTGTAGATGTTCCATAGAATATCGTCGAAACGTTTCATTCGTATAGGAGCGTGGGCCTCTTCGACCAACTTCGCAGGTTCCGCGACCTTTTCGACACGCGTGTCAAAATAGTATTTCCACAATAGTATTTTTAACGATCCTCGTCGCGCGAGAGTGGCGAAACGAGACAAAGAGCAGGCCGCAACAAAGAATTATTCCGCCCGGGTTTGTTTCAACAATGCATTCAATTTTTCTCTGAATTATTCAAATCTCGCCTGTCCATTCAATTCCAGGGAGCTGTGTAATGCACGTTCGAACAATATCCACGCGCAAAACGTTTCTAGGAGACATTTCGAAACGCATCGAATGCATTCTACACCGAATTTCGTTGATACAAAATGTATAATATTCATTCGAAATCTCGAATTTAAATAAACTATAATACAATCTCTTCGAATGGGAAGGATAAAGTCTAAAAGTCCGTATTTGAGCGCTCTTTTACCCTCTTTGGCCCCCTCTTTGACTCCTCTGACTCCTCTTTGACTCCTCTTTGCACCCGAATTCGTTTTTCTCGTTCAGCTCCGTCGACGAAAAATCAGAAATACCGCTCAAAGCAACTCGAATTTTCTGTTTCACCAAAAATCAGCCATTTTGAAGAAAAAGCGGACGGATCAACAAAACTCCCCCTCGCGACTCGAATGGCGGCAGCGTTAACAAAAAAAAACCAGGTGAAAAAAATCGGTTTGAAGGAAAAAGCACGCTCGGAACAGAAAAAAAACCCGATCGAATCCGCTTTAAAGCGATCCGGCCGCTCTCCGCCACAATTCCCGTCGTCGTCGGCCCGCTGACCGACTCTCTGCCCTCCCACGCTTCCGCCAAAACAATTCCCTCCACGTACTCGCTCCGAGCCAACCCCCACGCGGAAAAATATTTTATTCATTCCCGTGTCTTCGGTGCGCTCTATCGGCGAATATTTGAATTTAAATCAGTGTCCCGGAACCGGCCCGAAATTCTAATTGAACGAATTGCCGTCCTGTGGTCCTCCGCCGCTCCTCACCCTAGCCGTCTACGTCCGTCAACGACGATAATCTGACGTTGTAATGCTAATATTACAAACTATTTTTATCCCTGTCACTTTACACTGCCGCACGAACATAGAAGACGATTCCAATGGATATGATAAGCGTATATGGGTGACAGAATGATTGAAAATTTCAGTTTTATATATTATTTCTTACGCTGTATTATGCATGATAATTTTTGCTATGTTATGTAAATTTAGTTCGCTTCGGAATTTGAATCTCGTTGAATGAGATACTTGAATTTTATGAAATTTTTGTGGTTCTTGGCGCGACTGTCGAAGTGTTAAGTATAATAATATAATAAGTTTGTAGTTATTATATTATACTTATTTTGTAGTACTATACTTACTTAGTAGTTAGTTTGTACTTATTAAGGTTGTCTTTATTAGCAGATAATGTGAACGGAAAGAGTCGAAAATCTTATTGACGAAAGAGAAATATTAAAGTTATATTTATTGTATTTGTTTATTCGTTTATATCTTTGTATTTTATTATATTTATTAATATTTAGTTAATTGTTAAAATACTGATGACAAGAGATCGGAATTTCATTCTGATTCAAAGGAACAGAATAATAATTATTGTTAACGAGTCAGCTTCGTCAAAATATGGCGTTAATATGGCGTTAATATGGCGTTAATATGGCGTTAATATGGCGTTAATAATATTCTCATCTGGTGGAATTTTAAAACGTCCTACGGTAAGTGTACCAATTACCGTGTTAAGTTAAAGTGCCCATTAAAATCCCGAATTTTCGATAAATTAATTTCTTAATATGGTAAATTTAATTCTGTAAATGCACTTCTCAATTTAGAGATTTAGAACGTTGGCTTCCGCATTCTACAGGTCTTAAAGTGTTGAACTCTCGATTCGGTTACGAAAATAACAGATCAAGTTTTATTGAAAGTACTGTCAAAATGTTTTTGTTTCGAAAATATCTTTAATTTAACGACGGTCTTTTCAACACGTTCGCTACCAGCGTCACACATTTTGTATTTCACGTAAAGAACATCGGATAAATGTTGTGAATGATATTTAGAGAATTTATAGCTTCCGTATGACAACATTTTTATCATATTTCAAAAGAGGACACGACGGGTTTCACGCTAAACATGCCGACCAGAAAAATTCGCTATATGCATTGCCCCATAAAGCTGACAAGATCTAATTTATTTAAATCCGTACAGTATTTGTCATAGTAATTGCTCCACTAATGTAATTTATTTAATCAATTCCCATACAATTGGTCTTCACATTTCGATAATTGTAAAATGGCCGTGGTCGGTCTTAGCACGATAAATACAATAAATATAATTATATATGTTAAATGCAGGGTGTCCCGTAGCATATGGGGCCCATTTCACATGAAAACAGTACAAAATTTTCATAAAAAACATATCTCCTATTCGACTTTCTTTTTCAGTTACCGGGAGTTTCTAACACACCGTATTTGCTGCTATTCACTGATCGTAACTCTATAAGTTTATATAAACTTTTTTCATTGTTTTCAAGTGAATAATCTATTCCTGAAATGGATCCCACATGCTACGGTATAAATAAAATTAACGCGAAGGCACAGTAACCAGGGGTAGAACGCTAATAGGTACTGAACACCGTCGAAGTTCTTGTTTCAATCTCCCCACCCCCGCACGTCCACCTCCGAAGAAGGGGTTCGGATTTAATAATCGATCTTTCAGGTCGCTGGAAGCTGCAGCGATGCTGGAAAATCATTCGGCCGTCTCTCGACAGGCTACGCAAGGGTTGAACAATCGTCGCCGGTGATCCTCGGCAAACAGCGTTGGAAGCGAGGGTGGTTTGCGCGCGCAGCATCCGCTCGGTGCCTTGCACCCCGGCGGTCGTGACGTGTTCATTAATCGGTTGCGTAGGAGAATCGAGCCGTGCACGTGGGGATGCTGGTAGCATCGGCGATGGCAGCCGACGCTAGCGGCGGCGGCGGTGGTGGTGGTGGTGGATTCATCCGAGCGGAAGGAGTGCAGCCGCTCGAGGAGGAAACGCGGGGAGGTGGAGGCAGAGGCCGAAGGAACCGGAGGACGTTTTGAAAGAGAGGAAGGGAGAGGCCGTAGTAGTAGTAACGATAGTAGCGTGGAAACCGCGCTCGAGGGTGGGAGCCAGTGACGAAGGGGCAGTCGGGGGTTGCTCGGCCCGGTTGACGCCAGCGAAGGGGTAGAAAGCGGGCAGCGGAGGGGCGGGAAACGGGTAACCCGGCCGTAGTATCGCGCACGCGCCCTCCTCTCTCCTACGGCCACTGAGTCAAGGTCCCCGCGAGCTGACAATCGACCTGACCTCGCTTTTCTCCTTAAAACCAGCCCGCAAACATCGACACACACGCACGCGACACACCGACACCTACGCCGCGAACACTGGGTTGAACGGGCGACCAGCTTCGATTCGCGAATTCTGACGGCTTCGGGTTCCGAGATACCTTGGACCTTTCACCCTCATTCGCGCACGGTTTTCATAGTCGAGCGGACTATGTCGTAGTCATAGTTCCGGTATGGAACTTTTATATAGTCGATTTCTATTTTTCTTCGTTTTTCACTTTTCACGATGCTTCGAGAATTTTGCATTAGATGTTGGAATTAATTTGGTGGATTTTTCGAGGGATTGCGTAACTAGAATATCTCACGGCGGTGCACACTGTGCACCGGCGGTATTTCATTTTAATTTAACTTTTTAATGTATTTGTTGTGTTAACGGGGTGGATCTTTTGTTACAGGAAGTGCAATAATAGCGAGTATACAGGTACGACTGTGTAATAACTTTTAATTGCGGGTCTTTATGCAGGATACAAATTTTCTTCATAAAATGCAACAAAAGGGAACGAGATAGTGATTTTGTTCTTTGTTTAAACGTTTCAGCGAGTTGTTAATATTGTATTGGTAACTTAAAATTTTTTTATTTTCTTCGCTGCAGCGAATTTTACCAACTTATTTTTGTCGCAAATGTTTAAAATTCGCAATTGTGTAATAACAATAATAAGAATAATAATGATGGTAAAAACAGTAATAGTAGTAACAGAAAGACAAGAATTAAGGTTAGTTACGTAAATTACGGAAGAAGTCCAGAGATTTCTTCATAATAATTATTTATACGTTTTTATTTATTTGTTTACTCGTCACGAAGAAGTTGTAATAGTTAGTGTTTCGACGAGTATACTCAATTTTACTAACGTAAAGTGTTGCCATTTCTCTGTGACGAGTATACTCGTCGAAACTCTTCGTAACGAATACACTCGTTGAAACATAAAAAAAATTGTCACTTCATCGTGACGAGTATACTCGTCGGAAACAGCTAACTTGTTAAATTAAATCGCTCGAAAGCATCGCACTTTGGCATGACGAAAAATGGCGCCAGTCATTTTCGTTTCTCATGTTTCGGGACCCGAATGCGTGATCTCACGGCGTCGCTTTAATCGTGGAGGATTACGGTAAAAGGGATGAGTGTATCACTGCTGATGGACGCTAGTTTCGGAATCGTGCGACCAGATTTTGGCACGATTCGGTTCGCACTCGGTCGCGATTTACCGCACGGAGGAAAGTTCGGGATCCTTCGGTCGCGGCTGCTTTAACCGTTTGAGTCCCAGGGGGTATTCAAAAAACACTGTCGAAGAATTCCAAACAGCGCAACCGCGCTTTCCCTAAATGAGTACGAAAAGACACAAGCAGCGCGATAGCGCTTGTTTATTTCATGTCGAGAAATACCAAGCGGCGCGATAGCGCTTCGTTTATTTTACATCCATGAATCTCAATCGGAGCAATGGCGCTTCTTGTATTTGTTAGACAACGCGATTCTCGTCTTTTTCTCATCGCTCCGTCACATTTATTGCAGTTTGAAAAAATGATTTAATGTCTAACTTTTTTAAATGTGGTGTATCCCCAAAAAGGTAAACGAATCAAAAAAGAAAATCTATTAAAAGAAGCTGTGTGACGTACATGCTTCAGTAAATCTGTGCACGCGACTTCAGCATTCAGTATCGCATCGTCACTTGTCCACAATGTTCGAAATGTACTGGGTTTTCTCGACATAAAATCTCAACAGCACGATCGCGCTGCTTGGGACTCAAACGGTTAAAGCTGATTAGAATGGCACCGCAGAGCTGGGGTCACGGGACACGGATATTGTAGGTTGATAGTCTGCTGCCTCTCCGGGGATAATGAGTTATAAGCGATTCAACGTGGCTTGCGGCGATCCTCGCCACCTGGGGACGCGTAGCCTGGGGTGTCGGAGTTATTGTTAGAACCGGGTGTCCCCCTGGAAGAATTGATTTTTCCAGGACCATCGGCTAATCCGGCTGATTCGTTTATACGGATACTCGTGTGCATAGTATTCGATCATTGTCTTTTTATCGTCCTCTCTCGGCTGATAACTCGTAACTGTTATTAACAAAACGAGAACGCACTTTGATTACTGATTAATAGATCGCGGATTTTATGCACTTATTGCAAAAATGAGTAGCTCTATTTTTAAATAGTAGAAAGTTATTTGTAATCTACTAATATTGTTTAGACAACATAAAACTTTCTATTTGGTATCTACTTTATGCAATTCATGTGGGCGACTTTTATCTTGCATACAAATCCACAGTCTATTAATTAATAATTATAATCGACTAGAAATTTGTAGTTTTGTGAATAACCATCATAAATGAAGCTAGCAGCTTTCGGCTAAATATAACATTATTGAAGACGAAAATCGTTTTTCGTTACGAATAACAATTATCGATGACGAGAACGTTAATTCGTTGCAAATGACCATTACAAACAACTATTAACAAAAAAATGAACAAAAATAGTTTTTGGTTATGAATAACCATTTCTGATAACCAGAAGTAACTAATTAATACCTTGTTATCTTACCTCTGTCATCAATAATTATCAACTACAGTATGTATTTGTATGTAAAATCATGGTCTCATAAAAATAATTAAAAAGATTCAACATAACTTATTCCATTCTGTAAATCCAACTCGAACAACCATAAAATTTTCGAGCTGAAATGTTTACAGTAGATCACTGTACTAATATTATAACAGATACGCAATCGATCTCTCGTGAACGGAAGAATCAAAGGAACGCGGGTCGAAAAATATGGTCCCGGTTAAACGAACTGGCCAGAGGTGGACGTCCTTATTAAACGGAATATTCCGCGATGCCCTGGGAACTGATTTAAATAAATGAATTATTCTTTCGCGGTTAAGTATTCTGTATCCATTCTTGGCCCTAGCACTCGAAAGTGTTTCTTCGCCGGCTGACACACAAACGTGGCTTGATGATGTTACAAAGTACTCTCCGATGTATGCAAAGTACATATTTGGAATTCACTTATAGACTTGTTAAACGTGCCCGCTTATAGACTGCCTTTAGAAATCAAACAGGATCGGATTTCTTTTCGTGTGGACGGTATTACTGGCTGAGCGACGCCGGTGTTCGATAAACCACACTTCACCGCGGATCGTAACAATTAAATAAACTCTTCTCTCCGACGATGCGTTACGCAAACAATGTGAAAACGGCGATACGGAAATGATACGGTGGAATTATTCTTACGCGGTCGTGTCTGTTCAATTTGGAACCGCGATATTCGAAGTTAATTATTCTTAATTCTTAATTCTCAATTCTCAATTCTCAGTTTATAATTCTCAATTTTTAATTTTGAATTCTCAATTCACAATTTTTAATTCTCAATTTTTAATTCTTAATTCTTAATTCTCAATTCTTAGTTTTTAATTCTCAATTTTTAATTCTCAATTTTTAATTCTTAATTCTTAATTCTCAATTCTCAATTTTTAATTCTCAATTTTTAATTCTTAATTCTCAATTCTCAATTTTTAATTCTCAATTCTCAATTCACAATTTTTAATTCTCAATTCTTAATTCTTAATTCTTAATTCTTAATTCTCAATTTTTAATTCTCAATTTTTAATTCTTAATTCTTAATTCTTAATTCTTAATTCTCAATTCTCAATTTTTAATTCTCAATTTTTAATTCTTAATTCTCAATTCTCAATTTTTAATTCTCAATTCTCAATTCACAATTTTTAATTCTCAATTCTTAATTCTTAATTCTTAATTCTCAATTTTTAATTCTCAATTTTTAATTCTTAATTCTCAATTCTCAATTTTTAATTCTCAATTTTTAATTCTCAATTTTTAATTCTCAATTTTTAATTCCTAATTCTCAATTTTTAATTCTTAATTCTTATTTCTCAATTCTCAATTTTTAATTTTCAATACTTAATTCTTAATTCTTAATTCCGTATGTATTTCCTAAGTATTTTCTCACTGCAATTGCAGAAATTAATTGACATACGAAAGCTTCGACATTTTCTACTCTCCGATGACATATTGTTGATAATGGTTGAGAGCTAAATTCCCAAATTAATACCAAAATATATTGTACATATGCATCATTATTTGACTGCGAATATATAAGCAAAATAAGTATTCGCTAAGTCAGTTATTGATAAATCCGTACTTCATTTATTTATAACATCAAAAACATCGAGTACAAAACCATGCAATTATTTAAAAAATTTAAAAAAACTCTTGCATGAACTTAAATTATCAAAAATTATTGAACAAAGTGAGATAGATATTTATGTAGTTCCTGTAAATTGAAATTACTGCGGACAGTTTTTATTTCGCGCAAAAATCCTCAGTCTTGTTGTAAGAAACAAAAATGAACATTTTCCTTCGATAATTCTAACTTCTCGAAAATAGTGAACATTCTTAAATTCTTCTTACGTTTTTGCAATCTTGTTGTTCATCTTTTCCGAACGGCTCGAGATTCGTCGGAAGAGAATGATCTGCGAGCAACAACGACAAGGAGAAAGCAAACCAAACCGAAAGTTGGTTTTACGAGCAGCAAGTTCGAAGATATCGTTGTAACGAGCCTTAACTCCCATTATCCGTAGTGGAAGGCCGCAGGTGACGGTTCGGCACGCGGGTTCACCTGTTCGCCAGCGCAAATTGCTGCTTTCATTATTCAACCGGATGTAAAAGCACTGTAAAGTTCGCGAACCGAAGGAACTCCCGGCGTTCCGCCGATTTTTCGGAAATTCATCGCGTGCACCGAAACATCTTTTAAAGCGCAGTAATATTTTTCGAACTCTATTAAATGGCTTACACTTTTGCTACTACTTCGAACGGCAGATTTCTTAAAAATCATTTAACTTTCTTATCTGAACCAGAAACGAGAGATTAAAAAACGCGATCTCGGTAATTAATAGACCTATGCATTCGCGACAAACATAATCAGATCAAATGCGAAATATCAGAAAGGTATAAACTTTGGGTATAAAATAATAATAATAATAATAATAAAGGTATAAAATTTGAAAATATTAGCGTATCACTGTCAATTTATTAAAGAGTTATTTAGAAAAGAAATAAATGCGTTCTTCCAGCATTCTACAATTGATGCAGATTATGCATAAAGATCCGCAGTACAGCAATTAATATGCACACCGAAAATTGTCTCGAAATAAAAATGATTTTACATCGATCTCAACAAACATGGGACAGAAATCTTTTACATTATTTGCGTTCATAGGATGTGAATTATACAATGAAGAGAATATACAGACAATATTACTTATATTTCCTTGTTGCTGGCTGAAGGTAATGTGCGAAGATATTTTTTCTCTTTTGCCACTACATAAACATCCCTGTAACATTGCTTGTTAGTCGCTCGGATATCCTAGGAAAATGTTCAAAGTTCAAACGTTCAGAATTAGTGTAAACATCGTTCGCGAAACGGCTCATCAACAATCAGAGCGTTCCGATATCGGAATATTCAACTAGCGTAACACTCGAGTAACCGTGGTTCGTGATGGGCTATGTTAGAGCGATTGTATCTTAATAGCGGCGAAACCAGCGGAATAATTCGCGAGATTATACGTCACGAAGATAGGCGCCTCGCTATTGGTTTAAATACGTCGTAGCCGCGCCGCGGATAAATGAATATTACGGCAGGCTCGGTTGTCGTGTAATATTGCCGTAATTACGTAGCGCGCTCTGCCCCTCTCTCTCTCTCTCTCTCTCTCTCTATCTCTCTCTCGCTTCCTCCTACTTGCTGTTACCTTATTTATGCTCATACGAAAGCGTCGTAAAGTTCGACAAGGAGTTAATTCGACGCAAAGTAGAGAGCCGCACTATCGGAAAATGACAGAGCGCCGCCGAAGTTATGACGTTCGATAGTTTACTCGGCACTTCGGGACTTTCGGGTCGCAAGTGCGCTCGCGAGGCTTCGCTTCGTAATTGCGAACAAGGGACTTCCCTCGTTATAGTGCTCGGCCTCTTCTCCAATGTTCGTGCAATTGTCTCCGAATCTGCGAGCAGCTTGTCGGATTTCCTGCGCCACCGAACGCTTTCTAATGCATCATTATGCGTCGCGCAGCCGACAGCGAAACACGGAGCATGGCTCGCATTAATATTCGGACAGCTTTTAACATTAGATTCACGAAGCACTGGAAGCAGCTGTTTTACGTTAGTTTAGAGCAACAATAATCTACTCTGATTTTTAATTGGTATTATTGCAATATTTGCTGTCAGCAAATGAAAAGATGTTGACGGATTCCGTAAATGTAGGTAAATTTAATATTATTATTAAATTTAATATTACTGTAAATTTAATATTGTTATTAAATTTAATATTACTGTAAATTTAATATTGTTATTAAATTTAATATTACTATTAAATTACGGACAGAGACAGTCTTATTTATCAACAAACATCAACATTAATTACATTTCGATGACGGAACAATGGATAATTTAGAGACACTACAACAGTGTAATATTATCCACATGGTCTTTAATTTTATATTATTATTAAATGTAATATCGTAAAATTTATTATTAACATTATTATTATATACTATAAAATCGATCAGAAAGTTCGGAGACAGTTTTTCTGCGCGTCGTTGCAGCCATTTTGGAAACGCAGCG
>CM052150.1:7600446-7628850 GCA_028455555.1 Augochlorella aurata | reverse complement strand
CAGTCTTATTTATCAACAAACATCAACATTAATTACATTTCGATGACGGAACAATGGATAATTTAGAGACACTACAACAGTGTAATATTATCCACATGGTCTTTAATTTTATATTATTATTAAATGTAATATCGTAAAATTTACTATTAACGTTATTATTATATACTATAAAATCTATCTAAAAGTTCAGAGACAGTTTTTCTGCGCGTCGTTGCAGCCATTTTGGAAACGCAGCGCTGCTAATGAATTTACAAAATTCGGCGAGCGCTATCGTTAATAATTAACAGCGGAGAAGAACGCGGCGTGTCTGTTATTCCCATTTTCACTCGGCAAATGTTGGCTCCTCGTTTCCTACACACAACCGCGGTAAAATACGGAGCCCTCGCTGTTAACGGAAACTAAAAACTCGTTCCGCGAAGGTTTAATGAAGCGCGCGAACTAAAATTGGACCAATAGCATTTATTTAAGCACCGACTTCGCGAGTTTTGTCGCAACATCTGGAAATATTATTATACCTACACGTTGCTTCACGCGCATTTTTGCAGATCGTCGTATTATCAGTATCTTGCTTCGCCTTGATAAAGCGCAACGAAATCTAACAATTGTCTTCGATAATTATAACGAAATGTTCCATTGTTAAATAGAATTTTTGTGACTGTAAATAAATTATAAGGATCATGGAACTTTTTTTTATACACTCTCAGAATTTAAGTTCACAACTATTGCAACTCTACGATGGTTCCATACAAGTTCCATATAATTAATATTTGCATAATACAATATTTATGTAATTAATATTTGTATAATATGTAATAATTGTAAAATTTTTGTATAATTAATGTTAGTATAATATTTGTGTAATCTTTAATCATTTTTGTTGCACTAAATAGTCTAGAATATATAGAAATGAAATCTTATGTATAAATAAATTCTAAATTGTAAATTCCAAATTGTAAATTCTAAATTGTCTGTTTCATCCAGAAATTGATTCGAAATTATTAAGAAATCGTAACACAAGGGGATATTTCCATCAGTGTATCGAGAGATCACTAAAACTGCCAGACATGTCTAGTCAGGATTACGCAGAAGGAGATTCTAATAACGTTCGTCGCGAAAATTTCCAAGCCACCCGGTGGATCGCGGAAAGAGTACGTCCACGATGGGTGACTTTCCGCGGGAAATCCCTCGGCTGGGAGATTTAAGGAAACGCAGGAAAAGTGTGTTCAATATGGCTTCTCCTTCGGGCTAATGTAACCTCGTTGCGTATTTAACAAACAGCGTCGAGACGAGAGCAAGCAGGAGAGAGAGCGAGAGAGAGAGAGAGCGAGAGAGAGAGAGAGAGAGAGAGAGAGGGAGAAAGTATCCTCTCACCGCGTTAAGTAAAGCTTTACGAGGATTGTAACATCAGCCGCATTACCTCGGCCTGCTTAGGAGTATAATTTCACCGTAATTACGACAATACACCAGCCGCACCGTAAAGAACGTCGCGTGAACTCTTGACCCGACCGCCCCCGCGGCATAAAGCGCAGTTTAGCAGGGATACTGGCTTTAACAATATTCATAAATTCATAAATGTGGTCTTTCGGAAGCGCGCGCGCGCTCTGCTCGGCCCAATGAATTTAGTGGAAACGGACCGCCGCGATGTCCACGATTTTGCTCTCTTTTACCCGACAATGAATATTTACTCGTTTCCGTCAGAAAACCTCTCTTTCTCTCTCCCTATTCCTCGTTCGCTCGCTTCAAGCCCGCCTATCCGCCTATTGTTTCGCCCACTCCTTTGCTTAGACCGCGAAAATAATTAAAACGCAGTAAAGATGCAAATAAAGGAGGTAATTGGTGGCTAGAGGGAGGCCCATTTTCGCGTTAATATTCAGCAGTCGGATATTCGCGATAATTTCCTGCTGTTCCCGTGCCGGGCATTGATCTCGATCACTTGGATCTCGAAGCGGAGCTTCGATCCTCCGCCAAGTTTGATTCGGGGAGGTCCGAGTCGAAAGTAGCATTGTAAATAATTGAAAATATGTTACAGTTAATAATATATTACATATTACACTAAATAATGTAACATATATAACATATACATACATATAGCATATATAAACGTGTACATATGCAATACATATAATTACGTTTCAAAATCTTTCTTTTCTGATACAAAAGGAACATATGAAGAAATTTCTGTAAAGAAAATTTGAGCAACGAAACAAGAAAACAACGAAATGATTGATTGCTTGAAATTGCTATGATTTTTACTTCCGGATATTGAAGATAATGGTCCGAAATGATAAAATAATAATAATAAAATTTGCCCGCATCGTTTCCTATCAATTAATCTCAATTTAGTGTTCCCTGTGTCGCCGCAAACGGCAAATAAGGACACCGTCCGCGACGTAAAAGTTTCATGGGAACAACGAATGCTTCACGAACAAGCCCGCCCGCCCTGAATAAATCATAATTGCCTCTTTGATCGCGGTGAATTAGAAAACCGAGGAATCGAAATAATTTCCGACTCGGCCCGACGGCAAAGGGATTCCGGGAACCGTTTGATGCCGGTCTACGTGCAGCTTTCAATCTAAGCAACTATGTCCGTGCACGACCTACCTATATTCCGCAGCAATTTTGTAATCACGAATGCACGCGTATCAAAGTTTCAAAGTCGATTATCTCCGTAACGGGGAACGTCGTGTTGCTCTCCGCTATTTATTCTACATTTTCGACGTACCCTTGTGCACGCAGAGTAATTTCCCATGATATCTTGTACGATTACACGGGAACGGCGCCGTGTTATCCGAGGAACTATTAGATACTTTTTACGGGCGTTCGGGTGATACGCTCGCTCCATAGTGATCGCGGAAGGTGGACAATACGGGAATTCTCGCGGGCATGTTGTAACTGTAAGCAGTTAATCGAATATCGATCGGATCGAACGACCGGGATCTCGGGTGATTATCGAGTGAGTCCGTATACGGTATCATTGGTTTGGAAGATTACATTTTATTAGTAAATATTTCAGTAAATTTTTACTAGGAAATAATTGGGAAATAATTGTTAACAGTAACATTCCTTGCAATTCGTCATTCTAATAATATTTGTATTAGTGATATATAATAATATAATGTGTATATTATAATAAGTAATAGTATAATAGTATAGTATAAGTATAATGAGTAATATAGTAATAGCTGGTAATAATAGTATATGTTAGTAATTATTATAATATATTATAATATGTAATATATATTTATATAATATATAATAGATATATAACAACATATATTATAACATAATATAATATATATATTATTATAATTATAGTAATTATTAATAGTATAATTATTTATATTATTAATTCCGTATATGGTCAAACGCCATTTTGTTGGCGCGATGTTTTCTACTACAAAAGAAATATTAGAGCAGAATGTAGAAGTCTGAGCGGCAAGTGTTCGAACAGATGAAGTAAAACGTCTGTTAAAATACCCCGTCATTTCGCCAGCGCGTTAATTCGATCTCCTCGTAATTGAACAATTTCGTCGTTCTCAATTTTTCAAGCAAGTCTAGCGACCGCGCATTGAAATCGTTCTTTCAATTACGGGCTACTGAAACTTTCAAAGGATCGCTCGAGTATCCCCGGTCGAAACCGATCAATTAAGCTGTCGCGAACTCGGCGAATTAAGTTTAATTAGAATGGTGGCAATAGATTTACGCGTTGTAATGAGTACTAAGTGGTCAACGGTCGAGTATTCGATAGTCGACAGTAGAGTATTCGATAGTCGGCAGTAGAGTATTCAGTAGTCGACAGTAGAGTATTCGGTAGTCGGCAGTAGAGTATTCAGTAGTCAACAATAGAGTATACAGTAGTCAGCAGTAGTCACGAGTCAATAGTCAGTAGTCGAGGCGTAGTGTTTCGCAGACGTCTGACAAGTCTGACATATGTCAGCGATTACTACTGACAGCGTAGGTATATTAATTATTTATTTATTACCTCCTTGCAACGGTTACCTAATATTTTAGTTATCGAATCGGTTACACAATAATATAAATATATACAGTGTGAACAAAATAATTTCACGGTTTTTATATTTTAAATAATTTCTCGATTTTTAATATTTTCTATTTGACTGAAAAGACATCGACGAAACTAGAATTGCAAAAAAAACATCATTTCCTATTATCAAGCACAAGTTATTATTCATATTATTATTAATATTATTAGTGTATATTATTAGTAAAATTACATGTCCAGCACAGAACAAAAGGATTCGACAGTCTTTAGAAAAATGAAGAAAGAACACGATAATGGTAATAAACGGCAGCATTGCTTATATTTTATTTCATTTATAAATACAATTTATGTATAATTTAAATAAAACTTTGAGTATCGATTCACTAAAAAACAACAGACTCCTCGCAAATACAAACAACTTTTGCCAACCGATGAATTCGCGTTTTCCGATTTCGACGCAGTATCCTCGCGGAAAAACGCAGTCGACGCGACTCGAAACTTCGCCTAAGGGTGGGAAAAGTGTCGTCATGTTCTATGCACGTCGGATTTGCATCGTTCGATCGATCTTAATGCTCCGTTTCCCTCCGCTGTCGTGAAAAAAAATCGTCGAGCCTTTTTCCCGAGGGCACGGGACATTTTCAGGAATGTGTTTAGCCCGATGCGCGGGCGAAAGAGAATTTCTGAAAATCGTAAAATGCATTCGTCTGCGACCCGAGGACTTCGACCTTTCATGCAAATACGCGGCTCTGCCCGGAGCAAGGATTTCATGCGTGTGTTTGCACGGACTATGCGAATAGGCTGAACGAAAAAAAAGGAAATTTCAATGGGCCATCAATACATATTTTACGCGCATTTGTTGTCACATTTGTAACTGCGTTAACACGAAAACCATCGAATTAAAGATCGTCGCTTAATTATTAATTGCCATCGATTAATTCGTATTATAACTATTAATAATACGCAATTAACTCGCAGATGTGTTAAATAAGAAAATAAGGCGAATAGAAGACAATGAAAATTGCAATAATCCTCCGATTAACATTTTATGCACGCTCAATCACGTATGTAACAGCGTTAATATGAAAACAGTCGTGAACGAAGGTACACTGTCATTCAATTCTCATTCAACACGGAATTTAGTTAGAAATGTGTTAAATAAACAAATAAGACGAACAGGAGAAAATGAAAAATTCAATGACTCCTGTATGGGACAAGTTTCATTTGGGTGTCGTCTAGAACCGGGTCATCGATTAATTATTATTGAATTAACTAAAGCCGCGTTTGCAGCGAAACGAAATTCTGAACACATCGATTGTGATTGCAGTTCACTGTCGATCTTCGCAGATTGTGAAAATGTCAGACACTTTCCCGAACGTTATTTTAAAAATTCGCAAAAACGTACGCCAGTGTAGGTGGTCGCGTGATAAGGTCAACCATTCCCCACCCACACGAATTCGAGCCGCCCTCGGCTCACCGTATTACAAAAATACCCATAGCCCGAGACGTTTAAGAAGCAACTAATCGATTGCGAATATTTTTGCATAAATAAACCGTGGTGCGACGAACAAAAAAGAAAAATATGTTACGAAGGTGTGCGTACACACGCGTGGCGCTCCTTTGAGCTTTAGATGTGCTGAAAGATTAAAGGTGACTCGCGTCGCGTTGTACATTTTATGGCTGCGCTGCTTTGAAACAGCATTTTTAGTAGTGTTACATGCTTCTATAAACGCGGCGTAATCTAATAGCCGGGGCGCCGAGAAAATTGTAGAGAAACCGGCTGCTAAGAATATTTAATAACCAGCTAAAGTATACGGGGAATTAATAATTAATAACCATGGAGAATCTTGCGCATATAAATCACGGCGCTGCTACACACCGACTCGCCGATTTTATGGCGGCTTTTAAGTTCCGATGAAATATTTATCGTGTCTCGTATTGCCGGCAATCGGGGCATGTCGGGGAAGAAAACGTCAAATATGAAATAACTATAACTCTGGGAAATCGTAATGTTTTCTCCGGCGGGACTCGGGACATCTGATTTCTTTACCAAGATTTCTGGAAGCTGAACATTTCCGAACTGAAACTCGAGATATATCTCTCTGCTATAACTCGGGAAATCACAATATTTCTTTACTACAACCTGAGGAATCTCGACGTTCCCGTGACTCGCAGAAATCGTAGTACTGTTGTAACTTTTCTACTATAATTTCGTCGATCACAATATCCCTATACCACAATTTGGTGGATCACGATGTTCCATTGTTACAATTTGCTAAGTCACAATATTTCAGTATTGCAATTTGGTGAATCTGATAAATCGCAACGTTACAGTGATTCAATGTGATCAGTCAGGATATTTCACTACTACAATTTCGTCGATCACAATATTCCAATAGTATAATTTGATGGATCACAATATTTCATTATTGCATATTCCATTGTCACCATTTGGTAAATCACGTTATTCCACTACTACGATTTGATAAATCACGATATTTCACTATTGCAATTTCATCGATCACAATATTGGAATACTGTAACTTGGTGGATCACGGTATTCCATTGTTACAATTTGGTAAGTCACAATATTCCACTACTGCGATTTTCTGAATCTGATCAATTACAACATTCCACTACTACAATTTGATCAGTCAGGATATTTCAGGATATTTCACGAGATTCCAACTATCATAATGCCACAACTTAAAAAATCATTTATCATAATACGGTTCAAGTACATTCCATATTACTGAAAAGTGTGATAATTTATCCTTATATCTTTTTAATGTTCAAGTCGAACGTATCATTCCGGTATCTAAACAATTTGTTACATAAATACTGCACTATAATTGAACCTCTTTCAACATTCTAATTCCCATCGATAATTACAGATAAATGTACATACGTATGTAAGAGGAATTATAAAAATTACTAAAAGTAAATAAACGCAAAAAATATTTTCCAAAAAGTAAATAAATAAATGCTTATTACCTTCAAGAATCCATATAAAACAACAGCTCCTAGTATTTCGTAAACCTGGTGTTAAATAAATGTCTTTAGTCACAAAAGAAACGGCGAGAAGTTTAAATAAATTCTGTATCGCTATTTTAAAAAATGTTCGCAGTCGGATGAAGTACTCGACGCACACCCGCTTGAGCCTGCACTTCAATATCGCACAAGAAACATTCCAAACATCTAATTCCCTTTCGAATTTCGCGAAATACGGTCGCGAAATTATCCGCAGCTATCTAAAGCGTAAATTCGGGTTCCGAAGATTCAAAGGGTAGTTATATGGGCGAAAAATCTAGTTTTCAAATGGTGGAGTTGACGAATCGAGTTTCGGCCGGTAAAAAAGTCAGTTTCCGGGCACGGCTCCGCTGGAAAAGAGGGAGAAATATTAGCAGAAACCGCGCGCGGGTTATTCGCTCGAGCGTTTAATTCTCGGCGCACCGTCGCCGCCACCCCCCTTTTCCACCCCCTTGAAATTCGTGCGCCGAAAAAATCAAGGGCTAGATTAATTAACTAGCGGCAGTCCTCCTTTGACGGGAGAACTCGCGAATGTAAAATCGGAAAGTAAACATGAAATACACACCCCGACGGTGCTCGTCGACGGCATCAAGCGTATCCGCGGCGCTGCGCTTTTAATCGACGGTAGTTTATGGCACCGAAGTAATTAAAATTTTACTGGTAATCGGCTATAAATCTGTCTGCCGTTGCCCGCTTTACACGTCTTTCAATTAGCCGAGCGCTTATCGACTTTTCTGTCTGCCGGCCGGGATTCCTTCGATTGCTTTCCATGTCTGTGTCAATCTCTGTTTCGAATGCACCCGATGCTTTCGACAACGAACATACGATTTATCCTTTGTCGGTCGTTGAAGATAATTTCTTATAAAACGGTTTTCTTGCAGTGGGCGGTTCTTTACCTTTTTTGTTTAAGAATAATTTTTTGAGTCATTAGAAGACAGTAGATTATAACGAGACACTAATAGAATTAATTAGATTTCGTGACTATTTATTTTTGTTTAGAATGCATTTATTTATTTGTTATTTATTATTATTATATATTTATTATTTGTTTGTTAATTGTTTTGTTAATTAGGTTATCGATTTTACACTGCTGTATTATTTCCGACCTATTAAAATTATTAAAAGGGTGAATACATTTCTATTTCATTTTTTATTCGTACAATTGACTTTTTTATAAAAGAATATTTTCATTTTGCATTAGGATTTGCAATTTTTAATTATTTTTATGGAAAGGTACATGATTATTGTACGTAAGGAACGAGTATTTATCATGTCTTTTGATATACTTTCAAAACAAAAGAAAAATAAAGGCATGAAATGTTTTTAAACTTTGTATCTACCTGAACATAAATGAGTAAAAACAATACAAAAGGGTGTAGGAAATTATCTCGTAAATATTCGGAAATAAAAATGTTAAAAAACGTGCAATTTAAAAGATTACAGGAACCAAGATTGCATTCGCAGTAGCCGATCTTGTCGAAAATGTCAAAAAACGAACTAATTAAGCAAACGAACTGGCAAATCGGAACAAATCGGGACAATTTAACGTCCCCCATAAATTATCGAACGTCAGCGATTCACGATAGCAATGTATCACGAGATTAACAGCAGAAAAGAGTGGCTGCCGTTACACAGATTAATAAAACACACAAATCATCGATCGGAAGTCGCAACGTTCGCATCGGTTCTCGCGGCTGATCGCTCGTAACCGGAGTTTCAAGGTTCATTCGCCGGTAATGATCCGATAAAAATTCGGTGGAACAGTGGTGCGCGACATGGAAGAGCGCGGAAATTAATATTCGAGGGGGCGGTCGTCGACACTGGTCCTCGGGCCCAGCATTAGCCGCTCGCTACCATGTTCCTAGCCGCCGTCGTTGCGTCGTCAAAGGAAAATTGCGCTTTCCGCGGACACGACACGCTCCTTCTCTGTTTATTTCCATGCTTTTAATCTCCGCCGATGCGAAGTCTCGCGGACGGGAGCACCGTCTCCGGCAACATGGAAAATAAGGGTGTACCGAAAATACAGGGTGCCCCGAAAATCCGGGGAAAAATCGATTTTTGAAACAGTAAATGGGAATATCAATATTTTGATCGGCTCATGTAACATAAAACACAACAAATAAACTTTAAAATAGTATTTTCAAATATGGAAATAGCATTTCAAATATATATTTTAATAGCTGCTCACAGAAATACTATTCTGAAACAGAAAATAAAAATAAAAAGATATCGTTTAAAATAACTGTTAATTTCAAATAGGTCGATATCATTATTATTTTCTTAAAGATAACGATTAGAACAAAATCGTTTCATTGGCTAAAATCTCATACATTTCGTTCTCTGCAGTCGCATTTTTCAAGTCCGTCGTCAAACAATCGAAGAAAGCCTGTACTCGGGTCTGACTGGACCCAGAGATATTCCGACGGGGGTTAATGAATAAATTCGAAGCCGTGTCGAGAAGAATTAAATGATTATTTCATATCTACGAATCTCCTTAGCGCGGGGCCATCTCGGGCGACTTCCATGGCAGCAAGGTACAATTCGTGCCCAGGAAACGCAATTCGAAATCCTCGGCACGAGTCGGACTCGACGTTACGAGGAGGAGGGGGTTTCAAAGGAGACGCCGCTCGGCGTATTCTTAATTCCGAGTCGCGGTACGCGAAAGGAGGAGAAAAAAATGTCGCACGGTGTCCATTGAACGCGGCCATTTGCATTTACCGTCGCTGGAGGCGGAGGTGTCTTCGAAAATAATTTTTAATTATCCCGGGGAATCGTCTTGGCTCTGGAGCTCGGTGGAAACGCCACGGATGTAAAAATTATTCCTCCCTGGACAGAACGGACCGCGGGGGCCAACTCTATGAATTCCGATAAGATTAGAGCGCGGGCCGTAATCCGCGCGAAGAGCTCGGCAACGAGGATCAGACCGAGGAGAGAGAGAGAGAGAGAGAGAGAGAGAGAGAGAGAGAGAGAGAGAATCAGACCGGAGGAATATCGAAATTAACGGCGGGCAATCGTTGCATTCGCAGGGAAATTCGTTGGCGAACGACGCCGGAAGCTGCTGCCGCTGCCACGCTCGAACGGAAATTCCGCCGAGGCTGTTTAGAGGGTTACACGCAGCGTTACGGCCCTGGAAGAACCGGGGCAACTCCTAACGCCGCCATCTTGGAACCATCCGCGGATTAAACGCGAACGATGCCGGCACCCCTTAATGCAATTATCAAATGCACAGTGGCACCTCCTCCACAACATTATTGCAACACCGGGATATTATTTCCTGCACTTTTAAGAACTCTGTTCGACCACTTTACGACGAGTATATTCGTCGTAGAGGAATGACCGTTTCTTGCGATGCTACGAGTATCAGCTATTCTAAACTATTTATATGAAATATTTACGTGTAATATTCGTCCGAGATATTTACCTGATATATATTTATTAGAAATACTTATATACAATATTTAAGTAAAATATTTATACGAGATGTGATAAATATTTGTATGAAATATTTGTTATTCGAAATATTTAGGTGAAAAATACCTATATAAGCAATGCTCACAAGAAAAATCGTGCAGAAAGTTAACTATGATTCGAATACAAAATTCTTCGCGAAAAATTGCAAGAAAATTCGCACGTAAAATCGTGCCGAAAATTAGCTGCGATTCGAATGCGAGGTTTCCCGCGAAAATTCGCTGTAAAAATCGCGCAGAAAATCCGGGGGGGAAAAACGTGCAGAAAATTCGGAATGACTCGAACAGAAATCCTCCCATGGGCATTCGCAAGAAACATCGCGCAGAAAATTCGCGACGTCTCAAAGCCAAATTCTCCGACGAGGATGCGCAAGGAGAATCGCCGAGGAAATTCGCGACGGCTCGGATAGAGGCTCCCACGCGAGAACATGCTCGTTATCGGCGTATCGGTGGGCGCGCGCGCCCGTACACGTCCCGATGATGATTTCGAATTAACGTCGAGTTATTTCCGCGCGGCGCGTCTTTGATCTTGCTCGGAAGCGCAGCCCTTTGACTTTGAAACGATTCCCACGGCGAAGATGACTTCGCGTCCGTCGCCGTAGTTTCGAGGGAACTTCAAAGCCTCGCAGCGAGTGTCTCAGCTCATCCGCCGTTTCAGAGTCTTCGAACTTGCTCAACAACATTCCAAGATTTTCGCCGGCTGCCTCGAGATCGTATCCGTCGTTTAATTCCTTGCCGTCCTTCTATCAATTCGCGCGACTCTTTGAATCCTCGCGAACTATCTTATTTTACTATGCGATCTTTCTCAAGATTTCCTCACACTACGATCTCCTCCACGGCTGATTACCTGTTTCTGTCGTCGATCATCGCATGAAAGACCTATGTCTGTCACTTTTATTCGTTGACTGCATTAACGCGTGTATTATTTAATAATTTAAGGCTCTTAGATATACTTAAGCAGTACGATACATTGTTATCATATACGTATATTGTTTATTTTATTTGAAATCCTTAAATATCTGAATTTTAATATAAATGGACTTAGGTCACTTTCAAAGTAGACGACTCATTTATTATGGGAGGTCTGCGTTCGTTATAATTGTCAAATGAGCCTCATAGATGACAAATGATCTCAGTTCAAAGTCGTTAATTGCAGAAATAGTTAGCGTTAATCGTAGCGGTTTTATTTAACGTTTAAAATTGATGTATATTTGTGTCAGCGTTATATGGTAATGTCATACAACTTATTTCAATTTCAATTCGATTAAATACGCTACTTTAATTTTAGGAAATCTTTGGGACCGGTGGTGCGCCAGACAAAGTGTTAAACGATGTTATCCTAATTACCATTCTTATTTTCTTACGATAAAGCTGCAAACTGTTCTGAATTTTTCATGATATTACTGACGGAAAAATTCGGTACAGTTTGTATTAGAAAGAAGTGAATCAATATGTAGTTGATTGTGATCGAAAGCTTCGAAATTATTAATTTCGGATTTATTAATTATGAACAAATCGGAAAAGCCGACGAAAATGATTCCCGCAATTTTGTTGCACCTCGCAGTCTCCGATAAAGCTCGAACCACTTGGATGTCAAGAAAAATTGCCGTCCAAGTCCGATTAAAAAATTCTGGCAGCCCAAATGTATCCATCGTAGCCGTCAAAGTGTTAGAGTATCGTCCTCGATTAAGCATTTAGGATTAATTTATCACACATTGCTCCGCATGGCTTGGAATCATGCCAGTCGCAAATTATACAGCAATTTCAAGAGACTCGCTCCGGAACCACGATTCGCGACAACAGGAGGATGCGCCTAAAATATTAATTGCTTTTTCGAGCGGACGTTCTGAAATTCGATCGATTCGGATCGAGGTAATTGGTTCCAAGGTTCCAGCGAAAGACCACGGTCAAGAGAGAAAACGAGCAACGTTCGCATAGAAGAAAAGGTTGAATTATCATCGGACGCGGCTGCCAGGTACGGTTCCCTTTAATTAGACTGTCAAGCGCATTCCTTCGATTTGGCTGGCTGCTATTCTACTCGGCTCACTCAAGAAGACCTATTTTCCGGTAAGTTGACAATTACGAGCCCTTCGATTATCGATGGATCGCGTTGCAACCTTACACTCCACTGTCTCTGCCATTTCCCGTTGACCTTTCGATAACACTCGAACTTTAAATAACAAACGGAGAGCGGCTGCCCCCTCGATTATCTTTACACATTCTGTTGGACGAAATTCAGATTCGCCTGCAGACGATCAATTTATGGTTGCATCGGATAGAACCCTTGGCGTACCAAAGATTTATGGAATTTCTTTGGTCTAGAACACTTTAATCAATCTTTTCTTCAATCTATTATAATAAATATAAATACTTATTATTATTATGTATTATATATTCTATATTATAAATATAAATATTTTAAATTATCTTAAAAATTCAAGTAATACGTTAATGTCTAATTCCGACCTGCGGCGTTTTTCCTCGTAGCTACGAATTTCTCGTGGTCTAACTGTGTCTGATTAATGGTTGGCTTTTCTACTTAAAGAATTGGGTGACGGAATTATTCGTTCAAGCATCAAGCTAAATAGCTCGCGAGCTGGCGAAGAAAATTGCGACGAATAATTAATGCAATGACTATTAACTTCTCGGTCTCCGTTTTATCGAACCACTCGGTGTTCCGATTTTAGAAATTGTTCCGGCCTCCAATTGGCTCATGAATTCGTCGGAGTGCGTCCCTGGTCTCGCGGATTCCAAGAAGATTCGCCCGGCGCGATGACAACGTGTCGAAGAAACGAATTTTAAAGCGCTGGAAGAGAATTTCCCGAGCGTGCCTCGCCGGGCGAACTGTTAAAGGAAACGTTTCCTTGAACGGCGCCGTTTCAGGCCCCGTTTGAAAACTTTATTCAGGAATTCAATTACAACAATTGGATCGCGCATTACCAGGATCCAAATTCAATTTGCGCGAACGGTTGAGGCTGAACAGCGGCCGGCGTCCGACAATTAAATGGATTGCAAGCTCGGACAGCGTTCCGCGTGTAAAACCGATGCTTTCCCGTAACTGTTCTTACAACGGACGACGACAGAAGTATCATCCACCGGTTTGCGGATAACAAATTGCCCGTACTTCGCGCGCGGAGCGGAGGGGCCGTCGTCCGCCCGCTGTTTCCGGAAAAATTCTTGTTCTCAGAACTTGTGCTTCCATGGTAACAGTTACGTGGCTCTAACTAGCGTCAATTTATGCCGTAGATTATACCGAAATAGCTGGTATAGTTCCGTATTAGATTATACATATATAGTACGTGGAAATATACTTAGGCACAGCAGGTTTCAATCGATTTGAACTATCGACAGATTAACGCGTTACCTACCAGATAACTGAAAATAGTCATTTTCTTGACTGCTCGTGAAATGCCGGATGACAGTAATTTTCTTAATCGAGCGTGAAATGATATTTTAAATAACAAATCCAGTCGTGAAATTGATTCGTGTGATTTTATCGAAATAGAAGCTGTTTTAAACGAAGAAATATGTCTTGTAATGTAATTTAACTGTTTGATATTTTGTAAGCTATTTTTGTAAAGTGCTGCTAGAACTTTGAAAAATTGTGTTAACATACCTTGCAGTATAAGAACGAGTCAGACTCGTGAACTTCTGTTATCAAAATTTAGGAATGAAAGTAAATGGAGGCGTGTGAGAAATAAAACTTGTCTCGTTCTATTAGGGAAACTCTTCGCGCAATGTTCAAGTACCACTAAAACCAGCTGCTTTGTATTGCATTATAAAATTAACATTAGCATTCGATTTTTGTTGTAATATTTGCAGGTGTAATATCAACCTCATAAATGTAGGTAGTAAAATCTAGGATCGAATATATTAGAAACAAAAATTCTCTCGGTCTGTCAGAGAAACAGGTAAGCCTGAAGAAGAGCCAATCAACAGCGAAGGAACTCGTAATGCTAACTGTCTAACGACACCCTGGGGTCTCCGTAGACCCGAACGGAATTTCCTAAAAATAATTGCCGGTCTCGAACAGCACTCGCGGAAGTACTTCACGAACGTTTACCATCAGGAAATTAGAACCGTAGGTTCCTCTAATTTTTGGAATGGCCCCGGCGCGATGGTCCGCAGTTTCAGAGAACGAGGCGCCGTTCCACGGTTGAACAGGCGAAAAATTCAATTTGGCAGTAACCGAACTGCAATTTCCGGCGCTAAACGGTGCCCGTGACACGGCGAACTTTGCCGGCGGAAAGACGGCGCGGACTCCGTGACGGCGCGGTGCGTTTCCTCGGGCCGCGGCAAGTTCGCGGGGACACCGGGCTGTTCTTCATTTGTTCGGTGTGATTAGCTAAACAGGTCGGCGAACGTCCCGCGAACGCGCCGGAGCACCTAACGAGAAAGTCAGCCAGTGCAAATGTTAAAAGTTGCGGGCGAATTTGCATAAAGCCGCGGAACTTCGGTTTCGCGGTTGAATGTCTGCTTGCCGGTGAACTGGGACGATGCCGGAACCTTGGGATCCCCTATTTTCCTCGCATCCCCTTGTTCTTCCAGCCCCGTTTCCGTGGTTTCTGCCAGCGACGCCGCCTTTGTCAACGATCCTCGCCAGAGCCCCGGCAAATCCAATTTTTCAATTTTAATATTTAAACAACGCTTCTCCGCGCCGCAAAGTGGACTCTCGAATCCGAATTTCTCGGCTACCCGGGCCGGAAGAACTGATTCGCACCTTTCTACAACAGCAATCTCGGGGATGCTTTCCCAATCGTTCTGCAGTTTGCACGTACTAGCTGAGTTCGAGACGTTCAATGTTCTGCGTTCATGTGTCGAAAATGCTGCGTGACAAGACGCACGTGTTAAGTAGCTATGAAACGTTTATGTTTCAGAGCTCGGCACTGTTCGAATTGCTCGAATAAATATTTGTCTAAGATAATTATCCGAATTAATCGTTCGAAAATATATTGTAAAATTATTCGAACATGGATTGTCAAATTATTCGAATAAATTATTCGAACGTGGATTGTGACCTTATTCGAATAATAAGAAATTATTTAAATAAGAAATAATTTGAATAATTATATATTCTTTAAATGAATAAATTATTTGAACAAATTATCCGAATTATTCGAATTGTTCGAATATAGATTATGAAATTATCCGAATAAAATATTCGAGCATAGATCACAAAATTATCCAAATAAATTGTTCGAACATAGGTTATAAAATGATTAGAAGAAATTATTCGAATAATGCGGTAGCAGTGGGTATGTAATTGTGCAAAATTATTTTGAAATAACGCGCGGAATTAAGGTGGGAGACGAAATCCGTGCGGCGTGGGAGTAGCTTGTGACGGGTTCTAAATTCACCTTCTTGCAATTATGGAAGGTTCGGGGAGCAAATCAGCTTAAAAAGTGAATTAATGCTTTAATAGTTGCTGCGGAGCCTCTCTCTTTCGCGGGAGAATTTTAAACTTTAATTTCTTGGACCGCTCTGACACTGTGCTTTAATCCTGTTAATCGCTTGGGAACTTATTTAAATAATACAAAACCGTGCGGTCAATACAAGCACTTTCGCCGCAGATTGCGACCATGAGCACGCATTCTTTGCAGAACTAATTTCAAGAACGCGAACTTCGAAAATATTTGACAATTGCATTCAGACAATTTTTGGCGCCTTTTGTACGTCTCCGTTTACTTTTATTTGTAGAATTTTATCATTTTGTTTCCAGTTAGAAGAAATGGCTAATATTTATGGTAGATTGTGAATTAAATCTTCGTTTGATTTATAGCGCATGGATTACTAATATCATTTTAAGATTATTAATATCACTGATAGGTATTGATTCAATGACCATGCTATATATCTTAAAGAAGCTCGATTATTTTCGAAAAATCAACTGCGAATCTTCGTGTAAAATATTCCACTTTAGTGTCGAAACTTAACACCAAAATTTTCCAGAAAATCGAAGTAATGTCATTA
Organism: Augochlorella aurata; assembly: GCA_028455555.1. Lineage (NCBI taxonomy): Eukaryota > Metazoa > Arthropoda > Insecta > Hymenoptera > Halictidae > Augochlorella > Augochlorella aurata. Next base: position 7,612,383 of record CM052150.1, on the reverse strand, counting down.
ATAAAACTGAAACTAGAAAATAATAATTTATCACAGTGGTTGGTACACTCAACAGCAAAATTACACTCAACCGAAGAATTGTCAATCTTTGAACAGCTGTAACTCTGTTAAAAGATATCACAAAATTATGACTTTATCCTTAAATTAAAGCTCGAGGTTTCTACTTTACGATACCATATTCTATGTTTTAATATCATGCATCTCCATGATTGTAGTATCCTAAATCCGAAGCTATGTTAAGGTATGTTCGCGGTATGGAAGAAGTACCAAGTCTAACGGCCTCTATGGGCGTGGAAAAATTTGTTTCGAGCATGACGTTGATGACATCGTAAATCTCAGACTTTCCCCTTTAATTTGAGGGCCGAATTAAGTCGCTACGATTTTTGCTCGCAAAGTTACAGTACTTCAGATGATAAATGTGCCGCCGGTATTAAAATAACCCAAGGTACACGACGAGGAGGTTGCGCGGTCAGACTTGTGCCTCATGTGTATGTGTTTCGCGCGTGTTTAGTATGTTTTTGGTGTATGTTTAATGTACGTTTCGTGAGTGTTTAGTGTGTATTTAGTATACGTATAGCGCAAGTTGAGTGTAAAGTGAGTACATCCGCTGAGCGCGTCTCGTCCAAATGCAATAAACTCGACACATTTTGTTCGAATACATTGCAACAGGAATGAACTTTGATAAGCAGTCAAAAATCAGCGTCACTTGATAGGTCGAAAATATAAGAAAAGTACTAATAAGTTCTCCAACTGTTTCCCTACGTCACACGGTTTTGTGTTTCGCTCTCCAAATAGACATTTGACTTTTCGGCGCAAAGATCTCGCTGACCACTGTATCGAAAATCTTTTCAGCGGGTATTCCGAAGCAAGATCCACGGTTGGGCAGTGGAAAATGAAAGAGGAAATTCGTGGGAAAGTCGGAACTAAACGCCGAGTAAATACAGCAGGAGTTTAGACGCGGCTGAAGCAAGGGAGGAAGGGTCGGCGGACGAAACCAGAAGCGCGGCGAACGAAATTAGAAGCGTTCGCGGGCAAAAATTCGTCGCCGATCCCGAAAGCTGGGAGCAGCGCCGTTTCACGGGGACCTTAAACAAGCATTAATTAGGCGCGGGACCCGGGATGCCTGATTACACGTTCCGCGATGCTTTAAACGAACCGTGATTTCGTGCATCAGTGAAAAATTGCTTCTGAAACATTTCGCTCGAATCGAAGAAAGCCTGAATGCCGGAGAGGAGAACTAGGACGCGTATGCGGCTGCCTGTGATTGGAATAAAGGATGAAGTGATAAAGGAGAGAAAAAGAGAGGGCGCAGGAGAGAGAGAGAGAGAGAGAGAGAGAAGAGGGCCGCATCTCTCGAATGATAAAGCGAAACGACGTTCGACGAATGAATCCGATGCATCGTTAAAATATCGTTGGCCCGCTGCGATTTCTCACATTCAATTTAAAACATCCGGCTTCTTTTCATCATTTTTAACAATTTTTGTAAATTATTTAACTGCTCAATTATTCGATTTAAGTTTATTTATCTTAGCGTGGTTGCATTTTCATTCCGATAATTTTATCTTTCGATTTTTAATTCGTATACCTGTTAATTTTTCTTTACTAGCAACGCTAAAATCTGATACAATTTTCTAGTAAAGAAAGTTGGACAATCTCGCGAAAGTGATCTCCGCGAAATTATTTTTAAAAAGCAAAAACCACGCAGAGTCGTATCCCGACTCTCTGACTACATCGTTTCCAAAATTCTACAAATCTGCGGACTTTAAGTCTGTCGAATCTTCGAATCTCCAGGCATAAAGATTATTAAACATATTTCGATATTCGAGCGCACGCTGTTAGAAAAATTGTAGAAGATGTCGATAAATTCAACGTTACAATTTTTATAAGGTGGCACACGTCGGTCACTTTTAGACCTCTGTACACTCGGTCGGGTGTACGCTGAATTTCGCAATGTAAAAGCTGTTCGAGATTACAGTACGGTAATTCAATATTTTCCTTTCGCGGCTTCCGGATAATTAAGTGTTCCGGGAACCGCGGCCGCGGAGTTCCGAACTTCGCACGCGTTCACTGACACGACGCGGAATCGCGTCATAACCAGACGCCATTTCGCGACACAATGTTTGTTGGGAACAAGTGTATTAAAGATCCATTACGTAGGAGAGAGCGCGGCATGAAAATTTCCGGACGCGAGGGAAACCTCGGCGACGCAAGAAATGCATGGAGCCTGCAGCATCGTTGCAACGGGCGATGTAAAACTCGCGAAACTTGAATTCCTTGTTCTCGCCGAAAATCTTGAGCCCGGCTTCGGCCGGGCTCTCTTTACTTACCCAAGAAAGAGAGGAGAACCGTTCATCACCTAACACGAAACGCTTCTCGTAAAGTTCCGCGCTAATAAGTTACATCTTCGCGGTTTCTTCGCGGAGACGACGCCGCCGAACCGGGAAATAATGGTTCTTTTTCTTCCGCGTTTCGACGCGATTTCCTGCCGACTTGCAAACTCGGAATCTTCGGGATTCGCTGAAAGTATTTCTCGCGGTTCATTGTCGCTTCGCGTCTTCGAGCATGTCGGAAAATTACAGGTAAAATGCAGCGTTATTTGCAGAATTGCTTCATGATTCACACTAAGCACGAGTTACGGACCGGGCGATCTCAACTTATCAAAAAATTAAGATTCTACGAATTTACAGTCACGATATCGCCTTTAATAAAGTATTGGACTGCGGATTTTGTGCTCTTATGACGGACACGTGTAAATGTAACTTAAAAGAATAAACGGAGCGAAAGTTAACTCTTTATTAAAATAAATTGAATTTTACTTTCATAATATATAAAACATAGCTGTATGAAAGATATTATCATTTCAAGATCCAAATTCTCCTTTTGCTGATAATCTAATTTACTTTTACAATTTTACCGTAACTACTCTATCGATAATTACTATATTAACTCTTTATATCTTAACCTGCATCTTAAATAATAAATTTTTAGATTTAAATCTATTAAAGATAATAATATTGAGATTTTATGAACAATTACACCTACGATTATATTATTAATATTTCAGCAATGATATTGAAGTTATGAAAATCAAGTGATTATTTGCAGTTAAACAAAATGATTGAAGAAAGAATCTTCTCTCTGATTCCCGTTTTTTGCAACTGAAGCAAGCAATTTTTATTTTGCATAAAAATCCACGGTCTACTAATTATAATATTAATTAATAATTAACTACCAATTATGTTACTTTTATAGCCAGTAAATTACCGTTGCTCATTCGCTCGGAATATTTTCTTGCGCACGGAAATCGAGAGAAACGTTTACAGCGAACGTTGCAGTTCCTAAAAAGCCAGTCTTCTGGAATTTTTCAGCGATTCCCCGAAATATCTACCGAGACTAAACGCTTACGACCAGTTGCAACGATTGCCGGATAAAAACGTGGTTTTGATACAAGGAAAGCCAAACGAGAAAAAAGGCACGATCGCTACCCTTTTCATGGGGAAACATCTCGGTAACAACTTAAGCGGGAATCCGTACAGAAAATAAATCCGCGAGTTGTTGCGCCGTTATTTCGCAGGATATTCGCAGGATATTCGCCACGGGCCGGTGACCTATCGGCGCGACCCCGGATTTTGCGGCTTTCGTGCCACGTCGCTTTTCCCCGGTCACATCTTTTTATTGTGACCGCTCGCAAGACTTGTCCGGGTTTACAGCGAAACCAGTTCAACTGGTTTCTGAAATTTTGCGGAAACGCGAGACCTAAGCGAAGCAGTGACAAATCTCAAGAATATTTGCAAGACGATGTCGCTTTATATTGAAAATAATCTCGAGGATTTTTCAGTGCTGTTTTTTAACCCTTTGCGGCCGTATGTCCACTCTGAGTCATTTATTTATTTTATTTTAACATAAAATTAAAGCATATTAGTGTGTTGCATATATCTAAATTTTAAAAAAGAATTAACTTTGTCTTTTGAACCTTGCATATCATGTGTTACTGTTCGTTTAACGAAAATTAATTCCGACCAGCATGACGCTCACAGGAAATTAACCCTTTGCACTCGAAGCTATTTTAATTCGAAATCCAAAACGTGTTTTATGATTTCTACTTTATACGATTTATTGTGATTTATGCATATGAAATTGAGGCTATTCGCAAGTACAGTATTTACAATGTTAATAAATTCTTAATAAAGATTAATGTAAACGAATCTGATATTATTACAAATATTTTGAGAAATATTATACAAATATTTAGTGGCGCCTCAGAGCCGCCACTCGAGTGCAAAGGGTTAATCGAATTTTTAATTATTGTATTGTACTAAGAGCAATGTTAAATATCTTTGCCGACCTGACAATCGCAAACGAAATTATTTATACTACTTCGATGATTTATTGCTACAGAATTGAAGTTGCCTTAAGTTGGAATGTATGTAGAATGCATATAATTTGTACAGTGCATATAATTTATTAAAAAATGTTTAACTGTCAATTGTAGATTCTCAGAAATCATGATCGTCGGTAGATAATAAATTGAACGCTATGACTCGCTAGTAATAAAATTTAAATCACGTCTGAAATTATGAACATCGTCGCGATGGCAGTGAACATCAATGTAGTAACGAGCTCATTCTTCTAATTAGCATTGTTCGTAAAGAGAATTTTGCCTAAGCATCGACTTAGGTCAGTGCCGTACCACGGCGTTCTCGCGTCGGAACAGATTAAAAGGTTAGAAAAAGGCCGCGCACCCGCGTCAAAGCGTGTGGGTGTTATAAATCGAGCGTGGGCGTGAAATTACGAGGCCCGTGAATGAAATACCAGGCACGCGGCCATGCTCGCGCTAATAGGACAGATCGAATCTCTGCGGTATTTTTAATTGGATATTATTCGCTCTCGCGAGTGACGATTAAATCTCTCTGTTGTGCATAAACGATGCTTAACTGCTAAACTGCTCGGTAACTTGAACCTTGTACGAGTAGATCCGTGTAATGCGAAGGGAATATAATAGTTTTACATGGCCAGGCATCTACGAAATCTGTTCAGTTAATAAATATTATATTTAGAGCACGTCTCGAGAGGAGTTTGATAGCGCGACATTTTATTTTCCAGTAAAATGAACATTATCTTTGTAAAATGAACATTTTTTGCTAAAATAACATTTTTTGATAAAATGAACATTTTCTAGTCGAATAAAAATTCAGTTTTCTAAACAAAAGAAAGGTTTCGTTCTAACATATAAAATTTATAATATTGCACTAAAATATTGAATTTTGTATTTTCGGACAGAAAGATGTAGAATTAAACAATTTTATATTTTCTATTTATTTGTATACACATATATAGATGTATAAATGCTTTCAATCTTCATACCGTTTTAAATTATAGCTATCAAATTTTGCTATAACTACATAAAATTCGCGATCTAATTATTATACATCCAGCAACATTTCCAAATTATTTCTATTAATTAGATTGCAGATTTCAAGCATTTAGATCAAAATTGATAAATTCTAATTTAAAACAGTTCAAAGGTTAAACGCATTTTATAACGTCAATCAGTATAAATGATTGAAGGAAGACTGAACTTGTTACTTCTGTTCCTTACAATTGATATAGACAATTTTTATTTATAATTCGAATAATAATAACAATAATTGGATCGTTCCCAATGAAATTCGAGAACATTGATTGAAACCGAAGTCAGATATTTCAACCCCTTTTAACGGCAGACATCTGTGCTACACCTGCAACGTGACATAATTAACAAATCCGCGTAAAAGTCGTTTCCGGGATGCTATTAAAATGAACGTTTCTCAACAATTTATATCGAAAGTTCGGATGCATTGAAATTGAGTGACAACTATCAGTTGCATCGTCTAAAATTAGAATTCCGACGTGCCGCTCAATTAAGATTACCGCTTCCGGCACGGTTACACGAATAAAATCGTTCTACAAAGCGACAAACCTGCGAGCCGCGTTTCATCTCGGAGTCGAAGCTTTCCGCGATAAAAGATGACAATGCTTCACCATCAGGAAATTAAAACTTATCGATCCGGCCGGAAACTATCCGGCAATGGGCGAAATTGTAGCGACGCGGGAACAGATTGCTCGCGGAACGATCTGCGCGTAAAATCTTTGCGGTAAGGGACTCGATAACAATCTCCTTCGTAATTGCTCCTTTGTAACGCGATATTACATGATCGCAAAACCCGAGGACTGCGCGTCGTAATTACTGTTATAATCATTCCTCAAGTTCGCTCGCTCCGGGAATCTCTCTCGGCCCGTCTTAAACAAGCTGCTCCCGAGGAACAAAAGAAGGCGGAACCACGGTATCTTCATTTTTAATTGGAATTTTTCATTCCCCTTGGAACTCTCATTTTTCATTGCGGCTCTCGTTCGCACTCAATTAGATTCGCGTTTTCGACTGCGATTTTCTAAGCACATGAAGCGCGACATTGAAGTCCGGCGCAGGTAATAATGGAATCATAATTAAATTGCAATCTTTAACTCGTCCTTTTCGTTTCTAATTGAATCATCGTTTAGAAGAAAAATGAGTTCTGTTATCGAAAATCGAACAGGTGATAACCAAAAAATTAAATTCGCGTTTTAAATTGCTATTTTTCGTTCTCGATCGAATTGTCGTTATTTCAAGAAAAATAAATGTGCCATTAAAAATCGAACGAGAGATAACTGTAAAATTAAATTCGCATTTTTAACTACTATTATCTGTTGTTAATCGAATTCGCGATCTTTTTAGAAAAACAAAATGTGTCATTGAAATTCGAACGAGTAATAATAATAAAATAGCAAGCAATTGGAGGATGGATGTTATCGAATAAAATAATGTGATGTAATGTTTCTATTATTTTCTATTATTATATCTATCATATTATCTTCTATCATCCCTAATACATAAATATACAACTATGATATTTTCTTAAGTTTTCGTCTAAATAAAAATGAAAAATGTTAAAATTATTTGAGTTCACAATTATGCACACCACAGTATTCGTCGATACAAGACTTTCTAGATTTTCGACTTTTGTCCTCTGGCTGGAACGCTGCGCGCTGCGAGAAAGAAAAGAGAGGAAAAGAAAAACGAAAGGAAGACGATCCGCGAGGGTCATTATCACGGCCCGATTCGCCCGAATTCGGGCGAAGGCTTCGCTGCCAATGAATATTTCGCGGAAAGGCGGCCTGTGGTCGGCCTCGCTCGTTTCCCCTGTCTTTCGGGAATTCGTCTTGGATCGCAGGAAACGCGGAGCGAACGGAAACAAAAGAACAGGGCCGAAAGAGAATAGAAAACCGAGGGACGAGTGGAACGGGGGCTGGGCGCGGTTGTTCCTGAAACCAGCTAATTCCTCGGCGAGGCGTGATTGGCCTGGACCCGAGCCACGATCTAAATGTCACGTTTCCAAGAACGAAAATTCGTCGACTGGCATTGCCAAACGTCCACTGGCCATCGTCGGAAGTAATGACCCAATTTCAATCGCTCAGCTCCCGGTAAATAGGCTGCCGTGCTCGGTTATTCGTCCATCGCGACTATTATCGACGCTCTACAAACGAGAATCGCTCTCCGCTGATTCGATCGAACGATTCGAATTTTCTGGAGAAGTTAAAGCGTTTGCTCATTAAAATATTAGGACTCTTTCAAACGAGAGTACTCGGAAGAGTGCTTTGAAAAATGAGGCAAATGACTTGAATTTTTCTTTGGCTTACCAAACAGCAGCAGAACTTCTACAAAAATTAGAATTATTTTTTAATATAATATTGTATGTTTTAATTCTTTCATTTGAGTGGATAATTCAACTCTGAGCATTGCATGTTGCAGATCTCTCTGGATGACGTATCACTGACCAAGATCACTGACTAATCACCAGCTAAGCTGTGCAGAACTAGCAGAGTGGGTATTTATTACGAAATTTTTGCAACGTCTCTACAGGAAATTGGTAATAATTGGACTGCGGATTTTATGCTTTTAGAAGAAAAATGTGTAGGCCAAGCATAGAATAGTGATCAAAATTAAGAGGAACTAATGTGGTAAAAGGTATTTACCAAGAAATTTTTGCAAAATTTTTAGAGAGAATAAATAACAATATTCGGATTGGCGCGATGGTAAAGGGACGAGGAAAATTGGTAAAGAGAAGATGGTTGACCGCGGCGCTCTAGATCGGCGGAGCATTAGATGCGGCTCGCGTGGAATACCGATTCTCCGTAATTTCTCCGGCGATTCCATACAATTACCGCTCCGAACGAAACCGTTAGCCCGCGAAAGCACCGTCGAGAAGATTGCTACGTCACTGGGGGATTCGAATCGATCGTCTTAGTACGTAGTACGTACCTGTGCGAAACGAGCTAGCAAACTGAAACCCAATCCCCGGTTCGCGACCAGCTCCGCTCAAACAAAAGAAGAATCCTCGGCTACGTTTAATTCGTCGCTCCTGACACCGCCGTCGAGTCTCAATTATTGTAACATCGTTCGCACGCGTTTATCGCCGCTGGCAAATTTCTCTCCGAATTCTTCTACTATTTTTGCAACAGACGAGAGTCCTGTCTTTACGGCGTCCACGCGATCATTTATTAGAATTTCAGGTATCATCCGTGTCGCGACTCAACAATAAATTCAGCGAAAAATGGTGTAATAATAATAATCGTATTCGGCTCGTTCTTGATCGAATGCGTAAATAAAAATTGTCACTCTGTGTCTTGATTAAATTTTAAAGTCACACACTGATCTATCGTGCTTGCTTAATTTAATTCTGTTGTTTCCTCTTCGTAATCCATTGAATGCTATTTGAGATAATAGATTCTTTACTATAGTATTTCAAGGACATCGAATACTTTCAGTGTTCCCCGAATAAGATACTATTTGAATTGTTATCTTAGAATGTTCTTGCAACGAACGACATATTTGGTTTTTAAAAGCGCATTCTGTCGAACGAATGAAATGTTTGATTTTTAAAAGTACGTCCCGTCGAGGGAATGAAATATTTGATTTTTAAAAGTGCGTTCTGTCGAACGAATGAAATATTTCATTTTCGAGAATGCATGCATGTCCGAAAATAAAGACACGTATTTACCATTCGCCATTTAAATTACTATTTTATCCAGCTCTGCTCATGCATCGTGGCTTTTAACTTCTTGCGCACGCAGCAGAGCTGTAATCCCGTTTCCTATTTCAGTCGCGAACGCTTCTTGTTAATATTATATACCATTCACTCGAACTCGTACTTGATTTCTGTTATTAAACAGTGTCTTGACTTTGATTGCTAATGTCATACTGTATTGACGTTCGCACTCACCCTCTCCGGCTTGACTAGGTGTCTGCAGTCCTTGCATGAAGACCGTCAACAGTAGGTCCATGCAGGCTGCCTCTTATGCTCGAAAATCTGCAATCAGAAGCAAGGATTACGTTACTGGAATGTTACGTTCGTTAAACCACGCTAGATCGTCGTATAAAACAGCGTAAACACAGTGTATAAGCTGGCTACAGCCAGACAAGTTTTCAACGTTGAAAAGGGAACTTGTGTGTAGTCGTTCTTATGTTCAATTAATATAGTGTGGATGTATGTGCGGAAGAGCTCGATGAAATATGGACATCGAAAATGTTAGAATCATCGAATAGAAATAATAATATATATACATCATATATGCAGTCGTTAGTAATATTATTAATTAAAACTTTTTTGCTAACATCCACATTATACTCGTAAGTGAATCAATGAACGAATGAATTCTGCACCGTATTTGAACTAACTGAATAGCTCAATAATAATTATAATTATAACATATGGTGTATACATTATGTACATTACGATTCTGATTATTATACATTAAGTATACATTATCTGTATTATAACCGTAATTATGATATATTAATAAAAATATTTTATCTATCTCTCCACTTTACATTGCACAACATGGAACAACTTAGCGAACTGTTAGTTTAATAACAGCCAAGGTATAGTGGTCATCTCAAGGCTGGATTTTTTTAAATTCATAGATCACTTAAGGAGTTAACGAACGTATTAGCAAAACGGCCACCTCGATTTCGGCCGGGATTCGTAAAACTACGCTGACGAACGAAGCTGGCGGAACCAACGGGCGAGATTTTCCTCTCTATCTGCGCGGAGCGTCGCCGTGGATGCTCTTAATATTGTAGAGGCGAGGGAAAACGCGAGGAAAAACGCGACAAAACCGGGCAGAGAAAGAGGGAATCAGAGGTCAAACTACGGAAATGTTTAATCTCGAAGAGAAGAGGTCTCCGCGTGACGTTCTGCCCGATTCCGGCTCTGTCGACCCCCGCGCACGTACGTTACTCTTTATTAAACCGGCAAAGTTGCCGCGGCTGCGTGGTCCGACGTGGAACGAGCGGAACAACAAAAATACTGGAACACCATTTTTTCCTATGCCCAGGTCCGAGGCTTTCAACTCGCGAAAATCAATCCTGCTTTTTAGCGACTCGGCCGACTGACACACCTGCCGCGTGCACCTTTGATCTTTCCCAGATTCTCGCAGACCCCGCGTTGTAGCAATATTACCAGCGACATTTACGTGGTGGCAAATTTTAGGAAACAAAAATGTTCGCGCGTCACCTTCGGCCAGCAACGAGGAAATGAATAATTAGATAATAAAACTAGCTGGACATACAAGAACTATGTCGTTGCATAGTGTGAACAAAGTTGATAACAAACATCTTCAACGTATTGACAATCTTGTAAATTTCACGAAGCACAATATTTTCTCCCATTTTAATAGTTTTAATAAGTTTACATTAATACAGCAGCAGTCTTCGTTTCTCTGAAGCTTTTCACTGTTTTAAATTATACCTACTCAGTTCTACCATAAATGCATATGGCATATCGAATATGCATAACATATGATATTGTATGAATATGTATAGCATACAGAGTGTATCACAATTGTTGTAACTCCGGATCCCCAAAGAGGGCGGGGCCAACCCCCTTTTGTATTAGCCCCGCCCCCTTTTGTATTTGTCCCGCCTCCTGAGTTGTCGATTCCGCCCCTTTTGTATTGCGGATTGCATTTTCGCTCAAGAAAAAGTTACAATAATTTTGATACACCTTTTATAATGTATATAATAATATGTAACGTATATAATGTAATATATAATTGATAAATTTTCAGCACAAGGTTAACTACGAAGATTTTCTATTGAGAGAAAACAGATGGTGAATCATTATCAATAAAAACACTTTTCACAATTGTATGCACTCGTAGCACGTCGAATTTTGTTGAATTAGGCTCTTTAGAATGGTTCAGGCGAAGGCGCATCTTCGTTTTTCTCAGAGTACGGCAGAACCCCTGGGAGAACAGAGAACGTATATAATAATCTGCGTCCGTATCCGCCAGTTTGTAACTGCATCGAAAACTGCACAGGATGCACCGAGGGGCGCCGACGAATTCAAAAGAACGTATTTACAAGAGACAAAAGCTTTCCCGGACCGCGACGCGCGTTTATTATTCTAACCTGTGCTAAAATTGTTACGGACTTCCGCATCCAATGATTTCAAACGAAGCAACGGCAAATGCAAAATAATCCTCGAAAACTCGCCGGACTCTCGAGTTCGATGAATAGCACACTCGAATGCATCCCGAACTGGCAGAAATTCGATTATCAGAGCTGAACAGCCCTTTTGTTCTATCTCCGATTCGACGGCACCCTTGACGAAAGGCGCAGAATTTGATCGATCATTGGATCGCGGGTTTTCTGCGCTTAAGACGCGCGTAAACTGTCTGCCTGGTTTTCAGTTTGTTGCGTTCCGGTTATTGTTTGTTTAAACGGTTCAAATGTTTTACTTTTGAACATTTCTGAAATTATAGAGATCCCTTTAAATTTGTTGGTCGGAGCGTACATTGAAATAAAAACGACGAAAGATCTAAATAAATACGATCCTGTCATTTCGGTATAAAATATGTGTC
>CM052150.1:7558541-7600346 GCA_028455555.1 Augochlorella aurata | reverse complement strand
AATACGTAAACGGAGAAATATACTATAGAATAACACAGTATAAGATCGTTGGAACAACAAACAGAACAAAAAATAATAAATAAGAACAAATAAAACGAGTACGAGTAAAAGAGGCGCTAGAAATTAAGGACGAGAAAGTGTTACTCAACGCATTTGTTTATTCATTAATTCCTTGTATATTAATAGGTCACTCCCGTAGAAGAATAAATAAATAAATGAATAAGTAAATAAATTCGTGGAAGTAAAACTAGAGAAGATAGAGGGTCGAAAAATAAGGACCGCCCTATTGTACAATCGTGTCGCAGGAGACCGGTCGAATGCATGCGAAATTTGTCTCGTTGCATCCGCGATGCACTTGAACCGGAGCGGCGCCGCGCCGTAGCAAATTCGCCGGCGATCGATCGGAATTCGGCAGGGCTAACGAGAGGCTAACGTCACGAGCAAATTGAACAATGCCGGTGCTATTTATCCGCTATCAGTAATTCCGAGTTTCGCCGGATCGGTTCGACCGAAATCCCATGTTTAACCGGTCCCCGAGCGAACGCGGCGACCTTTAACAGGAAAGTTCGGCCGCAACCCTTCTCTTTTTTCCTGTTCATCCTTGTTGCCGCGCCGTTTCCCGTTAGTGCCGAGTTTAACAGATTCCCGTCCTCCGGTTAATTCGCGACGCCGTTAATTGCTTCCTTGAACCGACGTTAACGAGCTAAGTGGATTTAATCGCGCGTACCGCGTTCGCGAAAGTGCCACGAGTGTGAGCCCGAAACACGATTACTCTCTGCTCGACAACGAATGCATCGGTGGTTTCCGAACACGACGACACTTACGGAGATCACGCGATTCTTCGTCTTTAACGGGTTTTCGACGCCGGTCTGAAGGCCCGAAATTAATTCGAGAGCTAGGTAAATTGAATTCGGGACGAAACAAATCAAATGGAAATCGAAAGAAATCGCATTGAAACCAAAACAAATAGAATTGCAGACGAGAGAAGTCGAACAGAAATCGAAACAACGTATTCGACGAAAAGAAAACTGAAAACTAAGCTAACCTTAACAACTTTATTGGTAAAAAGACCATTGCCATTAGCGTAAATCGAATTTCTTAGGATTTTTGATGCAAAAGAATTATAAGATTGCTCGCTGCAATAACTCTGCCAAATTATTACGGTTGTATAGAATTTCGTTCGACAGAGAACGCGATAAATATCAGACCACCATAAATTTTGACGTTACACAGTCGACTCTTCTCCCGTACCAACGCCGTTTAAGAGAACAAAGGCAGCGTCTAAGTGCGGGAATCATGATATCGCGAAGATAATTCAACTTCGAGGAACAGCACCGAGTCGAATAACGACGATTCACGTCCCGGAAAGTTGTACGTACGATGATGTTTATGCGATCCCGTATTTTACAGGCTGTGTCGCGTATAATTGCGCGTCGTGAAACAATCTAAGCCGTAAGATACTCTCTAGTTCGCTCTGAAATACGCGAGCGACGATTTTCCAGTAATCTCTCGGCCGTCGACTGCGTTGTTCGGAGCTACCTTTTTAAACGACGCTGCTAAGACCGTTTGCTCGATGCGTTCTCAATAAAGTATGCGATCTTAAGCCGCGGAAATTGTGCTCGGAGTTGAGGTCGAGCAGAAATTAATCGGATCTAGTCGGTAAATCGGAGAACACGAACGTGTACTGTTATTCTATCGTCAATATGTATTTTATTTTAATATATAATATTTTATATATTATTAATATATATTATAATATATATTATAATATATTAACATATATTTTAATATATAATATTTTATACAATAAAATACATATTTTAATACACCTTAATATATTATTTAGAATTTGGTCTCCGAATTTTCCTTAATAATATTTTGCTCGATATTATCAATATATTACAAAGTATCTACGAGACACTGATACAATATCGATAATCGACGGGCACATCCCTAATCGGTCTCTTCGAAAAAATTCAGGAAACGATCGCTAAGAGCCCCGTTCCTCTCCGAGGCGAACTGTTTATTTCGGGATAGCTTGCATGGAGACGGATCCGTCTGTCGGTCTAGTGCCTATAAAGTTTATGGCACCGCCGCCCCCACCCAAAAGACGCTGCCGCATTATTCATAAGACGGTCCGATACATAATTCCGGAGATGTTAGCCCTGCGACCCCGTTTTGTTCGCGAGTAAATCCCTTGATCGCCGGTCATCACCGAGGGTTCGATCGCGAACGGTATCAAACCGGCCCGGGATAGGCTCGCTTGTAAAGAGCGGGATATAAAATGGCGGACGACCGATTGGATCGAACATTCGCTATAACGTTATGCGCCCCTTCACGGCAGCTTTCTCGCACCCTGAGATAGATGAGGAAAAATACCTGCGATCTTTCACGATTCGCGCGAAAACGAGTCATTTCTTTCCATTGTTCGACGCTTAGGGTAACGGCGCAGTTGCTTTCAATCTTAATTTCAATAGCGTAAGTTTGTTTTTTTTTTTAAACAGGACATCGTTCGAATTGTGCCGAATTAATATTTATCTAAGATAATTATTCGAATGTACTGTCGTTAGTCGAATGTTTTATTTGAACAATGATTAATGACGAGTATACTCGTCGTAACGTCGTAACGAGTATGTTGTGTCGTAGGATATATACTTCGATATATTCGATTAAATTATGTATTTTGCAAAAGCGTTGTATTTAAACAAAACGAAGGAGATCAAACATATATACAGTATCATTACAGAGACTTGCGCACTTTTCAAAGAGACCGCAACGACTGCTTAAGAGTCTTATACGCTGGAGTAACCGCACTCCGACGCATCGTTCAATCAATTTTTCTTGAAAGCGGAAGAGAGGAAAGCCGACTGAAAAGCTCGAGAAGTGGAAAGACAACCGGAAACTGTTTTTCACAAAGTAGCCAGCCTGTAACAGCTGAGGCAGCGATGCGTAATTAACGCGCGCCTTCGACGAGGAATTCGTAATCTTTGCTTATTTTCTTCTCGGGGAGAGCACGCGTTTTCTTCGTCGAAGAAAAACATCGGCGAAGTTATCGGGACGCAAGCTCGACTTCCAGTTGTTTCTCAGAGGAACGGAAACATTTTCAGGAATTTTCGATTCCGCCGCAAGTGAAACAAATGTGAAACACGGGGAAATAAGAGTCGAATCGACAATCGCGCGCCTCTGCTGGCGGAACGATTCGGTTTACGCTTTGTTAAAAATCGTTAACGAAAGGAACGTTTGTTTTCCTATTGTTCAAACAATGTCGAATTCCATTCCGATGTAACTGCAGCGAATGAAATTTTTGGCCGGGAATATCGCATCCCGTGTCCGCCGTTCTCCTCCGAAATTGTTTCAATTGCTGTTCCGATCCCGCCCGAAAATAAACAACAATTTATATTCGTTCAAGAACACCGAGTTCTCCGGGATCTGAACTGAGACCTTGATCGATCATTGCGCATCCCGGTCTGCGGATTCGATGATCGACGAACTGCGGATTTTTATGGGAAATCGAACTTTTCCTATCGAGACAATAACATTACAAAAACAGTGTCATCGAATTCCTCTAATTTTTTGCTTAGATTGCTTTTTAATTCTTTAATTGTTTAATTAGAATGACTAGATTTCGTGTGAGAGACAATGGCGATCGAACAAAAGAAACGTCGATTAACTCGTCGAACGAGCAACAACATTCTCTGCAAGTTTTTACTGGCGATGTGAACAGATAACGGTGAGCAGATACTGGCTCGATATTGTATTTTTAATTAGGAAAACTAGAGAAAGTACAAAAGAAGATTTCCATTGATCAGATTTTATTTCGGAGACAATGACGAACGAACAGGAGAAACGTCGATGGATTTGTTGAACAACCGATAAAGTCCTGTAGAAGTCGATGCCAACGAATAATTGATAGGAAGCAAGAACGGAGAAAATCTGTTGAAATGAGCATATTCATCCGACACCGTCAATGCTATTCCAAACAATGCCTGTGTACCGCCAATTGCCGTTGCCGCTTGCATTATCTTCCATACGTTATATTTAATCCGCATGTTTAACGAATCATCATATTTATTTCATTCTATATTTAATACGATCATATTTGCTGCAACAATGAATTCGTTAATCGGATAACCGTTCGAACCGGGATGTTCGATGCGATATCGAAGTCGAAGTGGCTGAAGTCGACACCGCTTCGCTTACGAAAGAGACGAATTAGATATATAGGGTGTCCTAAAAGTCAACCACAATTGAGAAACGAGGGGTTCCTGTGGTCGTTTGAAGTAATTTTTTTCTTTACAAAAATTTTCTCCGAGGCAGCGTTAATGAATTATTAAAGAAAAACAGTGATCTCGCCGCTCATTGGTCAGTGTATTTTGTTAATAACTGGTTAACAAAGCCGCGGATTGCGTTTGCGCTAAGGAAAAAGTTACTTAAAATGGCCTCAGGAACCTCTCGCTTCTTTATTGCGAATGATTTTTGGGACACCCTGTAGATTAGATATTACCATAGATTTGCTTCCTTGCGATTGATTATGATTCCGTGTATCTATTACATGATTACACACATTCTCAGTAATAATTTCGTGACGAACTTCAAACTGTTCACGATAGTGCTACTGTCAATATTATAACTGGAAGAAAATATACACAATTATATATAATTATAACTATTTCTACAATTAACACCAGGTCAGAACCGGTCAAAACGAAGGGTCACATTAATCTTTCAAGTTCCGACTGTTTCAATCCTAAGGATAAACTTGCGAAATATTTATTCAATACATGCGTTACTTGCGATAATTACTGTGAGATTGTTGCAAAAATAATTTCGATTTTTCAAATAGATAGCCCACAGAAAACCCTAAATTACTTTTGCAGCAACCCAATACAGTAATACTGGTTCGAAATCAGAATAAATATAATAAATGTAATAAATAAATATAATAAATGTAATAAATAAATATATAACCCAGCTGCTTCTATTGCTCGTAAATCGGTAATTCATTACGAAAGTGCTAATTGCCGTAGCTGCGAAAGCAATCATAAGGAGCAGAAGAAAATGGTCAAGTAGAACTGCAAATGGGCCCGAAGCTCGTCGATGAAGCGGCGAACGCGGCTGGCAAATGAATCAAGAGACGAGATTATCGGAGCAACACGCTGGGATAAAGAAATTAGATTGTTTCAGACTGCGGGCATAGTTTTTGCGAGAGCAATCTATGGAAATGCGAGGCCGGGTCGCGTCGGCGCGGCGTCCCGCGGCCGGTCATTAAAAATGATTTATAAACCGTTCGTTACATAGTGTTCGGCCGGCGAACGGGCATAATGGCGGCGCGGCGCGGCGGGCTGGATCGAAGCTCGGATTATTTTCGTGACTCGAATCAGCTAAACGGTGCACGCGTACCACGTATAAATACACGTGTAGGACACGGAGAGGAGCGCGCGCCATTTCGGAATAATGTCGGCCGTACGGGGCCGGCAATGAACGTTGATCGTTAAGCAACAATGGCGGCTCGCGTGAATAGACCCCGAAGTTGATTCGTGACCGATTGTCCACGCGAACCACCGCTTCTCCTCTCATTCTCGCTCTCATTCTCTCTCTTCTCCATCTCTCTCTCTCTCTCTCTCTCTCTCTCTCGCTCTCTCTCTCTCTAGCGCGCGTGCTCTCTCTCTGCTCTCCCTCTCTCCGCTCCTCCGCGCCGTTCATAAGGGGACGGCTAATGAATTATTTTTCCCACGATGCACCGGCAGCTAATTCCGATGCGATCGAAGCGGCGTGCACAGCAAGGACACGCCAAGTTATTTTCGTTCGGAGATACCGAACGAGAATACGAGCGACGCTGAATAATTTCGTCGCGTCCAATTACATCCATGTCGATTCCTGACGGTCGAGGTCTCTAGAGCAACCATCTACACGGTGTCCCTCTGCTGACGTCCAGCATCCTGGGCATACATCTCAGGGTTGTTACAAGACCGAACACTTCTCTCGTCTGGAGCCTATTCTTTGACGTTTCTAGAGCGTCGACGCTTCGTTTCGGCGATTAACCCCACGCACTTTGACTTATTTCACAGCTACGTGGATTAGCATTTGTTTTATAAGTAATTTTTTATAAGTAATTTTATTTTATAAGTAATGTTATTTTTATCAGTACTTTATTTTTATACATTAATTTTATATTTATTAAACTACGAATTTATTAATTCCTACGCCAGGCGAAAAATTTATATTTATTACATGGCAACCTTCGCTTCAACATTTAAATATTAATGACAGATGGGTAAAATTTAATTTCGATTTAATAGATGAATAATCATAGACTATGTTCCTAATCTCCATAACGAGTCTAACACGATACTATGGGGCAAAGGGTCAAAGGTAGATACGTGCTAATATCGCGTCACCTGGAATCACGTGACATCATGTGGCATTCGAAGAGTGCGAGCCTGCGTGAACCTCGATTAACCTAACTGGACATTCCTAATAACGATGAAACTATTGAAGGTTCTCGATCAACCCTTGATCATTCATTTTGTGCCGTTGTATTAATAATTTACCTAAAATAAAAAGGAATTGACTGTCAAGTTTAAATTCGGGTAATCGGGAGTTTCACTGTATTCAAATCATATGATTTTATGGGATTTCACGTGACGCGACACTGATCCGCTTCTAACAGATTTGAATTAATAGAAATACGCGGACTCACGCTCTTCGAATGTCGCATTATTTCATGTGACGTGATATTAATACGTTACTGCATTAATTGTTAAGTTTTAGCCGGTCCGACTTTCGACACCTTCGAAGACTTCTTTAATGGCTCGGGCGATTGAAACATCTTTTTGTGCAATTGTCATTCTCGGTTCGTCTATATTCGTTCTACGTTCGACTATATTCGTTCCACATTCATTCTGTATTGGTTCTACGTTCGTTCTACATTAGTTTTAAATTCGTTTTACATTAGTCGCACATTCGCTCTACATTCGTTCCAACAGATCGCACGAGCATAAGTTCACACGGTGTTCGCTTCGATTTAAATTTCCCGAATAATAATTGCCTCAACAGCTGCGTGTCATTCGTCATTCGATATCATTTTACTTACTCGTTCCGTGTCAGTTAATAAAGTGATTAATTTTTTGGAAACTACGAAGTGCCAAGTTAACATGAATGAACGCTTTCGATTTAATCGTACAGCGAGGCACGAGAGAAATTAATTTCATCGCCGATCGATAAAAGCGACCTGAATTATTTAAGTAACTTTCACCGTTAACTGCCACTGATTAATTATTAATAAAAATATCTTTCCAGCACTGTATTAAAAATTCCCGAAAAACTATACAGTATAGATAAATTAAATTCAATTGCGATACATAATTAATGTAATTCAATTACTTAATACTCTGTAATTGAACAACGAATTACACTGCGATTTAATTGAACGGATTGCGAATTACAATGGAATTAGCACGTAATTGAATTTCTTTGTAGTTTTGATTGCTCGAGTAATTCGATCGGAATTCTGCGCGACTCTGATCGCAGTGAACAAAAGAGATCGAAGCTGATGAAACGAGTCATGAGATGAATGCAACTCCGGGATCGACACTGGTAGCATAACGCATGGTTTTCGACAGGGTGACGAGCCGGCTGCAGTACCGAAACAGTCGCGGTGCAACGTGCCGCGACTCGCCGCGACGCGACGTCTTCTTAAAAGAATCATCGCGGACGTGCAGGCGGAAGATTGGAAAGGTGGTATGCACAATTTCGCGGGGTAAATGGGTCAAGGGTGATTAAGGGAGGCTCGCGTGTGTGCACGTGTGTAAAATTGTGTACGTATGTGTGTACGAGTCGAGGAATCGGGGTCAACGGGATCCAGCAGCCTCGGCTTGTCTGCGCGGAGAGAGTCTCGAAGGCACTCGCCTCTTAGTCACTTAAAACACACTTCGTCTTCGCCTCTATCTCTCTCTCCTAATATCTTGATTGCGAGTTATTGCGGGAACAGTATCCTCCACCCGCTCGCCCCCGGTTCCTCCCTCTCGCGGCCGCGCCCTCCGCATCTCGGATGGAACTACCATTATTCTTTTATAGCGTACGTGTGAAGCACCCCTTTGGAACGCGCCACCGGCTAGACTAATTTCGTCGGAGGAGCACGGAGATACGACCACGACGGTAATGACTATCTTTGATTCACCCCGAGGCCCCGTTTCGAAGACAGCCGCTTGTTCCGGGAGTCGTTACGCCTGTCAACCCCCGACAGCGGCTCCCAGATCTTTCGAATGACGGATGAAAATGATCGTGGGACATCCTAGTTGCCAACAGAGTTCGGCATTCGAATCAATATTCATCGATGATAATTGTTCTCAATTATTTGATCTATTTACTCGATTCACTTTTTGTTCGAAAATTCTTTATTCTATTAATTCTTTCTTCGACTATTTCTTTACTAAAGATTTAAATTCAAGAGCCTTAGTTCGATTGTATGTGAAACTCATTTGGATAATTGTTTATATTTAGATTATAGTATTTTATATTCAGATTATATTTAAATTATATTTAGATTACATGAGAGTATATTAGATCATATTTATATTATATTTAGATTACATTTAGATTATACGTAGATTATACGTAGATTATATTTAAATTATATTTAGATTACATAAGCTATATTTACATCTTATATACTGTATAAAAAATAGTAAATATATCGATAAAATTAATCATACACGAAGACAACGTAAATTCTTTGCGACCAGCTTATAAAAATCGCTGTATCATAATTCAAAAGAATCTCCACATTACTAAGCTTGGCAATACTGAATTAATTATTAAAAACTGTAAGACTTCTGCATAAGATACAAAGTGATGATCTACAGTTTCCTACAAAGTTTAAAACTTAGTGATTCGTCAATTTTCAACGTTTTAGAAACAAGATTTGAAACGTTTGTTAACCGTCGAGCGCAGTTGTCAGCCAGGTTTTTAAGCAGTACGATTTACAACGAGATAACAGGATGTCAAACAACAGTCGAAAACAATAACTCCGCGGCACGTATAATTATATTGTTGTACAACTGATTGCTAATTAACTCGCGGTAACCTGCGCCCCGCGAATTCCCCGTGGCGGTGAACGCGCTGAACGCTCTTTAATGCACCGTGCACTCCGCTGCATCGTGCTCCTCCGAAACTGTTTCAGCGTCCTTTGACAAAAGTACCTGCGCGGAGATCAAACAAGACGATCCTTAGGGCACACCACGTCAAACTGTTGACAACGATTCGCGACGATTTGGGAATTCTCGTACATTAATTATTAGAAGATCTCCGTCGCTTCCTACCAGTGTACAGCATGTAACAGCACGTACAAGTGTATCACATATTCAAAATTTAGTTAACAATAAAATTTAAAGAGAATCTGAGGGAGTTCTTTGCTATCCGATCGTGTTTCACAAGCAAATCAATTAATCTAAAACGATCCGTACAGAACAATGCTATCTATAGTACAGGTACGAATTAGAAGCGAGGAACTATTTGCTGGCGTGAATTAATTATGTATTTTTTAATTAACATTTTGATAGAATCTCGCGAATCAAGAAACAGAAGAAAAACGCCACTCATTCCTACTTTCTTATCAGACATTTGGTGTGTCAAGCACACAGAGAGACACACACACGCATTCACATAGTAAATGCAAATCACTAGAATCTTAATATAGCACTGTAACTGGGTAACAGTTCTACTGTAGTTCCGAATACTAATACCAACAATAAATAATACAATCCATTAAATGTTTACAAAAATAAAATACTGAAAACCAAAATAGTAAAACAGATAAAGAGAAAGAAATGTAGACAAAGAAATAGATAAAGACAAAGAAATTTATTTCATAAGGGATGAAATAACCCCTTACGAATAGGTATATGTAAAGTGTCGGTACGTTTAATGCTAATCTTGTATATTATATATTACTATTCGTTCAACAAAAATTAATTCCGACCAGAATGATACCTATGTGTAAACGTAACGCAACCGCAGAGGGTTAACATAGATGTTCAATAACGAAAGTTGTTCGTGCGAGATTCTCTATAATTTTCCCTTATTCTAGGGCATTTTAAGTTTAATTTAAAAAAATAATTGCCTCTCTATCTCGGTACTACGGCTTTTACACAAATTTGGCCATTTCTCGCCACCGTCTGGTGACGCGAACTCATACAGGATACCGTGTCAGACCTCGGGTCCAATTGACTGTGCCTTTTCGCAGCCGCGGATCCACGTTGATCCTCTCGCAGGAGAGGCCGGGACGTGGCCTCTATCTCACCCGAGGGACTTTCGCGCGAATCGAGCCGCCCCCGCGTGATTCCCCACGATGGCTCCACGTCCGCGAGAGAGAAACCCGGCCACGGTCCGGACGCCGTCGTCGAAATTTCCCTAACACGCGAGCTGCGCCGACACCCGTCACGCCGAGAGACAATCGCGTTTTCCGGCTTCAACGGTTTCGTTATTTCCCGGCATTAATCCCTGAAATTCGATCATCGACTCGATCGCTGTCCTGTAATCACTGTCATCCTCCGCTCGCCGACCGGTCCGGCATCGACGACCGGTGCACCATCCCTCGGATCGAAGGCTCTGACCATGCTTTTTGATTTAAAAAAAGAAGAGAAAAACAAAAAATTAATTATTACCGTGCACGCTTCTCTTTGTACCGAACAACTTTCGTTAAAAACATTTTTGTTTGCAGCATGTGATTTACTTTCGTTGAAAACATATTTTTATGCAACGCGCGGTATGCTTTTGTTCGGATCATTTTTTTGTAGCATGTCTGCTTTACTTTTGTTCGAAACAGTTTTTTTACGCGATACGTGGTTCACTTCGAAATATTTTTTTACACAACGTGTACCAGATTACTTTTGTTCGAAATCATTTTTCACACGATATGTGGTTTACTCTAGTTTGAAATATTTCTTTTAGATATATGGTTTACAGGAAGCATTAAGGCGAAATAGTTAAATCACTCACCCTGTATGTCCAATGATAGGATATTATTTCTAAGCATGAGTCGAAAAGGCGAGGAATTAGAATATGGCAATTGGCAACCGCAGATTACACTTGTGCACGAGCGTCGGCATAATGAAGCGTCTTGCAACGGAAATAAAGAGAGGGAGAGCGAAAAACAGGGAGAGGGGGCGTATCGTCCACCATCAGAATTTGCTTAAAGATTTATCATCCGACCCTTTGTATCCTTGAGCAGAGGGGGGTAGCTGTCGCTGCTAGCCCTCGATCCTGCCGTTCTCAAGTTTGCCATCGCTATCACGAATAATTTTGTGGCTGGAAGAAGACAGTCACCCTCCGACAACCCTCTTGCTGTTCCTCTATTCTACTCGGGTAATGGAAGTACCCAGGGGGTGGAAAACGCCGAGACAGGGCTGCTCTTTATCCCCTGCATCGCTCGGCGGAAAGGTGCTTATGGTTTCGCATAGCTTTCAGAATTAACGAAACCGGAGAGTTCTACTGAAAAAATAATTTATGCGGCGGGAATGTACTTTCTTTTCTACTTTTCAAACTTTTAAACTTGTCTACATTTCTGCTTTTCTACTTTCCTGCTTTTAAACTTTTAAACTTTCCCGCATTTCTGCTTTTCTACATCTCTGCTTTTCTGCTTTTCAGCTTGTGCAATGCTCGTAAATTCTCATGTCAGCTTCTCATCTCTCGCACTTTTCATCATCAGAAAATAGCAATTAGCAGGTTGGCTCTCTTTTATAATTACTTTGGTAGCTGCAAAATAATCGTTCACAGTTTTCTCCTTTTTTCAATTGCATCAACACAAATTTGCCATAAATGTATCAAATTCGCAGTTTGATCGTTACCATATAAGGGTTGTAGAATGCATTTTGGCCTTCTTTTAATATTCAATATTCTTTTAATATTATTTACTCAATCTAACTACATAAAAGACAAAACCCGAAGTATTACTATTATTACCAGTTACCATTACTATACTATACTATTATAATGACGTAAATGTTACATAATACATTTCGTCCTTCTTGCAACTGTTTTAAGCAGTTAACAAAATTATTTAATCATCTAACTGCATAAAATCATCCGAATCATCTTACGCACGCATAAAATCCGCAGTCGACTGGTCGATTCGTAGAACACGCGTCACGAGTAAAATGAACGCGGCATAACCTCGAGAATAAGTGTAAAAAAGCATAGAGGATATTTCTAAACATTAAATAAATAAATGCAGATGCCGAATAAGTGCGGCATGGGCGAGCATAATGCGAAGCAATTTCTCGGGTTGATATTCATCCGACAGACATCTTGGGGAAGAAGGATCCCCACGGTCTTCCGGTCTGATGGACGACAGTGATATTTTCGGAAGAGACGCGTGCGATTATGGTCGCGTAAGAGTGGTCCTCGCGACAGTGAGAAATTATTTGGAAGGAAATGAAATAGTTTGATAATACGGGGACGGGTGACGGTGATCGATCGTCAGTTTTCGGTGTGGCAACGGCAAGATCAAGTTCAACGTGTGCTCGCGAATAGACCGGAGCGACGGACGTTTATGGACCATCCCGCTATAGTATGCACGATGCACACACACACACACACACATACTTACGGGCTGCATCGTAAAAATCATTCCCGTCGAATGAGAGGTTAATGCGCGTGTGATTCTTTTAACAGGCCGGCAGCTGGCTCGGTTTTTAAACCGGGACGAAACCTGCGATCTAACGGGTGGCGCGCTCGTTTTAATCGCCTCGATTATTACCTTGTTATCTGTCGAAACGCGGCGATGATAGCGTTTTATTCGCGAAACTCTCCGGACGACCGTAATTTCCTCCGATTATTTTTCTCTGCGGGATTGTTTCGGTGTCAAGGTCTCGGCGCCTTTGTTCCTGGCGAAGAACTTGTTCGAGAAACTTCAGTTCGAATTTGTCCGAAATGGACTTGGGATTTTATGGATTTATGGCAAATATGAGTATTTGTTGTGTTAAACGGTAGACGGATTAAAAACGTTTAATGATGTCGTTTAATAAAATTATTCAAGAAAGAATGCAACTTCTAAGTTACGCCTATTTTCTGCAACAGATGCAGGCAATTTGTGTTTCGCATAACGATCAGTGATCTAGTCATAAATAAAGGAGACGTTGCATTAATAATAAAATTGTCGAACACATAACAAGAAATGAAGCTGACGCGAGATTTTCTTAAGATGAAAATATAAAGTCGTGCAATTCTGTGAATTCGATAGCAATTATTATTATTCGTCGATTCCGACCACTGAACATTGTGAAAATTTTTCGCGGCTTTGGAACAATTTACAAACCTGGACGAACATTTCTAACAAATGTATATACGCAAAAATGGAAATAATTCGATTAAAGTTAAATTAATTGAGTCTATTAAACTGAAACTCGAAAAATGATGTAGAGAACTACAGCGGTGGAAATTTTTGTTGCACCCTGTATAGACACGTAGAGTACACCGTGAAGTGCCGTTTCAATGGCGGCTGATTTAAAACAGTCGCTACTTGTGCTGTGTACCAAGTACATACTGTCAGACAAAGCATACGAGTAGCGAAATAATCTCCGACGAAGTAGCAAAATTATATATCTTTTACTTGAGTGGATTAAATAAATCTTTCTTCGACACTGAGTCTCTAACAACAAAAATTGGCATTAAAATTTGTAATTCGGTAAAATACGTCGCAGACGATGAGTCTTTGTGATATTTATCATGCTGTAATATTATGTGTCTTCATGATAATTATGATGTTATAATATTATGAATTTTTATAGCATTTGCGATGTTATAATATTGTGAATTTATATAGCATTTGCGATGTTACAATATTATGAGTTTTCGTCCCATTTGGGATGTTATAATGTCATGAATCTCCATAACGTTCATCAAGAAATGAGAACTAGCAGAGAAATAATTAGTTTACAATTACTAAAAAAATTTTATTTTTTCGTGCGATCTCATTGAAATCTACTCCACATTTAAATCCGAAGGAAATTTAATCGACGTTTTAATTCGAAGGGAAATCTAATCCACATTTAAATTCGAAGGGTTTAATCCGCATTTAAATTCGAAGGGTTTAATCCGCACTTAAATTCGAAGGGTTTAATCCGCATTTAAATTCGAAGGGAATTCTAGTCCAAATATAAATTCGACGGGAATCTAATCGAAATTTAAATTCGTTGGAAATCTAGTGCACATTTAAATTCGATATAAATCTAATACGCGCAGAACTCAATTGAAATCTCACGCGCGTTGAAATTCGACTGAAATCTAACGCGTTTCTGCCGATAAAACTCGGTACAGTTTACTTGTTTTAAATGCTCGGAAATAGCTGTAAAAAATGGCTCCGTGGCCAGAATGAAAGAAATATCGCCGATCAGGCTGGCCAGACTGTATTAGAAATCGGTAATGGCGTAGCCGTGAAACTTTCCTACAGCCGAGTTGCCCGGCATTGTCCATGGTTTATCCGGAATCTGTTTTCACTTGTGTGAAACGCAGTTCCATTAATCCCCTTCTTCGAAATCGGACGGAGAAAATCGCGGGGCGATTAATCTTTCAAAAAAATCGATGGCCGCCGCGCGTGGAACCGTCCTGCGACAAACTTGCCGCGAACCATTTACCATTCTAATTGCGCCATTACTGTTTATCGTGTAGATTTTATTTTTAAACTAGCGCCGCGGCGCCGGCCGAACTTTACGCGGGAATAAGTCTGCGGAGAATTTGCATTCACGAAAAAACGAATTGTTTTCAAACAACGGTAAATCGTTCCGCCCGTTTAAATCTCCCCCCCACAGATACCGGTTCTTTTTCCGCGGCAACGTTTCCGTATTTTTTTTACACATTTTTCGGCATACTCCGAAACAGCCGCACCTACCAAATGCAGAGTTATCAACATTGCGTCGTTCGGTACCGCGTGTGTTACATAATGCTATAATAGCCGAATGGAATATCGGGAATATTCTATGGTTTCCACGGTCCCGTTGACAATTTTACTCTAATTCGAATAAAAAGAAATTCTACCGTTCGAATTTCCTGGGAAATCGAGTTTTGATATTTTCTCTGGCACGCGTGTTTCATACAAGGTATACTGATCGGCAGCTGTACTTTTAGAATTTTATTCTGCCTACTTTCATAATAAAATACAAAAATTCCCAAATTTGTCTGTGTATTAAATGAAAAAATTTCCGAACTTTTCGGTATATAAAATTTTTAATTTTTAGAGTCCTATTGTTTCGAGAACAAAGCACCAGACGAATGACGTCTGCTATAGAGTTTCGCAGAATTTCGATTTCGGTGCATACGGCGGAAAGACAAGAAACATAAATAAAAAAAACAACGCTCGTGCGTTCTCTGTGCGGCAACAAAGTATTTTTGAGCGTGACGCGAACAAAACCCGGACCCCGCGGAAGGTAGCAACGCAATTAGCATGCGTATATCGTGCTGTGTTCTAGTGGAAACGCGCATCGGCATAATGAAATGTTTAATCAGCGCCCGCGACCGTGAAAAGTCGAGTATTCCGCGCACCAGTTTAGACGCAATTGCGTCAAGATGCACGCGCGCGTGCAGCCACTGCCGACTCGCGCTCGGAACGTTGTCTGCAACAGCAGGCCTTGTGTACTTCGCCTCGGCGATTCGTTTTATCCGCCATTTTTCGGAATTAGAAAGCACGGAACAGCTTAAGAGCTTAAAATAACTAATAATCCCTAACCAGCCGCGTTCGTCGCGCAAAAAATCCAGCAGAATGCACCGATAACTTCTCTCTGCACACACAGATAGAATTCACTTTTTCTCTTTGTTAACTCTCTGCACTCGAGTTCGCCACTCGATGATTTTTCTTTTAACAATAATTCCAAAAGAACATTGTTTGAGTGAATTGAATTTAATATAATATAATTACATTTAAATAATTTACTATTAATTATTTAAATATATAATAATTTACTAATAATTATTTAAATATATAATAATTTACTAATAACTATTTAAATATATAATAATTTACTAATAACTATTTAAATATATAATAATTTACTAATAACTATTTAAATATACAATAATTAATAATAATAGTATTACAATAGTATTTTATAAGAGTATTTTCAAACATATACAATTTTGATGACGTAAAAATTATTGTTTGACCATGACAAGAGAAGATGATAGAAATAGTATTGCATCGTTACATCGCAAGATCGTCATTTTCGCGACCAAAAATTCAATGAATATTTTTATTGCGCTTTTATAGCGTAACTCTGTCCTCATTCTTGTCTTCTACTACATAAACATTCTCCATAACTATCTCTTGTATTTATTAACCATCTCTTAATGTAATTCAGCATCAAAATCCGTAGTATACTTAAGATCAATTTAGACAATTTTTGTTTTGCATAAAAATCCGCGGTCTAGTTATCGCACGTTCAATGTCCCGACTGGAAATTATCTCTGCGTAAAGCATTCATTCGGACACCGATACCAATACCACAAACGCAGAGCAGTTTTCTCAAAGCTTTGATCGTTCATCGCCCCAGCGAAACGAATCATCCTTTCCCGTGAAAAACGAACGTAAGAGAGCTTCGACTCCGTGCATCGGGAGAACCGGATTTCGGCTGACACGGTGTTCTGCGGAAGAACTGCTTAGTTATGGTAACGGAAGACTCGGGTAATTAATAGAAAGCGGTGGAATGGACTTTCGGGGGCCATTAAGGGTTTTCCGCGCGACAGCGACGCCGGAATGCTCGGGATAAGAGGGATTCCGCGTTATTTCGAACAGCGCGGGAACGGAACGGTACGCATAAATACCTTTTATTCCTTTGGCAATTAAGCCGGAAGCTTTTCGAATGTTTGACGAGCAGAATTAATTACGGCGAAGTACGCTAAGCCCGGGCACAAAGCTGGCCCCCGCTCGCGCGCTGCTGCCACTGCATGCCGGTAAACATACGAAAACAATTACCGAGTTGTCGACCCGGGAATTAAATAATTCTACGACCGGGACGCCATTGTTCAGGCATGAACGACCAGATTTCCGCGGGAGGAACCGTAGCGAATGAGATTCGTTCTTTGGGCGTTCCTTCGGGTTCCGTCGGCAGCTCGCTGGCGCGGACGCGTCGCACGGTGATCGATTCGTTTTAAAAATTGGACAGAAATCGGCATCGTTTGAAAACTTGCTCATTGACAGGTAACGAAATTTGTTGAATTTGACAGATAGGTTGAACACAACGATCAATCTGGCAAACAGTTTTTTATTTTCCACCCGATACGATTTAATCGCGAGTAAGTCGCTTTAATGCGACCTCTTAGAAATAACTCTAATAATAATATTAACAAAATGAAAGATACCTTATTTCTTTGAAAAAATGTGTCATTTCTGTCGAGCATATCGCTATTGTACAGACTATAGAACTTTCAGAAGATAGAACTAGATAGTTGCAGCAATAAGTATTATATTATCATATTATTATGTTCTTATATTCTTATATTATTATGTTACTTCTGACTCATTCGAACGATTAAAGGAAAGACCACATTTTTATTAATTCACGGATCAAAATCGAAACGAAGGAGCCGTTTGAACCTAAATGGAAAGATGAAAGGAAACACCAGCCTCCTTAATTCCGTGACTAAGGATAATTAATTTACGTTTCCAAGTAGATACGGACGAGATTGAATAAATAAATGAGAGCGCCGTAGAGTAATTAATTTACACCTCGAAGTATTAGCAAAGGAGGTTGGGGCAAATATATTAAAAGAGTAAGCGGATAACACCGATCCTTTCGTTTCCGTGGCGTTTAATAAATAATTAATTTAAGCTTCAAGATAAAAGCAGCTCACTCTTCTAAAAAAACAAATGAATAATTATACACTTCACGCTTCACCTGCCAGCAATTTTTTAATAATCATTCGACGATTGAAGATAGACGGTTAAAAATTTCTTAAAAAATTGTTCGACTGTGCTTTTTCCTTTTAATGATTTTAATAGCTTGAAACTGAAGTGTTGGTATTCCCAAACTGTTCTAATATTTTCACTGTTTAATAATTAACTTTAAAAAGCAACGTGTAATTGAATTAATCGATCAGTTTTTATTAATTTATTATTTTATTAATAGGCTTCGGTAAATAGTGTTCATATTGGATCGGTTCACGTGCAGAGGTAGCAGAAAAATTGGACGAATCCGCACCGGCGATTCAGAAGTGCATATTTAATTAGAGACCCGGAATTAAGCTGGTCTCGCGACAACCACCGAAATAATAGCAGCGGCTTGAACTTGAAGCGACCCAGGCTCGAAACCGCGAAGACAAAAACGAGCATGGGGTCGTTGACCGAGCTAGACCAAACGCCGAGTTTCTTCTCTGCGAGATCTATCAAGATCCATGAACGCGGCGAGCTATCCCAACGCAAATGGGGCTTAGGGTGATGCAAGTGCTTCTTGCCGTTTCCCCGACCGCGTTCCTAATCGACAACAAATCGTGCCACAGCAAAACTCGTGCCGCGGCAAATTTATTTTTATGTCTGATTCATGATTGCATTTTCAGACAATATTTATGCTGTTGATTAAATTTTTTAAATTTCATAAATTCTGGAATTAAATTTTAATTAATAACAGACTTTTTATTTCCTTTTAATTGAAAATCGTGCTTGATTAGCAGCCCCGTTTCGATCAGGGAGCAATGTTGCAACTGCTTCGGCCAATTTTTGAGTGACGATAACTCCGCGAAAGACCATCGTATGAAGATGAATTTTTTCTGAAATTAAACCTTGAAATCTCTACTTTAAGACAGAATTTCTGAATTTTAAGTTAGACGCACCCTCGTCACTTTAAATGTAGTATAGCCATGTCCGTGCATTTGGCAATTTTTAATACAACAAACATGTCCTCACGTTTAAATAGTTACAGTGGCGCGACTGCGTGTAGCTTAAAATCGAGAAATACTGTCTTAAAGTATAGGTTTCAAGCTTTAATTTAAGATAAAAATTATCATCCTATGATGTTTCTTCGCGGAGTTATTGTCAGTCAAAGTTGGACAATTTTTATTTATCTATGCTATAATCTTTTCGGGCAGTGTGTTTACAATTTTTTACGAGAATCCTAAAAAAAATCGCAGCGTGTGTATTTTCATCGTGAAGACAGCGGAAGATTCTCAGTGCAGTAGTCAAAAGAAAGAGATCGGTAGAATTCAGGGCTGGGTGGATTACCGAGCCCAGGAGTCAATCGGCTGTAAAATAGAAATGTAAAGGGAAAAGGGATTGAATCTACGTTCCGAATGGATCTCGGCCGCGATTCGTGCAGCAACGATTCGCAGTTCGATTGAAAGCACGATATACCGGCAGCCTCGCGTTTGTACTGGTCGCCAATTATTCATTCGACCGATGCAATATGTAATATAACTGACAATGTAAACTGATGGCATAAGTAATGAAGATTGATCGGCGCGCCGCGCAAGGTGTAGGTGCGATACTCGAATGCCGTATATTTGGGACATTGATAAATTGCCCCGCTCTAATTAGGCTACAGTTTTCGTTAATGAAATAATAACGAGAATGATCGGATAAATTAATAACGGGCGAGACGCGTGACTTGAACCGTTTCACGTCGGCTGGACGAAGAAAGACACTCGCTGCACTTTTTCCATCGGATCTCGCACGAAATCGGAAACTCGTCGATCGTGCTGCTTCGAAAAATACCACTGCACCGAACTGCAAACAAAATGTTTAATTGCAGAAGATAAATTTGTCCAATGAAGTTTCAAAACTGTATAACACCGTGGATGTTTCGAAAAATACTGCACTGAAGTACAGATAGACTTCATCGAGAATTAAATAATTCGTAAGAGAACAAAGTTGCGAAATTTTTAATCAGTTTAACACTCGATTAATACACTTTTTATTGGAAATTAAACAATTCGTGGGAGAATGAATTTTTATATTTCGAAACAGTTTACTATTAGGATTGCCTTTAAAAATATACTGCATCAGAGCGGAAATAGATTTTCCATCGAAAATGCAATGATTTGTAGGGGAATAAAATCTCTGTCACAAAATTTCGAAACAGTTGAACGCCACGGATGCTTAAAAAAAATACAGGTACCCGTGCATTGTTCAGAGAAAATTAAATAATTCGCGAGCGAACGAATCTCTGTAAAGAGAAGCCGAATGTTTCCATAAAGAAGAACGAAATAAAACAGTTAATTGGATTAATTCCAAACAGAAATCGATTAATTCTGAAGTTTCTTCGGGCGGTCGGGAGAACTTAAATGCTCTGCAAATCCTCTGGATATTCGAATCCGTGCCGAGTTTCGTCCTGGCCGTTCGGTAATACCCTTTCGACCGGCTTCATCCGCAAACACGGCGAGAACCGCATTATTTTAACAAGTCGGCCGTATAACGCTAATAAACGACAAAATTCCGGGAGATTCCGGCATGTGCTCGCGACGTTGTATGCAGTTTCCCGTGCAGTTTCGCGGCGAACTGGCTCCTATTTACACGCATCTTTGAGTTCGCCGGTTCATGGTATAGGGCTCCGTGCCAGCCCTTCCAGTTCCCCGTCTGCCATTTGCATACGGCGAAATTAATTCCCGCGTTGTTAATGAAATTCCCAGCCGCCGGTGGCTAGACGAGGACAACCGGCAACGACGCGATCCTACGGAAATGGTTTTTCCTTCAACGGCCAATTGATTCGCCTGCTTCAATCTTCTTGCACGCTCGGAAATTATCTCGAATATCATCTACGAAATATGGACGATGTTTTAGCAATTTTCCTGTTGACGATATCTTCGTAGACTGCTGTTAATAAATTGTAGACGATGAAATTTAATTTAACGAAAATCAATTCACATTTATTATTATTATTATTATTATTATATAATATATTATTATTATTATTATTATTATTATTATTATTATTATTATTATT
Organism: Augochlorella aurata; assembly: GCA_028455555.1. Lineage (NCBI taxonomy): Eukaryota > Metazoa > Arthropoda > Insecta > Hymenoptera > Halictidae > Augochlorella > Augochlorella aurata. The sequence continues at coordinate 7,579,425 of CM052150.1, read as the reverse complement.
ATTATATAATATATTATTATTATTATTATTATTATCCCTTCGATTAATAAAATTTCACATATTATTACATATATTATTATGCATGTTATTACTAAATCTTTACGTAAAGTGACAATTGCCTGCATTAACTGCCATACACAGCAGTCAACAACAATATTCTTTTCTTTTTTAATAATTTGAACAAGATTAAATTAATAAATTGGCATTCTTAGTTTCAATTAATTCATCACTGTTTTAAATTATACCTACTCTTTTCTATCGCAAATGCATGTAATCCATGTAATTATTAAGGAGTTTACCTGTAATAAATTTAAACAGCGATATTTTATATTACTTTTAAGATAGAAATATGCAAGCATGATCGTTTGTTAACCTCTTAGTTAACTGTTTCTTCATACGGCAGAGCTCGGCGCGAATTACGCGTAAAAGATATTATAATTTAATAATTTACATTATAATTTTTCCCAAAGGTATGATACATGTGCTTTAACTTTAATTATTTACTTTAATAACTGATAATACAGTTGAGTGTGGCGCGTCATAATATGACGTCTGCGCAAGCCACCATAGTGGCGCGTCGTGCCTAAAAGGTTAAATTCTGTTTTAAATGTCATTTAAAAAGTTACCTTCAGTTTGCAATTCTTTCAATTATTATAACAACATATTTCAATTATTATCATTATTTCAGTCTATGATTAGACAAGGAACTGGTCGCAAAACTGAAAGGAAGTCGATTTTCATATTTCTGTTGAATCTCGGCAAATCGTCTACCGAGAATCACGACATAAAATTCTTCGATGCGACAATTTGAGGATAAAAGTAGAATCGGTGAATTCCCGCGGTAGATCCTCGATAAGTTTTAATTGCCATGATTTTCTAATATCCCGGCGGGCCGTTCATTTGCGCGAACTCGATTCCACTGGCGTCGTAACGCGCTTACTTCGGATCGCGTGTAAAATGGCGGATCCCCGCTAATTCCCGGACGAAAGAAAAGCTTATTACGGGAACGAAGATAATCCAGATCTTCGATCTTCGCGAGCTTCTTATTACCCTGCCGTGGAATTAATCAAAAGAAGAGGGAACGTTTATCCGGGACCGTTCCAGGCCGAAGATAATGACGATGCGGGAAGATACGAATGGAACGGCAACGACGCGAATTTATTTCGCCATTTTTCCCATACGACGCCATTTTCTTGCTTCGGTTTTATCTATTTAATAAACGAATCTTGTCTACCGAATCCTATAATCGTTCATTTATTCTGTTTACACATCGATGGTTGCTCTGGCAGCTTTCTTAAAGAAGTATTTATCGTTTACATAATTCTTTCAAATTATAATATTTATATCACATAATTCATAATTAATTAATTATATATTTTATTCGATTAATTATATATAATTAATATAAAAAATTGATACACATATAATAATTATATTATATAATCTATTTTATATTATATTTATATCGTATGCAAGTCATTAAGATTATGTTACTTGCGCTTATACATTACATTCATGTAATAAAGTATGTAAAACTCGCGATAGATCGAACGTTTTCTAAATACCACGAATTAAACTATAAAATTGCATTAAAAGTGCGCAGTATAAAAATGGACTTCGGTGTTTGAAACTGCTTATGAGGTGAATAAACATGTTCAGAATTATTTATAGAGCGATTCAAAATGCTTGGAACTGGTTATGCGATAAAACTGATATTTGTAAAATGTCAAACTTTCAGGGTGAACGATTTTCTGAAAAATGCTCGTTCGTTTCGACAGGTGTCTAAATGAGGTACGAACATTGACGCATCTTTCACTTTTTATTATCGCCATGAGAACGGGCAGATTGACGAGCTGCCCAAGAAACGCAGGTGCAGCGTCGAAAGGATTAGAGGACAGATTGGTCTTTCGTTTGGAACTCTTTGTCTGAACGAGTTTCGCGGATGAAAAGCGCGAGTGCGACGCGAATGCAGTGGATCACGTGCCTCTAAACAGGGCACGCGCACAGTCTGACGGCGAGAGAGAGAATCATCGCTCCGTAAAAAGGGAAAACGTCAGACGTTTCACCGTCGCGTCGGAGACCGGTAGGATTTCTGGGTAAAATATGGCGCAATATCTCTCGCTGCGAAGGACTGCTGTAGGCGGTACTTTTCGAGAAGCTCTCTCTCTCTCCCTCTCTCTCTCTTTCTCTCTCCGAGTTTCCCTCTCGCGCTCCAGCCGCTCGTCACGATTCCGGAAAAGTCGCGGCTCCGTTCCGCGGATCTTCACCTGAAAAATTCCTTCTCTCGTATTTATCGCGATCTAGCCTTATCATCCCACGGGAAAAATTGCGAGCCGAGGATCCTCGCAGCCTCTGATCTCTCCCATCCACGTGGCTCCCCAATACGACGCGAGTCTCTCAGGATTCCCAATTTGCGGCCTTGCTGGATGCACTTTCGCTACGTTCGATCCAGCTTTTGCGAATCAACTGGCGTTTCGTACGGCTGCTGAATAATCTCAGAAATGCCTAAATCAGTGGTACGGGAAATTGTTTAACGCTAAAACTACCAAACCTGCTAAAATAACTGGTTTTGGATTCTGTCGATGACAATTTCTGATATTAGAAATACTAGTTTTGAGAGAAATTTTTAGCGAATCTTCTTCCTTCGAGCGTATATCGTAATATAAATCGTACGAAGTTTAAATAAATCCGATTTTGCCATTGTTATAAGACAATACATAGTCCAACTTTTGTATGTATGTACAAAGAAGTCGTGTAATTTCGGATATATGTGTGTATATGCGAAGATGTGAGGATTGATAGATGCACAGCAGAATTAGCTTAACATAATTCAAAGTAATTTTTCTCTACTAGTATCTGTTCAATAAGTAGTATTAGCTTAACCAATCAAATCCACATTAACCAATCATAAAATCATTTGGCCGATAGAGCAGTTACATTATTGAAGTGCTAGATTCAATCTTTACCGACTTACACGATAAATGCTGACGTACATTGATCGTCTTAGATCTGTTTTGGCGTACGATGTATGTACTTAGTGGATACATGTACAATGTATTTAGTGGGTACATGTACAACTTATTTAGCTGATACGTGTACAATGTACCTAGTAGGCACATGAACACTGTACTTAGCAGGTACTTAGACAGGAAAGAAGTCTGTTATCGGAGGTTCTGATGATAAAGCCGTCACTGTATCTGCATAATAATCGCCGCAATTCCAAGGCACGGAACGAGAGCAACCGTGTACGCTCATTTTCTTCGCGGTGCGAGATAAATCAACGGCAATAACAATTTTATAAAGCAATTCCGCTCGTCCGTTCTAATCTGCTCTCGAGAACTTCCTCCGGTCTGGCGAGGACCACTCGGGATTTCCCGCGTGCGTCCTCCTCCCACGATTTTTATTGTCCAGGCGGAAAGTGAAAGAGAGGAAGAAGCAAGGAGAAAGAGATAGAAACAGTGAGAGAGAGAGAAAGAGAGAGAGAGAGAGAGAGAGAGAGAGAGAGTTGGCTTTCAGAGTTGCTCTTCGTACGAGCTAAGGATTCGTGGCGGAACCGCGACGCGGAAACTTCTCCGCACTCTCTGTCTCTCTACCTTTCGTCCTGGCTATGTGTCTGTCTGTCTGTGTGTCCGTCCGTCTGTCTGCCTGCTATGTGACTGGCTGGCTGGCTGCAGAGTGTCGCCCGAAGCCAAGAACACCGTCAGAATTTTCTTCGCTTGGAACGCGCGCTGCCAGCCCGTCTGAAATTCGCTGCTCTTGGGGGGCCGCGCGACCGAGAATTCCGGGGACCAAGTGAATTAGAATTTTTCCTCGAGCGGTTCAATTAATTCTGCTCAGCCTTCCGTTCGTCTTGAACACTCCTCGAGCCCTCTGCATCTTAGATCTCCGGCAGATCGATGATCTTCAGCGTTACTCGCCGGGCTTCATCGGGCTTCTTTCACCCTCCCACGGTGTTCATAGAAACTGATTGAATTAACCCTTTGCACTCGGCGACTCTGAGACGCCACTAAAAATTGTTATACTATTTTTCAAAATATTTGTAATAGTATCAGATTCGTTTATATTTGAAAGATCGTAAATATTGCAAGTATTGTACTTGCAAATAGGCTCAATTTCAAATACGTTTTTCACCAATAGAATTGCGATATCTTACCTAGAACGATTTGTTTTGAATATTGTCCTTTATTCCTTCAATATTTGCTTAAGCCTTTTCGTAGACTACTGAAAGCTTCGCGAATTTAGTATTAAAAAGTTCAAAAGATCTTTGTGGAATCTTTTACATGTTTAATTTTAACAAATAAATACAAATTCGAATCGAAGAATTGTATTGTTTGATTAATCCAAAGTTAATGATGCTCGAAAACAAACTAAAGGCGCGGTAATCGGCTAGAACACAGTAACTGGCCCAAATACCCTAGCATGAATAATTCCAAGAGCGTGCGATTCATCCGATCGCACGCTTTCCGGGAAGGGCGGCGAGGCTCGAAGGGTGGGTTCGCGCTCGGAATTTTTGCAGCGCACGCATCACGGTAACGTGACTCGTAGTCGGACGTCCGAAATGAAATTTGCGAACAACATTATTGCTGTTCGGCGTACGTGCGCCAACAGGTCCCTCGGATGCCCTCTTCTCCTCGCAGCTGTCCGGCACGGCGGCGTTGCCACCGAGGCGACGGCGGTGGTGTAGTCGTCGGTGTGCGGCCTCTGTGCCCGACGGGCTCGCGTGTGCGGGCACGCGGCTTCAACCGGATATCGGAGATTCGGATCGACACTTTCCTCGTTTCGCCCCGAAGCAACGTGCCGCCGAGTGACGTTTCTATCTAACCCCGTGCACGTTCCTCATAACATCCCCTTCCTCTTCCTTTTCCGCGTCCACCCCCCGCGGGGCGAACCGCGCCGAAATGCGAGTCGCCGCGCGAGAAATAATACACTCGCGTGCAATATTCCGTCGAGAAATTGCCAATATTTCAGAAGAATTTCCGAGAATTTCGTTTTTGTGTTTGAAAATTTCATCTATACGTGACAAAATGTTAAAAAGGCAAACGAGGTAAATTATAAAGTTACTATAGACGTTAAAAAGGCAAGTGAAATAAATTATGAGGTTCCTATAGATTAACTCTAAATTGACAATTGATTTGGTTAATAAACAATACACAGGTTAGTGAACAATAACTGTTCTAGCCCACACAAATGTGAAGGTACTTTTATTTTTATAAAACTTCCTCAATTGCAAACGTCCGCGCGAAGTTTATTCAATTTTTTCGGCTTCCTCTCTATAATGAATTTACAGCGGGAGACCTAATTAAATAAATTTGACGGACGTTTTAGGATTTGGTCATGTTTCCAGAAAAGTCGGATCATATTTAATTAAATATATCTAATTTGATATATTAAATGAACTTACTATATAATAATTAAATCAATTTAATCTGTTGAATGAAATCACTATATTAAATTTCAGTTAATTTAATATATTTTATGAAATCGTTGCATTAAATTTAAGTTAATCCAAATATATTAAATAAAATCGCTAAATTAAATTGAATTAAATTAAATTTAATATATTAAACTAAATTGCTATAAAAAATTTCGTTCGATTTAATATATTAAATTAAATTAATTTTAACTTAACTTACTTAATTACATTAAATTGATATATTAAATCAAATTCGTAGTAATTAAGAGAAGCATCGTCGAGATTGGACGGTTGCGAGTCGTGATAAAATGGGATCGCGCAGTTTGCACCTACGAATATTTGCCCTAACACAGTTCGCGTAATTGGCCACATGGAAACTCAGTTTGTCCTTATATCCCTTGCGAACGCGGAGAGTTAGTTATGGTGACCTTGATCCGATGTCATCTTCCTATTCCGACCATATTGGCAAATGCTATTACATGATATTGCATTCGAACCGAACCGAGGGACGAATCAATTAACCGGGGAACTTACGCTGCCGTTCAAGTGCCAAACAATGCTGCATACCAATTCGTTCGTAGACTTCGACATTTTCATCGGACCGTTATAATTTTAACCTAATTTAATCGTTCCCTTTAACTCATTCATCCAGCGCTTAACTTGTCCATAATTAAATTTTATTGTCAATCGATTTATTTCTTCGGGGCTGTACGAGAGTTTCTATCGTTAAGACACCAGCTCGTTAAAATTGCAATAATCGTCGAGAAGTACGCGTAGACAATTTCTGCGGAAGATAATCCTCGGCTCTTCTTTTATTAGTGCACTATTCTTCCTCGCGATGCCGTCTCTCGCTTTCCGTTCTATTTTTCTGCTCTCCGAGCCATCCCTTTATCTTTTCATCCCCCCTCCCACGATCTCCTCAATCCCAATATTTATATAAACTCATAAAGCATCGCGGAAGCTGCAATACGCTCGCAGCAAAAGGTCTACAAACTTCCGCCTTCGTAACTCGTGCACGCGAGTCGATAAAAACCTGCTTCTGCAATACTAATATTTTCAACTTACTGCCAGCTAGTCGAGAGAAAATCGTACCTCCGTTTCGCCGGTGTTCTTTGCGAACGATACAGGAACTTCATTTACAAATATTCTAATTGCTCCTCGCTTTTCTTACGATTTTGCGAAGACGGTACCGGCAGTTAGGTTATGTGATAGGAGAGCGGAAACGTTTTGCCATTTTCGGATGTAACATTTAGATTTTTTATACGCTGGAGGATGTTACAGATCGTAAAAGGTAAATTTTCCAAGTCGATTTTAAGAAACAGAAGTTAAACGACGGTGCGATTTTTCTTTTCAATGAATTAACGCGGAGTTGGGTAACGAATTAATCGACGACTAACGTTAGATTGTTACTGTTCGTCGTTCATCGATTTTCGACGATTAATACCTTTAATCAATGACCCTTCATTTAATCGAATTACGAATTTTAATCGATTTCGAAATCTTTAAACAATCGCTGACAATGAAGCTATTCACGTTTCTACAGTTTTTCGTCCATTTAAATCTGGAAAATGATATTTATACACCGACGAAACCATTGTCGAATAATGTGCTATTTCTCCAGTTCTTTGTCCATTCAAATTCGAAAAAACCGCCGATAAAAAAGCTTCCGAATTCGATTCGAATTTCTGCGAAAGAATCGAGGACGGCGCCAATTTCAAGTCGTATAAAAATTCCACAATTTCCGCGAACATTTTTTGCAGACCTTTGAAACTGTTCTCGACCGCCATGAGAGCACGGGGATCCGCCACTGTTCTTCTATCGTTGACACACTACTCCGGCTCCATTACTTCCATTTGGCTACGTGCCGACGCAGGTCTCTGGAGTCTTACCAGGCCCTACCAGAAGGTTTTAAGTATTACCAGAGTTGTTCTCGGGAGTAGATCCCCGAGTGGATGTAGATTGAACGCTACGTGGCGACACTAGGGCTGCTCTAGAGCAGAGGAGAACCAGTCGAAGCTACGCTCGCTGGGAAATCGGCCTATGGAAGCCATGACGAGCTAAGCATCAAGCCATCCGGCGACGCGACGTCTTACCAAGGGATACCGACTCTAATCCGAATAATTTAATCAGACCCTGCCTTAACGGGCTGTCTGAAACAGCCCTGCGGAGTCTCCTCCTCGACAAATTCGTTCGTTCACAATTTTCGGTTTGCTGTCGAATCTTTTCGTTTGCTTTCTCACTTTTTGATCTGTTGGTACCTTTCCATCTTTTAGTACTTTTCAATCCGTTGGTACTTTTTGATATGTTAGTATGTTTAGATTTTTTTACATCCGTGTAATCTGTCGAATTAATGCAAAGTTTGACTAAAAAGATGTTACCGAAATTAGATTTTGCCTGGAATCGACCACTATTCGATTATAATTAATTGACACTCGAACGGATATACATATAACCGGAATAATGTAGTAATAATTTAATCGGATATATAATTTTATATAATTTTATATAACTCTACATAATTTCATATAGTTTTATATAATTTTATATGATTTTATATGATTTGAAATATTTTCATATAATTTTATATAGTTTTATATCATTTTATATAATTTTATAAAATTTTATGTAATTCTAAATAATTTTATATAATTTCATATAAGTTTATATAATTTGAAATAATTCCATATAATTTTATATAATTATTATACTTATATTAGCAAATCTGATCGACATACTTTTACTTTCTACCAGATACATACGATTAAGTCACCCCTTCGAGACACGTTAATCTTTCTGCAAACGTTAACAAAACACACACCAAATATAAATTACCGAAACGACACGTTTGTTAATTTATATTAGGTAACGCTTCTACAATAACAAAACAAAAACAGACCAACCAAGAATCAACGAATCAGCAAATGACAGTTTACGAAAACATGTTTTGAAGTTTGAGACATCGGCTGCATAGTTGCTACGGTGAAATAACGATGTTTATGTTTGCACGAGTAAGCCTCTGTCAGAATGCGAAAGGCACAGTTCGGTCGGCTAGCTGTGCTCGCGGTTGTTTCGAGCGAGTCGCGGAGAAAAGGGCGGGAATATCGACGAAGGAGCGACTCGCGCCGCCATACACACGAACATTCGTGTTTGTCGTGCGGCGTGTAAGGGAAGATTGATGGACCTTTTAACCTTTCGCTTTATATTGGCGCGAATATACAGCGTTCCTGTTTCGAATGCGGGATGGTTCCGTGCGGCGGATTCGCGAAACCTGCGCCGTGTTTGGAGGCTGGAGGCATGAGTTGTGTCTCGGAAACGTCCAGTTTGTCGAACGAGTAATTACTGCTTCGAAAAAGATTGCTTTATGGCGCGTCCGAATAACGGAGAAAAAGCGCTGGCGTGTTCCGAGAATCGAAGGAGGCCATCGCGTACGCTAATTATCCCTTTCGCATCCTATTTCACCCCTCTGTTTTCTCGCGCTATACGTTTTGCGAAATATGTCAAACAAAAGTACGTACCAGCGCCGCTGCAGCGGCGTTCGATTAAGTTGATAACAGGGTCGGACGTCGGTCGATTAAAATTGGTAATTCGATTAAGCGATTGATGAAAACGATTAAACGGCATTAATCGTCGAAAGGTCGACGATTGAGTTAATCGATTGACGGAGTTAGCCGATGGTCAAAGGTATGGGAAGAATCAACGATTCAGTTTTAATCGATTGATCAAACTGATCGTCAATCGTCGACTCGAGCATATGATTAATTAATAATTGTTGATTTTTTAATGGAATTTTTCTTTCTTTCTTTCTATCTAACCCTTTGCAGTCTGAGTTACCGTTAGAAATTATTATACCATGTTTCAAGATAATTTTAACGTTATCAAATTTATGCATATTTAAAAGAGACTGTTAAGAGTGCAACTGTTACACGAGTCACAAAATCTCGCTTGTATAAAATGCATCAGGTTATACATATAAATTGGAAATACTGTGTGCTGGAAAAACTATTTTGGATTTCGAATTAAAGCGTCTGCGACGGCAAAGGGTTAAATAAGAAATATGATAATTCGGAGAATCGCGTGAAAATATCCTTCCACTCAAACGTCAAGAATTATTAATTAATTGTTTACTTTATACAATCTCCATTCTAAATCTTTGTAGTATTTTTTAACTTTATAACTAATGGCTAACTTCCTGCAAGAATCCAGTAAATAAATAAATAGAGAGAACGGAGAGCTCTGGACGCGAATTTCGAATTCGCGGAGAAATCGGCATAGCGTTTTTCGTTGTAAATGCCGGAGGAGAACCGTTAGGAACGTGATGGAATAATTCGAACAATATTAGCGGGCCGAGCCGAATTAATGGAATCAATCGGCGACGAGCAGAGCGGTAATTATCCGAACTTACGCGTCCCCATAGATTGTCGATCATCGAGTTTACGAAATGAGATCAGCCTCGATAGGCACCAATTTCAATTTCCTCCGATTTCAGATAGACAGGAATGCATGCGCACGGAACCGTAGTAGCTCCGCCAGGTCTCGGCGCTGCGTGTAACTGAAATTCAATGAACGGCTGTCTTACTGCGCCGAGTGCCGGAGTAATGCATGCGCGGCAACCGTGTGCAACCGTGATCGAATCGCCGAACGTGCAATCGGCTAGCCAATGGAACACCTCGGCTGGCAAACTATTCCGCCAATCCGCGATTAGGCGAGATCGTCGTCGCGAAGAATATCTGCATTAATAATCGCGAGGAACGTTGTTTAGAGCGTTGCTTCACTTGGAGCCGATCAATCTTCGACGTCCACCATCGCGGAGTATCTTCAAAATTAAGCTAATTGAAAAATGGTCGAACAATGTTGCTGGTAAAACTATTCGAGAACATGTGACATTTCGAAAATTATGGAGAAGAAGAAATTTTTATTTGACTTCATCTATTTTTGCAATTGACGCAGATAATCGACGCATACGAATGCAAAATCGATGCAAAACGAAGTCGTCCGATGAAACAAGGTCAACAATAAAACAATAGGTAGAACGAAGTCCGCTCGTGGACTCGAGCTTGTCAGCACAATTAACGGTCGTTAATTGAACGATCGATGAGCGGAGAAAATGATCCATCATCCGGTAACAGTTTCCCTGATGCCAGCTAGAAAGTCAATGATAGAGCCACTTCGGGCTGACCCTATACTGTCCACGCACTTTTTATCAAGGCCTAGTCATCGATGCTAGATTACGAATTGACAAATGGCTGTGAAGCATGAGTGCGACGCGAGCTGCTGAAAGGCCTGCTATTACGGTCATTACGGGGGGTGGAAATGCGACATTGTAATGTCATGATCGCTGTGCGAAGGTCGACCCGGCGCATTATCGTGAATCCTTGAAAGACAACCGTTTTCTATTGTGCCGCGGACAAAAACGTCCGACGATCATGCAAACCACTGCTACTTTTGTTCGCTACGATCTAGATTGTGATTCAACCGTGGGGAACCGCTTTTAATGACGTTTACCATCGCCGAACCTCTTTCAAAGTTGCTTCTACTAAAAATCTCGAGCTTTAATTTTCATCTTACAGCTTTCCCAGAGACACAGTCTCGCGGAAAATCGTCGAAGAGAATACGTTCTTAAAACTCGGATATTCGTACGCGATCTCGTTATTAGTCCCGTAATTTTTACGCAAGTATTATATCCATAAAATCGTCGCATAAATACGTTCTCAATATTCGAGTATTTTTATAGACAATTTTTTCCAGAGATACGATCTTTCAGAAAGTTGTCAGAGAAAACGCGTACTTAAAACTCGAATATTCGTCTACGTTCCCATGAATATTTTTCTCGGGAGACACAATTATCTATAAAATCGATGGATTTGTCAGATGAGAACGTTCAACAACGACGCAGTCGTCCCGTCGATTTGTTTTTACTCGAAGAACTTGAACAAGGCAGAGTTTATGAACGAGACAGGGAACGGCGACTCGATTGCACAGGATTGTGTAAGGCATCGCGAACCAATAAAGCAGCTATAAAATATGATTATTGTCCAGACAATTTTCTTCCCGAGTTCCGCGAGACTTTACGATTATGATCGCGTTTAACTGGATTTTAAACCCGAAGAATATCCGCGACAGCGGGCGCGTCGCGCCGCGCGCCTCGTACACAAATTGCTGTTCTTCAGATCATACTTTTCAGCTCAATTATAAGTTCACGGCGGAACGAGCTTGTTTCAATTAATGGAGCGGCTATCTGGCTTAAGCGGGGCTGAAAGTTCGAAACATTTTGTATCAGTCCCGGGCTATGTTACTGCGCAAGTTACTGGGTCGAGATAACGGTTAAACTTACTACCCCACCTGACATAACAAGCGTAAGGCTGACTTTGCCTCAGCCGTGCGCTACCGTCCAACGAAAATCACTCTGTTCGCCGTGATCTATCGCCGGCCCCGCACGCCCATTTACATTCGGGCCAATTAGGCCGAATCCGGTGAAAAACCGACCGCGATCCGCCGAAGCAATTAGCCCGGCCCGCGGAAACGCGAGCGCGGATTTCCCTTTTCATTCTCGTTCGATTCGAATCTAGTCGATACCGCTAGTTACTCTATTCTTAAATAAAACGGTCTCTTTCATTTCTTCCACACTTCTCTGCATACATTTCAAATCCACCGCTCAAAAATATAATAAAATATCGAACAGTTTTCGGTAAAAATTGGTCATCTTCGATTGACGATAACTCCGCGAAACATCATTGTACGAAGATGAAGTTTCTCTGAAATTAAAGTTTGAAACCTCTACTTTGAGATGGTATTTCTCAATTTTAAGTTTGATGCACTGTAAACACTGTAACCCTTTAGATGTGAGGCCATGTTTGTCATATTGAAAATTGCCACGTTGAACAGAATGCACGGACTATGTAACATTATTTTTCGAGATGCCGTTTACAGCTGAATAAAGCTTGAGCTTCTTTCTTCAATTTAGAAAAAAAAAGGAAAGTGGCTGCGATTTTTTTCGCAAAGCTATGACAGTTTAAAGTAACCCTTGTATTGTAACTAACTCCGAGATATTTACGCGGGATCAAAATTTTTCAAGGCAAGGTACAGAAATTAGATCAAAGTAAATTTTTTTATATTTCAGCAACTCGTTTTTACCATAAATGCATAAAATCCACTGTCTACTGATCCATATGCAAATTCTATTCGATAAATCTTGAACCGTATTCTACAATTATTAAATTCCTATTTCGAAACAGTACAATCAGACTTGTATTTACTAGAAAACGAAGCTTCTGTTCTACCAATGAATAAACGCTTGTAAAACCCGTGACGAGAAAGTGAACAATTTCGCAGCAGAAAAGATTTCAGGGGACCTCGATGAAGTAACATTTAAAAAATAAACGTTCCGCGATACGGAACGTATCACGTTCCAGGTTACAAAAATCAAAATTGATACGCGAGGGGTTTCGAATTTAATCGGAAAATATCGAATGTTATCCAGGGCGAGAACGAAATACCGAATAATATTCGGAAGATCGAAACTTTTATGGAATTAATAAGGTCGCCATTTTTGTTCCGTTTCATCGCGGGTGATCGACTACTAAAAAGAGGAGCGGCGAGATTCTATAATTACAAGGTAAATTATATCGTGGCGGCGAACGCACAGTGGGAATGGAAATAATTTCATTGTTGTATGATCGAGCCCTCATTCGAGTGAATTTAATGCGAAACAGGACGGGAGTATTACCATTCTGCGCGGGTATTTGCGATGCAGATGACCGACCATTGATATTTGTATCAAAGGCATTATTCCGATTCATACGAAAGTGGCCGATTAAACGTCACACGGAACACGGGCCGCCCCTGTGTCATCATTCACGAAACAGCGATCCCGTTTATCAGACCGCACCAAATTATTTCAAGCTGCTACATTGACGATCGCAAGCTTGTAGACCGCCGCTACCAAGGCGTCGATGGAAAATTCTCGTTTACAAAGCAACAGGCTCCGCCAAAGGCCTTTCCATTCAGTCCTCTGCCGGAATTATTCAGACAAATCTCAGATGCTCCAAAGTGCCATTTTTATTCAAACGATCCTTCGGCACTGTTTCCGTCGCGGAAACATTGATTCTATTCGCCTCGGAGCACCGCCATTTATGTTTATGCGTGCCCTCTTTATTTAGGCTGCTTATAAAAATATGCAGCTACCACTTTTACTAAAACGGCCCTAAATTTCTTGGATATCAATTTTTATTCGATCATGTTTGACTATTCGTGTTTACTACGTACTCCCACAATCTTATGCAAATTCTTTGTGAAAATGTGGGGGTACCATTTTTATTACAACAGCCCCTCGAAAGGTATACGTTTGTATTTCTCGGATATTGATTTTCATTGGATCAGGCTTGACTATTTGTGTTTACTACGCACTCTATCACTTTTTTTTCAAATTCTTTGTAAAAATATGGAGGTGCCGTTTTAAAAAAAAAAGAATATGTTTGAATTTCTCGGACATTGATTTTTATTCGATGAAACTTGACTGTTTGTGTTTACATCGTATTCGCTTCATTTTTTTCAAATTCTTCGTAAAAAATATGGTGGTACCATTTTTATCAAAACGGTAAAACAATGTTCTAGCTTTGACTCGATTCGCAGTATCGCTGTTTATATTTATCTGTACGCGCTCTCTTCAACTTGACATAGGCTGTACAAATTCGGGGGCAGATAGACAGTTTAAAGTGTCGTTTCCATCGAAACGAAAAGAATATTTGCAACGAATCGTGCACTAAAATTGAATATTTAATATTACACCGCGGTAACAGGGAACAATTATACAGTGAATATTTAACAACGGCGACAATGTATTCGTTATAGCACTGAAAATAATAATTGGAACAACCGAACCATGATCGTAATAATAATGCTACACCGCTCCGATTACCATACATTGGAAATACATATTGAAATTATTCATAATAATTACGATTTTGCAAATTTATGCGAAACAATGGTAAATAACAAACGAATTTACACATTTCAACGAATTTGCTATTCATTATTTGGCGGATCTTTTAAAGAAAAATCCGAAGTCGCACCCGCGGACGTCTGTTCTCGGTACAGCCGACGTTCCAAATATTTCTCACGAATTTTCGCGAGACGATCGACGAAGATACCCCGAAACAAGCAACATTATGCGCAAGGCACAATACCTTGGGAACGGGCGCGCGGGAAAAAGTGCAATTTGCATAAGTAGAATCGGTCGTTATGGCCAGACCACGCGAAAAGGACGTTTCTCATGAAAGTTCCGCGCGGCGCTTTCTTGAGAACCGTCACAAAGGGTGTCTTCGCTTTTTTCTCCCAACAGATACACCGTGTTGCGCGGTGAAATATAAATTACGAGAGCGTGAACGCGAAATCCTGAATACACAGCAGTGCGAGCCTCGAAATTTCTCTCTCGCGTTTCTAACGTGCTGCACACGTCGCCTTCAGTCAGGAACAAGGGAATAAATAAATAATGAAACTAGGAAGACGCGCAAGAAATGTCTCGTTTTGTTGTACATTACGTATCGTACTGCACGAGATAATTAACCCTTCCTGTGACGATTTCGTTCAACCACTATAATTCTGCTGGTATAAACGAGCCAATTTTGCTTTCTTCTTGGTTTTTTATTAGTAACATTCGTATTTATACATATTTATACATTCATACTGGAGTCTGGCTCGTTTTTTTAGCACGTAGGTCTACAACGTATTGGTAATCTTGTAAATAAATTTGTTTAAAAGTGTTCGTCATTGGTTCGAATTCTTACGCGGAATAAAAATTTTCTGAACCAATCGTGAAGAATGGAAAAATGCAAATTAGATGTAAAACGGGGGAAATTGAGGGAAAAGGAAAATGCGAGAAGTAATAGAAACGTGAAAAACAAAATGAACAATGCGGAAGAAATAGAACAAAAATTAGTAAAATAAAAGTACTTTACCTAATCGTTGTATATCTTTATATGTTACAACAACAAACTTTTCATACCATAAAGTGAGATAAAGTATTGAAGACATAAAAAAACAATACAGAAAAATTAGAAAAAATTATCATCGTATATCACTACATGTTACAACACCAAGATTTTCAAATACTAAAAAGTAAAATATAGAAAAGTGAAATTTTTAAAAACTTACGCCGTATCTTAGTCTCTTAGATCCTTCCTTATTATAAATTTACGATACGCAATATTGATGATATGATATAAAATTATGATATATAATATCATATTTTGAAGGTGGTCAGAAATGGTAAAAAAGCAACCGTGAATGGTGAAAAATGTGAATTTTACTATCTTCGTACTACGATGAATCTTATTATGAATCATTCTGTTACCCTATTGCAAGTTAAATATCGAAACCAAAAGTATTCAATAATCTATTAATATTTGAATATTTCCATTAAAATTCTTATAAATCATTAACGTGGCCACAACCGTGGCCATCCACCACCTCGCAAAAAATTCATTGGAAATTCCAGCGAACACGTAGCCAAGACAATGGATAATAGTGATTTTTCAATTCGCGTGGCCTAGCGTTGTACGCAAAACAAAACCACCCCTCGCCGATATTTCAGCGGCGCGAATTAGGGCGGATCGATAGGCCAGCAACGATCCGGCTGACGAGTGTCACTTAATTAGCGAAACTTTGAATGTGAATCATCTGGGGATTATTATTCCGAAGGAACAAACGAGCACGCGGACCCGTTGCGGTCGCCGCGGTTTCAAAGAAATATCGATAACTTCGGTATGCCTGCTGAAACGCGGCGACCACGTTTGCCGTGTAATTAACCCGTTTATGCTATCGAAAAACATTGCTCGGAAATTATTCGACGGTTCGCCAAGATTAAACTCGACCGGATTAAATTCGAACGAGCCGGTTTCCGTTCCGAAAAACGCTGCCCCGTGCTTCTACTTCGGTTCTAGTTCGACCGAATTCGGAACAGCGAGCGTAATTGGTAAGATCGGGTCAAATTCGAGTCAATGAGCCAAATGAAACACACCCTTCGTCAAACTGAACGCGTGGCTACAGCGTTAAAACTAGATTAGCTTGTTACCGAAAGTTGCCGGATTGATTCCGGGCATAGTTGGCAAATGAACTTGTCGCTGAACAGTATGCATCGAAATCGAGGCAAAAATCTAGGGCGAAATTGAACATTGCTGCGAGGAGTTTTATTCGATGCTTCGTGTTTTATTAAAACAAATTAAAATTGGAAAATTGTGCGGCATCGACTGTTTCCTGAATATTTTTAGGATTGAATTTTAACCTCGAGAGGCGACTCTAAGGCACTCTAAGGCTAAAAATTGTTTCATCGCGATCCAAAACAATTTTGAAATCGTCGAAATTATTTATATTTAAAAAACTGTTAAAAGCGCTGTATATGTCACGAGAGCCAGTTCTCATCTGCGTAAACTGCGCTCATTACAAATCACGGTAAATGAAAATAGTTCAGAAGAACTATTTTGCATTTAGAGTTAAATTGTCTCCGAGCGCAAAGGGTTAATTGCGCGACTATTAATTTTCAAATCTGAGAATATAATTCGGACAGTGGTCACAAACGATTTTTTCAAGTCCGCAAAAATTCCAAGTCGACGGTGGAAATAATCGTGGAGCGTGTCTCTCGTAAATTGCGATCGATGCGGAAATACTGTATAAACCGCACGTTACAGAATCAAATGAAAAATTCGTTTCGCGTGAAAATCTCAGACGAGTGGCAACCTTTTCCATAACCCGCGACACAGCGTTTCTCTCGGTGCACTAATTCAGGCGAAATCATAGCGAACGCGTTAAAACTATTTCCACTCGGAAACTTCGTAGGGGAATCGTAGCGGATTTTTAGCGCAACTCTACGTTTTATCGAACTCGCGTTCGGTTCCAGCTGGAACTGGACGAAACCAGCGCGTTGTTAATGCATCAATGCTTTTACACCGACCGTGCAGATACGAATATTAATGGTGAAAAAGGCCGGGGAATAAATTACGTCAGAGAAACAACAATTACAACGGATCGGAATCGAATCGACGCGAGAGTGCGGTACGCGACGTAGTATTGGAACTTGTGGGCTTTTGATCCGTGGACGATGTTTACACGCGTGGGAAAGCGCGAAATTTGTTTTCATCGTCTCCGAATGTGTTTACAGAATTTTCCGGAGCTGGCTCGTCGCTTTATTTTACAACATTTTTGGTTTCTTTCACAACATTTTACGAAATTTTCTCGTTGGTTTCTTTTATAATATACGAAATTGTTGGTCCGTTTTACTTATTTATATCGGTCTCTCATACCTTATTTTACAATAATTTTCAAAATTTTCTCGTTCGTATTTTTTACAATATTTTTCAAAACTGACTCGTTGCTTTATTTTTGGAAATTAAATAATTGTACCGATTCTAATATGATAAAACAGATTCGACGGCATTGATTCTAATAAAAATTCAGATAAAAAGTCCTGCTAAAAATTCAGGAAACAATTGAATTGTATCGATTGTGGTCTGCTAAAAATTCGGAAAAAACTCGACGTCATTGATTTCGATCTGGCGACTGCTGATTTGGGAGCAACGCGCAGCTCGATAACGGATCGTCGGGTTCCCATGTCGCGAAAACAAATACTTTTTCATAAATAATCGTCCGGCGAGCCGACGGGCGCGCCTATAAAGTAGCCTGATGCTCGGCCGGCCACAACACTGCATCGCAATTAATTTACGTGACAACGGTTGAGGCCATTAATTTTCAATCGGTCGGCCGGCCCGTGCGCCCGATTACAGATTAATTGAGGGTTTATTAATTGGTCGCAGGCTCCAAGGATAACGGCTGGCCGAAGGATAAAGGGAGTTACATATCCGACGATGAATTACGGGGCCGCCGTTACTGTCCGCCTAGATTTTCCCGGTGACGCGTCCGCAAAATCTTTCAAATTCGCTCAACATTGTCCGCCTGATCGGTCGACGAATCGAAAATTCCGTCCGCAAAAGCGTCCGCTGACAGAAATCGTTTAATTCAATCCTGGAACTAATAATTAGATTGGGAGATAACCGCGTTTCGTTTCGATTCTGCGCAATTCCAATTGTACCATTTGTTTGGCAACGTCAAAAATCATGAAACGAGAACCGTGAAAGGAAAATCGTGAAACGAAAATCGTGAAAGGACAATCATGAAACGAAAATCGTGAAAGGACAATCTTGAAACGAAAGTCGTGAAATGGAAATCATGAAACGGAAATCGTGAAAGGATAATCTTGAAACGAAAGTCATGAAACGAAAATCATGAAACGAAAATCATGAAACGAAAATCATGAAACGAAAATCATGAAAGGAAAATCATGGAAAAACGATCTTTTAGACTCTATAGAATCTCGTGCAGGATTTTTAATCAGCTGATTAAACATTTTAGCGAAAGTTTAAAATCAAAGCAATAAGAAACCAAAATTTCGAGTAATGTAGAAAAATCGAATTACGATTCTTGAAACACTAGATTGTGGATTGTTATCCAAAATGAAAGTTATCCAACTCAATTATCATGACACGAAAATGAAATAAAAATCTATTCCTTCTTTTATTAATTTTAACTGGCCGAAAAGAAAATAACCTACTATCTTAAATATTTTTAACATGTTTAAACATTCATGTTTCATCTAATAATTTTGGTCACAAATGCATAAAAACATGCTTGATGCAATAATGCCGGCATTATAACTGCATACGATCGAAAGAAATGCCATTAGCTGCTAGAAATACTTATTTCTACTTACACAAACTCGCAGAAAATGGCGACGTTCGTCAAAGTATGCGAATGTCTACGAATCTGAAGCATTGGTCGGTGATTAAATTACTTCATGAATTTTCCGCGCAGCGCTGATTGAATCTCGGCGCCTTCGAGCCAAGAAACGTAATGAAAAATATAGGGGTTCGCCGTTGCATCGGGTCGGATTGACCTAAATGGTGCACGAGGGTTAATAGTTACGGATATCGCAGCGAGCCAGGCTCGACAGAGGAACGAGGCGGTTATGCAAATTAAAATACCGAGCTGCTTACTGGCCCGTATATCGCCGCGGTCGTTTTCAATGGTTCGAACCGAACAGCTCGGAACATTTCGTTTTTAATTTGCGGGACACAATGCGGCACTTTAACGTTCAACGGGACCGTGAAGCCTCGCGGCAGTGGTCGTTCGATCGTATTTATTGTAGCCGCTGGATTTTTCAAGCTGAATTATCGGCAAACCGGGCGACTCGGATCGATTAGATCGCAATTTTAATTAATTCTCTTTCCCGCAGATTTGGTAATTCACGTATCACGCTGTTGTAGCGTTTCGAAATTATTGGACGTTCGATTACCAATATGTAATCAATGATGATTTTTGTGCATAAGTAAGACTTCATCTATTTTCGAGAGACATCGTCGTCAAATTTGATATTATCGTTAAATTCAATGTTATTTAATATTATCGTTAAATTCGATATTATTTAATATTATCGTTAAATTTAATAGTATTTAATATTATCATTAAATTTAGTATTATTTATATTATCGTTAAATTTAATATTAAAGTTTGAATAAAGATGAAGTCTTATCTATCTACAAGCCTCAACGTTAATTACATTTCGATGATGGAGCATTCAATAATTTAGAGATACTATAACACTGTAATATTATCTACTTGGTCTTCAATTTAACATTTTCAAAATTATTGACATTATTATTAAATGTTCTCAAATATTAGTATCATTACTAAATTTAATACTCTTAAATTTGTTATTGATACTGTTAATCAATTTTGTATTGATAATATTATTAAGAATTTTATCAATATTATTAGTATCTGTTGATGGGCCATTAGTGCTTGTTTCTTCAACATATTTTGTACAATATTTTATCCATGTAAGGTACGAATTATTATCGTGAAGGAATACACACTGATCAAATATCAAATATCAATAATGTGCGATTTTTGTGTGAACCTCGAATTAAAATAAATCGCTAAAATCAATCCAAAAATTGCGAATATTCGTAACATTTAATTTTCCGTTCCGTTCCAAGCGAACACGCTCGGCAGCCGCGAATCCAGGATCAGGTAATCAACAACCAGCAACAAGTAAACCTCCGAACGCCTAATAACAACACGAACCCGCCGACCTACCCCCGACCTACCCCGCGAGGCGCGTTCGATCTGTGAACAAAGAGCCTCGTACTTACGCGCCGCATTTCTCGGGAGCCGGCACGGCGCGATTCCCGAGGCACTAACGATTCATTATTCATCCATCTGCGTCCGGGGCTCTGGCTTTTCCCATTGAGATTCCCGTTATGGAACAAGGGGTCCAGATAATAAAGGTCCCGGCATGGTCGCGGGACACGCTGCAATCCCGTATTTGAAATCGCGGAACGGAAAGAGAATATACTCGCGGCTGGGCGCTGGAGACGCAGCGGGAAAAGAAGCAAGAGAAAGAGCGAGAGAAAGAGAGAGAGAAAG
>CM052150.1:7511309-7558441 GCA_028455555.1 Augochlorella aurata | reverse complement strand
AAAAGGCAGAACGATTACGAAATACAATTAACTAAAAAAGATTGCAAGGCAGAGGAACAAGAGGGAGAATCTGGAAATTCCTTTGAACGGAACGACATAACCGGAGCAAGCGATTCTTCCCATGGATCCAAGTGCGCGGTTTGCAGGTAAAAAAAGACTATCAGCCGAATAATCGACGTGACGCCGCAAACAGAAACGCGGGAAGTGGCTCTGGGAGAAAAGAAAGAGCAGAGAGAAAAAGAGAAAGGGGGGAGGGGGGAGAAAGAGGAAGGGGAAAAAGCGTCCAGCGACAGTGGAAAAGAGAGGAGCGGGACGTCAAAGAACGGCCGCAATATTATCCGGCGGCGCGTCTCTGTTCGAGCCCGCGTTTTTTAAGTCAGCTGACCTGAATAGCTTTAATGAAATTTTTAATTTTTCAAAGGGAACTCATCCTCCATTCACGTGATTCACGAGGACGTATTCAACGCGCCGCGCCGGCAGCCGACACGGAAACCGGCGCGTAACGGACGAACTCGAAAACCGTGTAATCCGAAAGGGTGAAAGGAAAAACGAGGAAAAACGAGGGGAAGAAGGGAAAAACGAGAGGGAAACAGAGCGGCGCACGTTCGAAGGAACGAGTTCCGGGCGAAGGGTTGTTCCATCTACGCGCGGAAACGTTGCAGCGACAGGAGCAAAGAGAAAGATGGACGGAAAGAGAGGGGAAGATGGATGGCTAGATAGAAGAAGATAGGTAGATACAGAGAAAATGATAGATACAGTCGGTCCCATAAGTATCCGTACCATCACCGTTTTCTAAACAAAATTTGTTGAAATCGAGCGACGTGTTACTCTGCGGTAAACAATTTATTCGAAAATCTGAAACGCATCGTGTGTTATATTTTTTTATAAATTTGTTTTTAGTAAACAGCGCGGGTACGAACACTTATGGGACTGACTGTAGATAGATAAAAAGGAAGAGAGAGAGGAGCCTGTCTCGCTCAGGTGGAACTTGGCATGGATTTTCACGTCGCCGTTCAAAAAATCCACCCTCCTGCTCGCCGTCCTTATCCTTCCGGTGCGCACAGACACGGACGCGTGCAAACACATCGACGGGACCGAGAGACATTTCAGCGGAATCGATTTAACACGAAAGAGGTCTGTCTGGCCTGGCCTGGCCCGACCCGGTCCTGCCCGGCCCGGCTCAGCAAGGTATTCGTCTTCGGACTGCAATTTCACGACACAGAGAGCCCAGGAAGCAAGAAGTTCCTCCTGCTCCCATCCGATTCCAATTAAGACGCCTCGGAACGACGTCGCGGAGCTGTGAAAACCCACTACACACCCGCTACGCGTCCTTTTAGTCCGACGACCCTGCGCTGCCTGGAGGACGAGCCGACGCGCTCCACTGGCAGACACACCTGTACGTATTCAACTGACGCCGTTTCGACCATCGAACCTCGATTTCTCCGGTTTTCGTTCGCTCTTGAAAATATTTCGCGGAAGAGATTTCATCGGTCGAGAAACTTCGACCAATAACTAGCGATACCTCCGCGAAAAATCATCATAGGCGATGACATTTTTTCAAAATTGAACCTCGAAATCTCTACTTCAACATAGTGTTTCTGTACTTTAATTTCTGTCGCACCCTCGCTATTGTAACCCTTTAAATACGAGACCGTGTTTGTCCTACCGAAGATTGCCAAGTTTGGCGAAATGCGCGGAGTTTGACAATTTTTTCGTCGATGCCGTTTGCAGTCGAACGAAACTTGATCCTTCCCCTTTAATTTAAACAAAAATGAAACGTGCCTGCGATTTTTTCTCACAAAGTTACAGCATTCGAAGTTATACTTGAATTTCTGTCGATAACTCCGCGGAAATCGTCGTAGACTTCCTTTTTTTCTTTTAAATTAATTCTTCAATTTATTCGAGCAGTATATTTTTATTCAACACGGTATTTCTTCGCAGAAATTTCTCTTCGCGACATTCCAAAGAATTGCATTTCCTTCGCCGAAGGCGCCGGCGAACGAAAACTGAAACAGCGCGGTGTTACAATCGTCTTCGTTTTACAGAAATTGCAGGAAATTGTAGCGTCGTGTTTTTACTTGGCCCGAGATCATTGCAAAGCGGGGACCGTTGGCTGGAGGGCATTGCCCCGGAACGCAAGCTCGCGTGGAATTCTTCTTTCGGAATGGTTGCCGGGAAATTCGTGCATTTTCACTCGCACCCCGGAAGTAACGATTTTAATCTGGCGGAATTGCTCGATTAAGGCTCGCCGGCGCGGCGGTGTAACGTTGCCCGGCGCCTCGTGGCTCGGATCGAAAATTCCGAGTCACGAATATTATGCCACGACTAAGCGGCCATTTGTTTCCTGATTATCTGGAACGGGCCAATTTTGTAACATAAACGAGAACACGGCGTTCGTCTTCGCGCGGACGGCCGCGTGTAAGGCCGGTCGACGATACGTCCTATGTCCAGTTTCATGGTTCAACGTCCACTGAGCGAGCCAGCCCCGCGCCATCCAATGTACCCGGGAGACATGCTCGTGCCGTCGTACATGCTTCGAGGAAGCTATTCTGATTACCTAACAAGCCCATCTCCGCGTAGATATTTCACGTACCGTTGTTCCAACGCGGCGAAACTCGAACCCGCTTATTTTTCCTCCGCCTCGGACTCCCTGTTCGCCATTTTGTCGGTAAACGTACAGCGTTTAACGACGCAAGTATTTTTTACCGACTTCGTAAAATGACTGCTTAATAAACCCAACCTTCTGTATGCATTGTATACATTATTGTTCCGCTGCGGCGAAACTCGGAGCCGCTTACTTTTCGCCCACCTCGAATTCGCTCTACGCCATCTTGTCTGTAGAATGGACCTCTCGAATAGCTTGGAACTTCGTTTAGCGATGCAAGTATTTTTTACATCCTTTGCAAAAATTCTACCCAACGGACCTGTCTTCGCGTATAAATTTTCTATATCGTTGTTCCGCCGCGTTGAGGCTCGAAACCTCTCGCTGTTCGTCCATCTCGAACTCGCTCTACGCCACCTTGTCGGCACCGGTAGAACGGTGCTTCCATGGCTTCGCGCGGTGTTCAGTAACGAAAGTATTTTTCGCGTACCTACTTCGTAAAAAATCTACCTAACAAACCCGACTTCGCGTATAAAATATTGTTGTTCCAACGCGGCGAAACACGAAGCCGCTTATTTCTCGTGCGCCTCGAACTTGCTCCGCGCGCCATTTTGTCGGTAGAGGTACATCGAAGCTTTAATGGCTTCGTACTCGCGCTTAGCGATGTACTTTTTACGTAGTTCGTAAAAAGACTACCTAACAAACCCAACTTCCTAGGGAAATTTCATATTTTGTTGTTCCGACGCGTTGAAACGCGAAGCTTATGCATCCTCCACCTCGAACTCGCAGGGTAGACGCAATTTTGTCGGCTACGCGATACGGTTTATTATTTTCTTTATATGTCTTGGAGAAAGGTTGGCTAACAAGCGAATTTATACATTGTAAACAATACTTCTAAACTCTTAAGAAACGTAAGAAGATGAAAATGGCGGCGCGTGTAACTAGTTTTTTCGACTTTTATAAAACTGCTTCGATTTTGCGGTAATTTACTTAAAAAATGGCCTAAGCAGTAATTTTAAATATTGTAAACAATACTTCCAAACCCTTATGAAACGTAAGAAGATAAAAATGGCGTCGTCTATACTAAATCTTGTCCCTTCGATCGCCATGAAACCGCTTCAATTTTGCGGTACTTTGATCGAACGAGTCCGAATAATTTCTTCGGAAAATGGACCGCCGAATGAGAAAGGTTCGAAAACAGTGAAAGGTGGCAGCAGATTCGAGCATACAGAGTCGAATCGAACCTGTGCCCGCGCACAATGGAAGACAAATTGCGCGACAGACCGACCGACGACGCGAGACGTATTGTTCGGCGCGCGAGACTACTCGAACCCGGCGGAAACTCCCGGAAATTATACACTACTTCCGGTGTTTCCTGGTTCCGACGGAGCGCGGAAGGGTTAATAAGATGCTTGTTTGCGCTTCGAGTGGATGCACTCGAATAGGCGAATACGCTGTCATAATTCAGCCCGGACTTAGCCAGGGTGAGAACCGCGCAGCCAACCATTAGGCTGGAACAATGCGCTCGCTCGCGTGATTCGGGAACTGAAAATGTCAGAAGAACTCGCGACCTGGGGAAGGACGGGGACGAACGTGACCCAGAACACGAAATCTGAATGCACGAGTTGCCCGATTACTGGTCTCCGCCTCCTGTATTCCATTAAAAAATTGTTACGTTGGAAAATCTGCGCGTCGATAACGACGCGCAACGTTTTATCGAACATTCTCGCGATTTTATAGAAATACAAATGCGAACAATTGTCAGCTTCGTCCGTGCTTTCTAATGACCATTGTTGAGAAATATTACGCGTGACTCGCATTAATATTCGAACAATTTTTAAAACAGAATGGCTTTTTTCGAAACGAATGACTTGAATTTTTTAGTGATTTTAGAAGGACTGTGCAATTACTAAAGTACCTTTTTCTATTGATCTTCGTATTACTTGGAATAGCAACAAACGCAAAACTATTTTATCTGGAGCGAAAATTTAAAAAATGCGTAGATTTTTGCGAATCCTGCAGATGAAATAATATTTTAGACAGATGTTTATACGTTCGTAACAGATTGATTAGAACAATCTAATAATGAATAATAGACCACTCTCGTCTATTTCGGTTTATACCCACAGCTTTTTATCACCGACTGTCAAATGAAAAAAGCCCAAGGCGACGTGGTTTTATTGCCGCATGGAATTCAATTCATCGTCGAATCTATATTTAACTCACGCGAGCTCTTGACCAAACACAAGGTGAGTTAGGTATAATTCGCGGTATAATTCGCGGTATAATTCTGTCGGAGAAAAAAAGCGAGCAAAAGAAGGAGAAAGAGAGACAGAGAGAGAGAGACAGGGCTTATTTTTATTCGACACTTCACTCGGTACAGCAAATTTCAGCCCATTGCCGTCCGACGCAATTTCCTCCGATAAAGATCGGCCCTTGTTGTAATAGCGTGTTGTCGACAAAAAAATGCCCACCCTCCGGATAACTAATCTGCCGATCGACCTCCCTGAATAAGATATTACACGACGAGCTTACCAGACGGTCCGAAAGCACACGTAATTTCGGAACGCGGGGGCCGGAAATAATGTTGACCTTGCTGAATTACCTTTCGCCGGGGAAAGATCGAACGCGGAAGAACTGTCGCGTATTTATAGTTTTTCTAGCCCCCGTTCCGCTGGCTTGTGTTTATCCTTTTCAGCCCATACCGTTTCGCTGTCATTCGGACCGATCCAAATGTACGCGCTTGTACGTTATTTCTAAATTTGATCTGAACAAACGTTCTTCTATATAAATTACTCGATGTATTTATTCTATATAACAAGTTTTTACTCGAATAAATTGTTCACATAATTCTTTATTGGAATAAATTCTTCCCCCAATACTTTAGTTGAATAAGTTATTAGCATAATTCTTCGTCCAATAATAAATAATAAATTATTCGCCCAATTCTTTATTGGAATAAATTATTCGAATCGAGATATTAAAATTATTCGAATAATAATGCGAACAATTGTTGACTATTCATTTTCGCGTAATTTTATATGAATACATTTATACGAATGCATACTGGATGGCTTCAATTTCAACTCGAATATCTAAGAAACGAATCGATAAACTGTGAGAAAAGACACTACACCGAATTCCATTGTTTTTATTAAAATCGATTATCGAATGAATTCTTATTCGAATAAAATCTTCGAGCGGATTCTTATTCGGCTGAATTCTTATCGGAAGGAAATCATACTCGGACACATATTTATTCGATAGCGTGGAATAAAATTGTATTCGTTGGTTTTCTCTTTAAGATAAAAATAAGAATAGTAATAAGAATAAGAGCTTGAATGAACAACTGAATGAACCGCGGACCTCCCGGCTTCGTATCGCGCGGAACAACATCCTCTCTCACGTAACAACGCGGTTAAGTTCGCTGCGCCGCGTAACAAGTGCCAATCGTGCGCGATGATAAAAAGCGTAAACGTCGCGTGGTAGATGACACACGTCCGATAAGGGTCAAACGGCACGCGTGGTCGTCTAAATAGGTTTACGAGGCGAACATCGGGGACTGGCATGTTCGCCGGCGTTTTTGAAAAGTTCCTCCTCGCGACACCCGTCATTTTACCATAATTCCGAGGCTACGTCACGTTCGATCGGTGGAAACGGGTTTTCAGGGAGCACGCGACACCCGGGAATCCGTGTCACGAGGACTCCGATAAAACAACGGGCACGTGAACCGTGCCACGGAAAAATCTTGACCGGAGGTTCCCCATTCACGAAAATGCGAGTCGGGGCGCGAGCTGCCGGGTGGAAGCGGTCGGTCACGGCCACCCGAAACACACCCGACGACCGATAGCTGTGACCAGAGGATCGTTGCGCCTTTGCTGGACGCAATCTGATCCGATTAGATCGCGTGCGTACTGCGAGCCTCGATCTAACAGTTAATTACACGTGCCAGCGAGCGGCCGCTAACGAGACGATAAAATTCCGCCCTGCTGTCGCGACATTCCTTCATTAGCCGCCGGCACAAAATACTGTGTTCGATGCACTCGATTTATCATAGTCCGCTCCGTTTCGCTGGAACCGGAATAATCCACGACCAATGGCAGACCAATAATTATTACTTGATTATTAGTTTATTATTGTTTCATTATTAGTTTATCATTGTTTTATTATTATTTCATTATTATTATTATTATTATTATTATTATTATTATTATTATTACTACTACTATTACTTTATTCCAAGTAATAGTTAAATTTAAAAAAAAGTATTTTGGTCATTGTACAGTGAACTGTACAATGAAAGTCCCTCTAACATTTACAGAAAAATTCAAGTCATTTCGACTAGTTTTAAAGAAGTTGTACCATTTTAAAAGTGTTGTCTCAATTTTGGTCCCCATTGTATAATATTTATTTGCACATTCTAAAGGACTCGGCGCGTGAAATAGATAAATAAAATAAATGAAAATATGATCACGACTTTATCTTTAAGAATGAATAAGCTACACCTTTGCTGTACGATCAGGTCTTTAACCCTTTGGACTCGAAGCCATTTTTATTGTAAATCTAAAGCAATTTTTCTAACTTATAGTATTTCCATTCTACATGACAAAGTGCATTTTATGCATATGAAATCGAGTCTTGTGACTCATGCAACAATTACACTTTTAACAATTTTATAAATCTGAACTTTGATAACATTAAAATGATCTTGGAACGTAATATAACAATTTTGGTGGTGCCTCGGTTTCATCACTTGAGTGCAAAGGGTTACAACAACCAAGCTGCTTTGCCTTAAGAATTCAAGAAAATAAGACAGAATATTATAGAGTTATTATTACTTTAAATAAACAATTCAGGACAGTGTCGCACACGAACGGTCTTAGATCGAGCTACATTACGACGCGGAATGGATTCGGATAATCGATAATTGATATCAGAGATCGCGATGACCGATGTTCCACATGCAAAATTTCCGCCGATAGACGCGGAACAGCGAGGACTGCATCAGCGAAAACGAAACGAGAGAATAGTTACGTCGCTGTGTGACGTTGCGTGACATTGCGCGACGTTGCGCGAGGCTGTATGACGATCGCGCGTCGTGGAACGGCAGTTTGACCGACTGTGGCGTCGGCGTCGTCCAATCTGCGACGTATCGGGGACGTCGGGAACAAACGTCACCCTAGGGTCGCGTTCCGAGTGGGACGACGGCGCCGTATAAACGATTAGAAGTCGACTTCCGTGCGCAACTTTTCCCTCCCTTCCGTGGCGAACTATGTGCTTATCGCGAAACGAATTACGGGGCGCAGGATAGAAGTAAGGCGGAAGGCAGAGGGAACATAAACGAGGGATGGCTGCTGCCCCGTCACCGAACGAGCTCGAGGCCGCTCGGCGGAACGGGAAAAAGCGGATCCATTTTGTATTGGCGCGGCGATACTGATCGAAAAACCTCGTCCGAAGGTTATAGCGTTTTTTCTATGGGGTGCCTCGGAAAGAGACTTCGAGGCACGTGATACGATCGGAAGAGGATGGAGCTATAATTTCGTCCCTGCGATTGAGTGACGGGATATTAGCGTTGGTGTTTATCCATAGGAATGATATTTCGTGATTTAATATGTTCGACGACACGTTTTGTTTCTTTCTGCGTGTCTGGATCTTAAATCCTCGCAGGTTAAAATGACCTGGTGACCGCAAACCGAGGGTTAAATACTGAAGAAACCAGAGGAAAAAAGAAATTTATCCAAAACAGTTGAAAAAGATATAAATAACTATTAATAATGTATAATGAATAATATTGTGTAGTATTATGTATGTATAATGTGTAATAATATTTTTCAATTACTTCGACGAACTCAGCTTGATATCGCATGATTTAACCGGTCCCCTCTTTCTGTTTTCAAGCTCGAATGGATGTTCAGAGAGAGAGAGAGAGAGAGAGAGAGAGAGAGAGGGTCCGGGTTATTTCGCAGGATGTTAAGCAGATTTTCGATGCCGCGAATGCGGTTTTTGATCATTCAAGTCACAGGAACCCGGCGAATTTACCTGAATACCGTTTCCGCCGATCGTATTCACGGAATTCTCGTTACGCGGGTTGGATCTCGACCAGCGGGTGTTTTGATTTCCGCACGATACATTTGATTCGAATACCGTTTCATTTTTATTAGCCGGGTCGGTGAACCGCCGATATTTTAACGTTCCTTTCACGGCGAATTATGCGGTCGAGAAGCACAAATATTGGCTACGGAGACGCTCATTTATATTTCGGCGTTTTTCCAAATAGAATTATTTACTTGAAATGGATTTATTTCAAATAGAGTAATTTATTTTAGATAGAATGATTTATTTCAA
Organism: Augochlorella aurata; assembly: GCA_028455555.1. NCBI lineage: Eukaryota > Metazoa > Arthropoda > Insecta > Hymenoptera > Halictidae > Augochlorella > Augochlorella aurata. The sequence continues at coordinate 7,549,494 of CM052150.1, read as the reverse complement.
ATGGAATTATTTATTCCAAATAAAATCATTTATTTCAAGTAGAATTATTTATTTCACATAGGATCATGTACTTTAAATAAAATTATTTATTTTGAATACAATTATTTATTTTAAATACAATTATATATTTCAAATAGAACAATTTATTTCAAATAAAATAATTTATTTCGAATAAAATAATTTATTTCGAATAAAATAATTTATTTCAAACGAAATAATTTATGTCAACTGGAAACGAACAGCTCGAGTCTTGTCAGAGAGCTATAATACTAAAAATAGTATAGACAGAATAGTACACAGCTGCGTTTCACAAATTTTTTATCAAAATTTTTCTGCGGAGATCTATTTATATTCCTCGTATCATCAGATTTCAAAAAACGGAAAAATGTTTGACATTCGACTGCGCAATTTCCCGTGGCGAAAATTAAATGAAAATATTAATTTTGATCAAAGAATTCATAGCTACGGCTGATGTATAATATATCTGCCGTTCCGAAATCGCAGCAATAACTCAATCTCTTCTCGCATGAGCGTGCATCTGGAAACCGGAGCAGAAAATCGATGGCGTTTTATCGTGGAATCATCGAACGCTACGTAATACCACGTAATTTCCATGTAATTCAAAACCGATGTAGAGTGTCTCACCATGGCTGATGTAACATGGCCGATTGGGGGATAGGAAGTAAGCTGATATTGGGGGACGAAATTTCCGGTTGGAAATATTCCGAATTGTTAATGCAACCGCGATGCTGCTTTCTCAACAAATTCTGATATCATTCACTGTCGCTTTCTGCACATTCTGTCAAATTTTTGGTAATTTGGAAAAAGAAAATATTCGTCGGGTTCAGAGGTCTAGCGAAAGAAATTCGAAAAATCCGAGAGATTCGAAACGGAAAAATTCGGAAAATTCGTGATATTCGAAAAAGAAAATTCGAGATATTCGAAACGGAAAAATTCGAGATATTCGAAACGGAAAAATTCGAGAAAATCGAAACGGAAAAATTGGGGAAAAGTCCACGGTAATGCATAGTGAGAAATGAGAATGAAAATCGCGGAGATCAAACGCAATTTATCGACGATTACGCGTCCCAGCAAACTTGAAAATCCATCGTGCAACCAGCGATGCACGATTTATTCGTGTTTCATCGATTACGCTCGTCCGCGGACGTCAATTTTAATCAAAAACCGCCGATGGAACGGTCCACACGAGGCGAAACCTGAAAATTGACCTACATCCCGCAGAAGACTGTAGTAACTTAACGAAGTAATCTTGTTAATTGCAGTAGCAAAGCCACGCCACGATGGGGAAACCCGTGTAATAACCGACGTAATGTTCACGGTGCACGTTTACTCGGCCGACAAGGAACTCTCTGAACTAACAGGTCGCTATTCGCGACGCGACGCCGCGGTATATGAAAAATTCTGTAACAATTTTCTGCATGCACTGTGAACCCTGCTGAATATCTGGACACTGACAAAATTCTTCCTGCGACATTTTTCACCGCGTATCACCATTTTCCGTCACCGTTTTCCAAACTTCTAATCCAAAGAAGTCCGACAATATTCATTTAATGATTCTTTATTACAGTTAATGTTCATTTAAAAATTCAATTATTCATTTTCAAATTCAAATGTTCATTTCATATAAATTTTATTGAAATTAATGTTACTTTCGGATGAAATTGTTACACTGATCCAAGTAATTTAATAGATCGTAGGTGAAATTGCTGTCTTATTTAAAGAATTTTTAATAAATTCTCGGCTGCCTGAATAGTTGTTACACAATACAGAGAATTAATAATTTCTCCAATAGAACGAGGCAATTTTTGTTTTTGTACGTCTTCATTCACTTTTGATTTTGATTATAGAAAAATCACGCTTTGTTTCAATTTAAAATAAACGGATATATATTTAATTACTTATATTTATATTTATATATTTTCTTGGAAGGAAATTGTTGCGAGTCTGACTGGTTGCAATGTAATGCTCTGAGATTACACAATTTTTTGAACCCGTGAGACGGAGATTTTGCGGAGCGATCGCACCACCACCGTAGAAATTCCACGTGACGAATGGTGTTTCCGAGAGCCGCGTCAAACCCCGTGGCTTTGTATCGCCTTGCAAATTACCGCGGTGCTGTGTTCCGCGTGCGAATGGTGTCACTTGCGCGTCCTAATTCGCGACGACATTATACGGTTCCACGGGAATTTCCGAGCATCCCCGAGAGGGCCGCATTAATGCGTTCTTGAAAGTTAAGATGCTCTTGAAAAGCTCGACTTCTGCATTGTTCCCGGCAACAGGGAGGCAAATTGCTGCTAAAATTATTTGCAGAGCATGGCTTGGCGACTTTCGCGTTTATCGAAAATAGGCAGCCGGCATCGGGGTTGCCTTTCATCCCCGTCTCCCTTTTACCGCCGTGGCCCCGTCGAATTTATTTCACTGTTAGCCGGTCGTTCGAGCCTCTATTCAAACCCATTAATATTTCATGACGTAATAATCCTGCCTGGTACGGTTTTTGCCAAGTTTTTTTTCTACCCCCAGATATTTTATAAGGCACGAGGGACACCGTGACAGCGCCCCCTCTTTCGAGGAAGCCGCTTCACCCCCCGATTTTTTATGGCTGTATCCGCGATCCAGGAGGGAGGAAGTCGTAAACGAGGGTGTATATATTTTCGTCTGGAGCTAATTATATCTTCCATTTTGCCTTGTACGAATCGAAATTTTGTAAATCTATCACCAGACACCAGATTTTATGCATTCATCGCAAAAATGAGTAGGCATCTCTTAATACAGTGAAAATACACTGCTGAAAAATATAGCACAAACGTATTTTGGATAAAAATTGGCCAACTTTAACTGACGACAGCCCCGCAAAAAATCGTTATTCAATGATGACTTTAAAAAAAAAATAAAGCTTGAAACCTCTACTTTAAGACAGTCTTCCTAATTTTTGAGTTCGATGCACCTACACCCCGGTAACCTTATAGATGTAAGACTATGTTTGTCATATTGAAAATTGCCAAGTTCGACGAAATGTACCAACTTTGTCAAACTTTTTTCTTTAATTTAAAAAACAGAAACGCGATTGCGATTTTTTTCGTTACATCACTTTCAAGTAATCCTAGCATTTGAGTAAATACAACCTAGGAATGAAATAAATTTTTCTAAAGCAATTCGATTAATACATTTTGAAGCATTCAAAATCGATCGAAACAAACGATTGAATCTGCGCATTGGTAAAAATTCGAATGAAGCTACAGTTTGATAAAGAGTCCAATAAATTCGTCAGCTTCCAATACAATTGCTGAATTGATAAAACGCGATAGATTTTAATAAATAACAATGGCACACGATGGGAATCGCGTGAGCATTCGGGAAACCGAAAGATAATTAAATAAAGAAATGTCCGATGAATGAATTCGTATCTAGCGATCCATCACCGTCGAAAGAATCAAATTGGGGATGTCAGAGGCCAGCTCGACGGTTAATCCGCCGGATATCGAAGAAACGAGCCGCGTACGAATGAATTTCATCCCCTGGAACGTGTAAAGTGGCGTCACGTGCAACGGATCGTTCGCCTGGCCCTATCGTCGGTGGTCGAGGGAAGATTCTTCCCCGAAGAACAGACATTGGACGTGTACAGGAACCCGAAAACCACGGGAATTCGATGCTCGGACCGGATCGGGCCGCATCGGGTTCCAAAAGTATTTCGTAGCACGAGACTATCGGCGTTACTGAACAATTCCAGAATGAACAATATTTTAAAACTACTCTAAACGAAATCTCTAAAATAGAACCTTCGCTAGTGAACTCAATTTTTAATATTTTTTAAAACTATAATCCGTGCGCGTTATTTCAGGGGCTGCGAAGTGAATCAAAATAGCGGTGGAAACGTAACTATCCACGACTTAGTATTCCATTACCTTTAATCTGGGTATTAGCTAAATATAATCGTATTTAGTTGATCGAATTTGCTGTCAAAAAATTAAACAGTTTCGCGTGTTCATTAATGTCGAATATTGAATCGGTTCAACAAATTTGAAATATCAATGTGCCACTCTTTCGAAATTGCAGATATATTATACTGGCATAACTTATACGTCGAGTTCACTGTGACGTTATTTTGATGATCCGTCTTGGCTTCGAGCATAAGATGTCCATAAAATGTTAACAAATTGAAGTTGTTCGTTCCAAATAACAGCAAAATTTAAAAACGATATTTTAGTCACAGTAAACTAGTAACCCTAACATTTGCACAAAATTCAAGCCGTTTAGTCCAGTTTAGAAACAGGCATATTTACAGGCATAGGGTGTCCAAATATATTTGTCGCTACCGTATATGGCTAAGGCCCGAAGCGACCCGACATTTTCGCGATTCTCGCACACCTCCAACGGACACGGACGATGGGAAACGATCCCGAGCCGCCACGCCGTACCAATCGCGCGCGTGCACCGGAAACCACGTGACGTGTGCACACGCGGGCTCGGAGAGCTAATGTGAAAATGACACGCGAGCGAACAGACTGCCGTCAAAATTATAAGCCCCGCTGGCCCAAGGCCACGGTCCGCCTCAATTTCCTTCTGCAGCCAGGCTTCAGATCGATCCGAGGTTGCTTCGCGTGAAAAATTAATGCGCGCGCGCTCACGCGATCGCTCTCCGCTCTCGCCGATTTTATTGGTGTGACTATCCCTGTCCCGATGCCAATTTAACGCTATCGCCCGGGAATATCTCGAGAGCCGACGTTTGTCCTTGGAATTGCTTCGTCAATCATTCAGCGGGAAAGTTAATCGTCATAATAGATCGTTCGAGCAACGACAATTTTTTAACACCGGTTTAAAAAAAACAATAACACGTTCATTCAGATTTTTAATCAGCATTATATTTGCCGCAAGTGACACATGCATGAATAAATAACTCATAAATCGTATCTTTACGATTTGAATAATCGTAAATAAAAAAATTAGCGCAAATACACAGCCGAGAAAAGAATAACACGTTCATTCTGATTTTTAATCAGCATTATATCTACCGCAAGTGACACATGCACTAAATAAATAACTCATAAATGTATCTTTAAGACTTGAATAATCGCAAATAAAAGAATTAGTGCAAGTATACAGCCGATTTTTGTGCAAAATAAAAATTTTGTTCAACGATTGCGTATAACGAGAGTTAGTTGAAAACGTATTTCCTCTTTTAATAGTTTTAATCGATTGAAAATAAAGAAACAGTTAAATTCCTACAAAATGCTTGCGATTCTGTGTTTCTCTTATCAATTTATTATATTTTGCAATTATTTTATTGCATTGCTTTTTTAGGAAATAACAAGCATATATTTACTAAGATTTTGTTCGACCAAACAAATGTACTGAACAAAATGATAAATAATCAAAGATTAAACAATTTTAAACGTGTCAAACGTGTTGATCGGGTTGTGGAATAATCCTTTGAGAATTTCATTGATTTTAGACAGCGAAGACGTTTCCGGTTACACCTTGGTAATATATTAGTTAATTAATAAGGTTCGCGTTTGATTCGGATCACCGTAATTCCCACAAATTAACTAATTTCCTATTCGTCTAAAACTATAGTTGCTCGAATATCCCCGCGAATAGAGAGAAATATATTTGCAGCGAATTATTAGCGGAGCTCAATGAAATTTATTTTTAGTTCTAGTAACAGTAATTAAATTAATAGTATTTGATAGAATAACGAGGTTCGCCGTTGCGACGACGATGAATGCTCTGCACCGGCAATTACCGATCGATACGATCTAACAGACGTGCCAGTTGATACGCGCGTCCTTAAAAGTCGAATTAACATATTTTCTCGCTGATTAGGATCTAGTAATTCATTTCGCTGTCAACACAGGACGCTGCGAGAGAGCGGTTCACTGTTTCCGATTATATCAATGGCTCGCCCGGGCACTGTCAAACAATTACACCGGCAAGTAAACACGGACTGCTACTATATCTGTTATCGCTTCGACAAGGATTACCAGGAAACCTGTACAACATTTGCGTCAGTTGTCGGAGAACGTTTACAGTAGACGAACGTTCGAGAATTTCATAAACGGAATTTCGTATTAACTGTGCGAGAAGCTATTGCGGACAAGCGTTCCTCCATTTAACGTAATAAAGTTGACTCTCCGTGGACAACGATCCGCATATCCCTGCTGCAAACGGTCAACAATAAAAGCAAATTCTATTACAAAATGGAATATTTCTGTAGTGCCAATATTTGGTACGAATCTGCGCGTTTCGGGGGATAATTGGATTGCGGATGTTGCGCGTTTGTAATTAGGAAATTGATGAGATCGACGTGCCTGTTAAAATTGTTACTTTACGGCCCATTTTAATCGACGACTTTTCACTGCAGTTTTCGGCCTACTGAAATTCTTTTCATTCGATCCCGAAAGTAAGAAAATCAAGAAATTCCTGAACGCATCGATAGTTAACAGTTTATTACAATTTTGTTGTTAGATATCGTTATAAATATAACCTTGAATCTGTCGGACTTTTCAATAAATTATTGATATTAACGATATTTAATATAAAACTCGTATAGGAAATAAAACTAGCACGTTGGATGTTGAATAGACGCAATGAAATAAAACTAGCATGTCGTTTCACTTGACTTTTCGATAAGCCGCCGGTGTCAACGATTTTCAATAAACAAATTGAGCAGAGAATAAAAGCTTCTGTGCCGTTTCACTTGGAATCTACTCGACTTTTCGATAAACCGTCGATATCAACGATTTTAAATAAACATCGTGAACTGAGAATAAACCTTCGTGCCGTTTCGCTTTGAATCTATTAGTACCTTTAATAAAACACGCGCAACGTTCTCGTGACTAGACAAATATTTAATATTTTTATATTATTACGTTATTTATATCATTATAATATTTAACATTTAATATTTAAAAAGTAATCATTTTCAACTACAGAGAATTAAATATCTGTAGCATTCTTTTGCAATTTTTCGTCGCTATTTTCGATTTAAGAGAAATAAATTCACGCATCTCCGGATAGCCTAGCCCGCGAATATCCCCGAGAATCATCAACGACTGAATTAGTTCCATCGTTCGCCAGTCCCGGTAATTACAGAGCGTCCACGGGCTAGGGCAATTTCTTAATTATCCCGACGGAAGTTAGGTCGCGCGCACTCCGCCGCGAGAGTGCGAACGACGCGTCGCGAAGATTCGGTTAATTAAATGGACCGTGGCCGGGGCTGTCCCTTCAATTTAATCTGCTTTATCGTGTCCCGGGTTAATTATCCGGTATCGCTTCGCTTGTATTATATGTAATGCAATATCCAAGAGAAGCCACGCGTTAACCGCGGTGCCCGGCGCGGTGTTTGCGGCCGTGTTCCTCGACCGCGTTCAACGCAAGATAATCCCCGACAGTCTGGAACACACCGGCCCGGAAACTTGCCCCGTAAATAATGGCATTGTCAATAGCACATGCCGTTGAATTAATTTAACCGACGCGTCGCGTCACACGAAATCACGCGCGTACACGCGGGATTCAATTAAATCGCGACGTCTCGCAGCGCAGTGTCGCTTCGATTTTATTACCTTGTCGCCGGTCGCTTCAGGAGGAGTTCACTGAGGCTCGGAGAGGTTCACGGGGAAGCGGCTCATTCAACCTTTGGTTTCTCGGTGTTTATTAAGCGGCGCAAAACCTCTGGAATGCTCGCGGCGCAAAACCTCTGGAATGCTCGCGACACGACGCCCTTCGAACCACCTTTCGTGATTGTACTCGAGACTTCCCGAATTTTTCCCCCATTAACGATGAAAGTTGCTTCAATGAGTCTTGCGCAGAACGGTTCTGTAGACTCTGCTGAATAGAACGGTATGTTTGTGTGTTTGGCGGCGAGGTGCTGAATGTGTTCAAGTAATGTCTAAGGCATTCACTCTGCTAACCACGAGTTGTCTCGTGGCAGAGACGCCACGACGCGTCTGTTAAAAGGGTCTGAAGGAATTATGAAGAAAAATTATTATAAATTATTGTACAAGGATTTATTTATTATTTTTTACTTATTATTATTATTATTATTATTTAATTATTTGAAGAAAAGAAAATAGGCTTGGCAATCAATGCAGTTAATCTTTCTTTTTAATTTACATAAAATCTTGTTTTTTTTATCAGTACTTATATAGTCGATTAAATGGTACACAATAAATCTACCTAAATGTCTTCATTATCTTTGGAGGTATTGAAAAACTTTATTAACAAAAGTTAGTAAGTAAGTGAGTAAATAAGAGAATAAGTGAGCGAGTAAGTAAGTTATTGAGTTAGTAAATGAGTAATTAAGTGAGTAAGTAAGTGAGTTAGTAAGTGAGTAAGTAAGTGAGTAAGTAAGTGAGTAAATAAGTGAATAAGTAAGTGAGTATGTAAGTGAGTTAGTAAGAGAGTAAGTAAATGAATAAGTAAGTGAGTAAGTGAGTGATTAAGTAATTGAGTAAGCAAATGAGTAAGTAAGTGAGCATGTCAGTGTGTAAGTAAGTGAGTAAGTAAGTGAGTAAGTAAGTGACAAAGCAAGTGAGTAAGTAAATGAGCAAGTAAATGTTCAGTTCAGGGAGACTTATAATATGGCGGAAATAATATTCTTGCAGCTGGAGAATTTTCGGAAACGTCAACATGGCCGTCACTTTTTTCAATTATAATCGTATATTTCGTTAAATAAAAGCTCGACATTATATATAAAAGAGTATTGGTTTATGTACAATCATGTAAGTCGAAAAATGATTACTTTCTTTAGTCTAACGTCGTTAGTTTCTCGTCTTCTTCTAGGAAATTATCAAAATGATCTGACAAGCGGTCAGAAAGAGCGATGTGCCTTGAACGCAGCAAATTGGTTGGATGCTCTTCGATTCGCGAAATTGCAGACCGCAGATTTACGTATGAAAATCTAAGTACATCGCGTGATAGGGCGAGCCTCGTTCTTTCGGGTCGAAAAATATTGCACCGTAGATTTCGTTTTCGATTGCCGATAACCTAATGGGAATTGAGAAGAGTTGCGTTTATGCCCGCGATCTCGATAAGAACAAAGAACGAATTTGCATTCGCGCGTTCTCGAAACTTTTCGAGCACCGTGCCGAATTGTTGTTCCCAATAACCTTAGAATACGGAGAATCGAGTCGGAGATATTGAGAAATTCGTACCCGCGTCGCATAATTCCGGCAGGAGGAACATCCGCGCGCTCTTTCAAACTTTAATTACGTTTCCTCGTCACCTGGCCGGGCCGCTGCAATATTTTCAATCGCTCGAAAGAAGTGTTTTTAATTCATTAAAAACTCGTCACTGGCCGAACACGATTTAAACATCAGGTAAATGAAGTAATTCCTCGTCACCGTCGACTGACACGAAATTGTAATTTCAAGAGCGCCCTCGACCAAGTGTTTGAATTAATCGCTAGAAAATGTAATTACTAGCGCGAATAACGGCTGGCCAGAATAAAAAGGACGCCGCGTCGATTGTTAGCCGACTAATGAAACCGAACATCGATTATGCGAACTGCGAACGACGAACTCGCAACGCGGAATTGCTCGCGAGAGTTAATCTATTGCTCGGAGTGAATCAAATGCTATCTGGAGAATAAAGCGTCGCGGGCCGCTGTAATTTAGGAGCACAGGGTCTTGCATATTCCATCTGCTAATTAACTTTTGCAACAGCGGCCATTTTTTTTGCCGCGGACACAGAAATATGCAACGGATAACGCTGGGTACACAAATCAAATTCCATCCGCCGGCGAAAGCTGTAATCAGATAAACCGAATTCGGAATTCCACTGTTCCCAATCGGTGACTGCCATTCAAAATGGCCGCCATTGGCAGTCCAGTGCGTATTTCTTTGGCCACGCTGATAATCAAATTTATTTGCCAGGCTCCGATTCCATTTTCCGTCCCGCTCTTATTCTCTGTCGCTCCGACTCGCGCGTCAGCGGTTTCGAATATTTCTGGTTTCGAATATTTCTGGTTTCGATTCCTCTGGAGCTTCGTTAATCTCGTTAGGTGCGGATCTTTGTGCAACAAGAAAATTGTGCCATTTTTTCGAAAATTGTGTAACGAATTTTTCTTTGGTACACAGACTCTACACTGCTGAAGAGAATTATAGCAGGGAACAATTTTCGATCAAAATTGGCCAACTGCAACTGACGATAACTCTGTGAAAAGTCATCATAGGATGATGACTTTGTTTTTAAATTAAAGCTTGGCACCTTTACTTTAAGACAGTCCATCTCAATTTTAAATTTTATGCACCCTCGCCACTGTAATCCATTTCATGTAAAGCCATGTTTGTCGTCTTGAAAATTGCGAGACTAATATATGCGATTGCCAAGGGTTACTTTAAAGTGCTGTAACTTTGTGAACAAAAATCGCAACCAGGTTCCTTTTTTTTTAAATTAAAGTAGAAGGTTCGAACTTCATTCGACTGCTAACAGCATCTTCGAAATACATTTGACGAAGTCCGTGCATTTCGTCAAACATGGCAATTTTTAATGACAAACATGGCCTTACACTTAAAGGGTTGCTGTGGTTAGGGTGCGTCGAACTTAAAATCCAAACAAATCATCTGAAAATAGAAGCTTCCGGCTTTAATTCGAGTAGAAGATCATCATCCCACGATAATTTCACATGAAGTTACCATCGGTCAAATTTGGCTAATTTTGGTCGAGAACTTTTCAATGGTATAATTTTCCTGAGCAGTATATTTTACAAATCCGTGTATGTACATACACATCAAATTCGCAATATACATACACATTTTTCCATTTAAACGTACAATATAATTTTCCGCTTGGTTCACCTTTACGCAAATCTCGTGTTCATTTTGTTGCAGACAATCCTCCATGGTGGAAATGAAAGGAAAAAATGTTTAAAAAATGTTGTTTCCGGAGACATCGGCGACAGTTGGACGCGCGACGACGAATCGAAATCTGCAAACAATTTCGCATCGCGGAAATGGAATCGCGGCCGCGTTTAACCGGTCGCCGTATGGAAACGTGAACGAGAAGTTAAATATTATCGTAGGGACCGTGATGTCCTAAGTGCTCCGAGGAATGGACCATGCTAGTCGACTCTGTGTTCAAACATTCCTCCTAGGTGAACCGAAGAAATCCGCTTTGCGAGCGAAAATACGCAAGGCTATCGAATCTTGAACTGTCTTGCTGGAATTTGCAATCGCCCGGCCTGGATTTTCACCACCAAACTAGCCAATAAATGGTAAATCGTTTGTCACACTATTGCAAACTGCTAAAACAAAGGGATGATCGAATTTCAAGATTTCGCAGTATCGGAAACAGCGTTCAATTTGATATTAAAAACTGCTGAGAGAGTTATTCATTGAATGAATTATTTAATTATCGCATCAGCCTAACGCGAAAGTCAAATTAAGTTTGAAAAATAAAAGACGGTCATATTCCAAGATTTCGCAGTACCTAAAGTAGCATCCAGTTTGACATTACAAACTGCTGAGAGAATTATTCACTGAAAGAATTATTTATTCATCATGCCAGTCTAACACGAAAGCCAAATCAAGTTTGAAAAAAGAAACGAGGGTTGGTAGAGTTTCAAGATCTCGCAGTATCTAAAATAACATCCTGTCTGACAGAAAAAATTACGGGACATTTCCGCGACATATTTCTGTCGGAAAATATTGAGCGACACACTTCGCCGCGTGTAAACAGCCCCGCATAAACGAGAAATAAATTGACTTTGCCAAATGTTATGGTCTCTTTCGTTATAATCCCGTCCTCGTGTTTGCACGCGTGGCGGAGATCAAAGTGCTTCGTTTCATGCATCAGAAATTCCGTTCTTTGTTTTAGAATATTCCGAGCACTTTTTCTCGCAGGTTTCCTCAGTTTTCGTTGTCTATGTGACCATAAGCTTCAACATTTCCCGAGACGCAACGGGGCGACACTGTCTACAACAAAGGGTGACCGCAGGAAAATCACCCATTTCGTCGGTCGACCCCCATCATTAACGGAATTTATTCAAGTAGTTAAATTCGAAGTTTGTTCAAACTAGTTGCCGTTATCTGTCAATCTGTAATTTGCGAGCTCCAATTCTCAAAGATCATTTTCGAAACACCAGGACCGAGTGCAAGAATTCCTTGTGGCGATTACGAAATAAACAGTCTAAACATTTAAACAATGTCTGCCACGATTCAAAGCTTAAAACTCGTCTTCTGAATAACAATTCCGGAAGACAATAAAATCACGTTACTACATTTAAACTGTCGGTTTGCGATAAAAGTTGACTGTTGAATTAAGAAATTAATTTTTACACTGATTATCTCCTCAATTTAACTAACACGTAAGTAATTGATGTCGCACGATGTAACTTTTCAATTTCCGTTTGACTAAGTAAAGTGATAGTAAACTTTGCAGGAGCAACGATGCGATTGGTGGCAATGAATCACGACTATCACAGTTCGGATTAATCCGTGGTCAAAGATACTCGAAGAAGACCGCGACAATCATGCCAATTCGAGGTATCGCTCGCAGAGTTTCGCCAGCATCGGCACTCGTCGTTAGAGCACCTGGCATCGGTGTATCTGTGCGAACGACAAACGCGAATAGCGAAAGGAATATCCTTGAAACGGTTCGATGCTTCCGTCATCGAAACGGGGCAAGAATACTCGAAAAGAATACTCGAGAAGAATACTCGAGAAGAATTTCGCGTGCAGCCGTTTTCCCGCGGAAACTGTTTAACTTCGCCGCCCTTTAGGAAGTCCAAGCACCGTTTCAGACCAGTCAACATTCATTTCTGTCTCACGCAGACCGTCCTATTTCATTCTCAAATTTAGTCGTCTCTACTCGCGCGTACAGTGGCTCGCAAAAGTATTCCGATACCGGTGGTCTCGCGCGACTCTTCACCGTTCGCGGATGAATACCGCCGAGGAAAAGCGAGCGTGCCTACGATTCTTTCGTTGAACAACCACTACTATTCTCGGACGATTTAAATGCATTTCATACTTAATTCTCTGGCGGGAAATTGGGCCGAGATTTCGCATCAATTACGGGACCGTGTGAATTACAAGGCTCGATCGAATTCTTAGTTGCGAATCGTTCGAACGATTAAAGTAGCAAAAAATTCTCAAGAAAAATAATCCGAGGTCACAGGTAAACTTTTTGGAAATATTTTTCATTATAAAATAGCGAATTAGAGTTTAGTTTTCCTTCATTTGTATCTTTCTTCCTCTCACATTTATTATTATCAATATTATTTCTAAGGTAAAAATAGGGGTTGTTCCACCCCCTCGGTATTCATGATGATCGATACAGTTAAATATAGTTAAAATACAGTAAAAATACTGGCTTTTCGAAGTTGTTAATGACAGTTAATAAATAGAAATATTGAGCTGATCGAAAGGTATTTTCGTCGAATGTTTAATTATTTTAATGTAACATACAGATGCACCAAGTGTATTTATATGTAATTATTATTCCTGTAAAATATTTAGCGCTTTATAATATTCATTCCACTGACATATTTATTCCTTCATATTCATTCCTTTAAAATATTTATTCATTTACAATATTTACCCCTCTATAATATTTATTCCTTAATAATACATATTCTGTATTGCGAATTTTCTGCAGCCGCAAGAAAAATGTTTAGAGGAACACTCTACGAGAATAATAAAACGACCTACGATTTTTCCTAAGCAACGCTGTAATATTATATCATAATCACGTCGAAAGCTAGGGAACTTCGTCGACAGCTTAACAAATAAGAATGCGTGCAGCGCTCGCGTGACAGACGCTGCGTGCACGCGCTATAAATACTGTGCATACAGGTTGATTTTCTAATTTCACCGATAGAATCTCGAGCCTGCACGTTGTTCCGAACGATTCCGAGCACCGTTTCTTGTTAAATGTTGCAAACGCGAGCTTCGGAATATTTTCGCGAGCGACTGTATGCACACGGTCTCGCCGGGACGCATGCTTCCACGACCCGGCGAACTTGTTTGCACGAGGAGCCTGTGCAAGTAAGTATAGCGGCTGCCATAAGTTCCATAGAACTCTGCTTCCCGCCCTGTAACCATCCGCCTCGGAGCATCGTCCGATTTTCAATCACTATCGCGACATTTTTGCGAGATCGACTACCAAACCGACGCAATATATGTTTTCGGGCAGCTTCGCGAGAAATGAATTCTCTTGCAAAATAACGACGCGGATGGAAATGATTTATGAGACACCCGGTTGATAGTCGAATCAATGGGAGGACAATTAGTGGGTAGTTGAATTAGTTCCTGGGTTGTTTTTACAGGAGAGCGACTTTTTGGAAGCGAACGAATTTTTAGTAGGAAATAAATTTTTAATGAAAGATTTTTAAGAAAATCTCTTATTTTTAATTTTTAAGAAAAGTCAGAAGTTGAGATTAAATGAGAGACTGACAGAGATTAATGTCAATTTGAAATAAGAATTTATTAGGAGAATTAATGTTTACTATTCGACCTTTTATATATTGTATCAATTTTATTTTTATGCAAATTGTATAACCAATCTTATTTTTATGCAATTCGTACAATCCATTTTACTTTTATACGAACTGTATGATCAATTTTATTTGTTACAAAAATTATATAATCATTTCCATGATAAAATTGTTGAACTTGCAAAGATCCGTTCACAGGGAACGATTGAATAAATTCCTTGATTCAAGCATACGTTACAATAAAATTGAGGAGGGGTCTGAATGAATTCAGTTTTGTTGCACATGGGGCTCAACTCGAAGTTCTTCAGTTTTAGTGATCGCTGGGTTTACCGTTCCGTTCGCAGAAAAAGTTACGTCCACCACAATTCCGGCAGTAATCTCGATTCTTCGAACTCTGAGAAAGTCGGCGACCAGCCCCGAACCTCGGCGACCACCCCCGAACCTCAGCCGATAATCGCTCCCCAAAAAAGAGTACCTCGCCGAGTGAAAGGACGGTTGCGAAAGTTCCGGAGCGTCGCGAAAGCTGGCCACGGTTTATCGTCGTCTCTTAAATCGTCGCTTATCGTTCCCCACATCCAGCTGACTACACGAGAGCAGCTGTCAGAATCTGAAAAAGTTCTTTGCACGAGGTCAGTCTTTAGAAAACACCTGATGGGCGGCACCTGGAACCACCGGGAGAACTTTGCGCTATTTTTCCCGTTCGTACAGGAATGTCCATCGAGCATGAAACAATTGATCTTCCCGCGTTACGAATTTATTTCGAATATCCGTCCTCGTTTCTCACGAGACTTCGGAATATCGCGAGCTACAGGTTGTTCCGCGATCTTTTACATCATTCAAACGCAATACGTGCTAATGTTACATAAACACTGTAGTATTTATATCTCCGAAATTTTCGTACAAAATAATTCCACCCTTTACTCGCTTATTTATTTTTACGCTCCTTTCGGAACTCTTCGCAACTTTTTCTAGTTCTATGCTACTTCCGGAACTCTTTGCTAATTTTTCATCTTTTACATTACTTCCGGAACTCTTTGCTACGCAGAAATCATCTTCGCAACGTTAACGAGACGCAACAATGATTTTGCCTCTCGCCGACTATAAAACTCGACATTTTCCAAATAAATCGAGCGATCGGCAAGAAAATTGTCTTCTAAAGAAAATACGCGGAGGAATATTAATTTCGCGTGAAGATTAATACTAGTGCACTGCGAGCAATTCGCTAAGAGGACATTAAAATTTCGTGTCTGTTTGCTAGACAATTTATCATTTATTATTTGTCGCACCGTCTAATAACTAGACTGTGATTTCATTTTGTACAATTCTAATCAATCGAAAATAATGTAATAGTATTTTAGAATTCTTTAAATATTTTGAATATTCCGCCTTCGACCTCCACGTTTTCGTCGTAAACGCGTAAAAATCCGTAGCCAGCCGTCACGGTTTTATATTTTACACTTTCGTGATAAACGCGCTAGACCCGCAGTCTGCCGCTAACTACGATAAAGCGAAGAAAAACGGCGCGTCTGCGCTAAATGAAAAATCCTGTACATTAATATGGAACACCTTCGTTACACGTGAACGAGACAAATGGAACGCGTTGTATATTAATATCGATAGCCCGCCTCGTATCTCCGCGTCAGCCGGGAAAACCGGCTCACCATGTTCCCGGCCGTTCAAAATGGAACAGCCTGTACACCGCAGACGCGAAACTTTAATGACTCGGACGTAACGTTCTAGTCGGCGAAAATGCGTATTTTATAACAAAAGAAATCGCTCGGTTGATTCGGAGCCCGAGGTAGTTCGGAACGGGTTCGAAAGGGGTCGCAACGCGGGGAGAATCGAGCGGCGTCAATGCTGGATCGAGCGATGAGTTACAAATTTTTAACGACCCGGAGAACTAGAAATTGCGCGCAATCGAGAAAAGGGCTGATAAAATGGCGGCGGAATTAAAAAAGTTGTAATGTTCCACCGGAAAAGAGAGAGAGAGAGAGAGAGAGAGAGAGAGAACGGCATGCGCGTATTTACAAGCGGAAAATGTGGAACACGCTCCGCCGGTGCGGAAAACTTTATTTCCCCGTCACGATTAAAGGATCTTTTCATTCGTTTTTCCGGCACAGTTTCAAAAGCTGTTCCGGCAAATAGCTGTCGCGATCAATTCCGTTAGATGAACCCGCGCAATACAATAACGGACGCTCTCGGCTGTGCGATTGAAATTAACCTAATGACAGGTAACATTCAGCTAATCTACGATAAACAATACAACAGAGACGCTAATTGCCGTTAATTGCGTTCGACTAGAATTTATGGCGTGAAATATGACGCCGATGTGGAAAACCGGCGGGCGGTGCACGGCTCCCGCGAAAATTCTTTCCTTGCTGTACCGTTCCGATCTTTGAAGCACGTATTTGTGTTTTGGTCAAATTGTGTATTCGTTCAAAAATTAAAACTTGACCGGGAACTTTGAAATAACTTGTACATTTTTCTGATAGTTAAAGATCTTTCGACCGATGTTAAATACATAGATTCGACCTTCAAAATAGTTTATACGTCTCAAAATAGTTTATATTATATTACAAATACGTCGGATATCTGAATTTTCGTTAAATTGTGTATCTGATCAACGAATTACGACTTGGCCAGAAACTTCAAAGCGTTCCCGAATTTCTGAAAAGGAAAAATTTCGCCGAGTTCAGGAGACCATTCTGCTGGGATGAATGACACCCGGGTTAGGCGAACGCACTATAAATCCTGCGATTTTCCTCGCAAAGCCCCCGGTACTGGATGCAGCACAGTTCGCGGAAACCCGGGAAATCTTTCGGAGCCGATTTTCCTGGCTCGTCGCGGAAATTTTTCTTGCAATTTTGTTATACAGGAACCCGGGGATTCGTATCACGTTCCATCGTTCTTCATTTCCCGATATCTATCTATATATATATGTATGTATATATATTTCCCCGGGCTGCTTCAACTTTAACGGACAACTTTTCACCGGTTGAAAAGTGGCTGTTTCGTGAACGAATCATTATCTTTCCTGCCGACGCGAAATTTATCATGGGAACAAGAAAACGAATTACCATACAGCATTTTCCACGAGAACAGAATTATTTCGAACGGCGCTGCAGATTTTCAACTGAAACGCAGTTTTACTAACGACTGAACTACGTCTGTGAAGACTAATTACACGTCAAGGCAAACCTTTGGTTTGTACTTTCTTATTTTTTGCACGTGCATTAGTCTGTTATAAATTTCATGATTCTTTAGAACTTTGAAAAATTCGTGCGATGAAAATGATTTATTTTGTTGTTAATCGTCGTTCCGATCCTCGCGTAACATTATAATTAATTTCACTCTTAACGACGAGGGTTAAAGACGAGGATTTTTTAACGCTAGATTTACGGAACTCGTCGCAATGACGGGTCACTAAGATTTTTCATTTTATTCGGAT
Organism: Augochlorella aurata; assembly: GCA_028455555.1. NCBI lineage: Eukaryota > Metazoa > Arthropoda > Insecta > Hymenoptera > Halictidae > Augochlorella > Augochlorella aurata. Next base: position 7,531,597 of record CM052150.1, on the reverse strand, counting down.
TGCGAAGATACATTTATAAGTTATTTATTTATTATTTATTCAATGTATTGCGAATAAATGTCTCGTTGTTACTTTTATAAATATAAAACAGCTGCTTTTGTAAATCTAGTGCTAAAGTGCTAAGAATATTTTCTTCAGAAAACTGGATTGTGTATCAAAGGCTTGAATAACGGAGAAATTAGATCCTTTTCAATGCACAGAATTGACCGATTGCAGCTTCTGTCCTGATATCGTCGATATTTCGACATTCCTCCTCGGAAGGTTTTGATTTGCTTGTTTGCCGCAGAGGAGACTCGGGAAATTATGCAACTAGATAGACACCGGTCCGTTTCACTTTCTACCAGAGGTCTAAAAGTACCGAATCTCTCCGGAACCGCGGTAATTGCAAGCAGAATTTTTGTCAACAGGTGACCTGTATTCGAAATTCCGTAGAAGCGGCCGCATTAAGTCATCCGGTACAGTCGGAGATCGGGTTGAACGATAATCCGACTCGACTTATAGGTACTTTTCCACTCGGAACTTTTTCCTAGTTGCCATTGCCAGATTTGATGGCTCAGGCACATCCGCTCAAGACTTCTCTATATACATGTACACTGTTACGTTTCGTAGTTCGTCGATCCTCACGCAAACGTGCCAAGCTGCAACACGTGGCCTCGCTAGAGCTATACCGAAAGAGACAGAGACGGAGATAGAGATAGATAGATAAATAGAGAGAGAGAGAGAGAGAGAGAGAGAGAGAGAGAGAGAGAGAGAGAGATGTCACTTTATCCCGCGGTCTCTTGGCACGAGCTCTTCGGAATTACCATTTATTTTAACGCGTCATGCTCGTCCATTTCCAAGTGATTTTTAATCCCTCAGTGTCTCCGTTTGCTGAAGCTCGAGAGAATTACACCGGCATCCCTGATGTACAATTACAGGTGGCTACCGTGTCTTCGAATTATTAACGAGTCTTTGTTTAGACTGTATCTATTAATATATCAAAGAGATCGTTGCTCGCAGTGGTCTAGAAATTCGAGTGGAAAATAGTTCTCATAAATCATTCCCAAACTTCTTCATTTTTAATGCTTCCTCTTGAACTCTGCGATATGAAAAGCACCTTCGCGATGTTAATAACATCGGTCCAATAGCAATTTCGACAAGTATGAATTGTTGATATTACGAAGAATATAATTGTCCAACACCATGATTTCTTTCACAGCCACGTTCATTGACACTTCTTCGTCCTTAATCATTGCTTTGATAAAACAAAATTTTCGCTTCTCGTATGTCTTTACTCTGTTTTATTTCTAGACTTTGATAACGAAAAAATGAGATTTCGTTTCGATTTTGAAGAAGCAAATAAAATTCGTATTTAGTAGGTCGTGTATGGAACGTCCAATACGAGTTTGGCTCGTTGTCATAGTGCACGGAGTTAAACATTACTCAAACGCGTCGAAACGTTCACAATGCCGTAATTACATTTGGAGGAGTCTACAGAATCGTTCCGTGTTAGAATCACTCGTCCACCTTCCAAGATAGAAACAGGACAAATTGCCAAAGTCGGCAGCATTTCTGAAGAACTTAGGGTAAACTGATCCATCGCGAATTGCAGTTTCGATTTAAGAAGAGCGCGCTGTGAAATACTGTTTCGTAAACTGGAGTGCAGCAACTCGATAGACGGGTATCGAGAGATATTCAAAGGCCGTACGATACTTTATCAGCAGCAGCACCAGCAGCAGCAGTATTCCCGAACTTCTTCTCCGGTACGTGTCCCGCGATCCTGACACTTTAAAGGTAACTTCGTTCGAGTCGAGGATCGAAAGGTCCCGGCCCTTTACGAGATTATCCGTGTCCCACGGTCTTGAAACGTGCTTAATTGCGGCCCGATGTGTTTCCAATTAAAGGCGAACATTGTGCCCGGCAGGCCTGAACAGTCTCGGTGAAGACCAATTAGTATGAGAGCCGCGATAAATTAAGATCCATCGAGTTCTGCTTGCATTCTCGATTAATTACCGAAGGACCGTCATTCCTTTAAGCCACCGATCCACAATTTTTGGTCCAATGTTTCGTTTGCTTCGAGTTTCATCGATATGCAAATTCTGTTCAGTCGAATATTCGATTCTAGTAATAATTATTATTATATAGTATAAAGAAATTTTTTTTATACGAATAAATTATTCGAATAATACTTCATTTTCAATCCGAATAAATTATTCGAATAATATTTCATTTCTAGACAGTGGACACGCAGAAAAATCTGCAGTACCGGAAAATTCGAGGAAAAATTCGAGGAGAAAGCTGTTCCATGTTTGACTGAGTTTGATAGTGGAAGCCGGTGTTTCGGGACGTCAGATACGTCGGGCAGGCGAAAGCAAAATAAATCGAAGGCTTTTCATCTCGCGGAGATGAGCGGACGGCTTTCGAGCAGACTTTAACCGGGGAACAGAGGCCGGGAGGCGTCCGAGGGAGACAGTTTTAATGACCCTTCGAAAGTGCGCGGCTTGGACCGAGGTTCCGCGCCATCATCTCCGCCGTTATTTCGTTCCCGGCCAAAGCTACCCCTGCAACCCGGTAGCCGCGGGTATTCCCGGTGGCAACGTCAGCACACTTTGTCACCTGGTTAGGCGACCGTTTTTCCGTGCTGCCAGCCTCTGGCCGGAATATAGAAATTCATGGAGCAGCTTGGCGACCAGCCCTCTACGTACACTGCTGTATTCGGACACGTTCACGCTCGCGATAAAAACTATAACGGCGATAATGGATTACGATAATATCGTCCCGGTACGTATTCAGCTTTCCGAAAAATGACGCTGCACTCAGAAAGGTTTATTCGTCTTTCTAATTCAGATAATATCGCTTCGCGTAGATGTGTTATTAATGCGGACTGTTTATGCAAAATAAAAATTATCTGCATCAGTTGCAAGAATAGCAAGTTTATTCTTTCCGTAATCATTGTCGAGACTTTTCTCAATCTTGTTGCAAATATTTGCCACAGAAAGTACCATAAAGACATCATTGTGCACCTCGGAAACGTGACGGAAACCTTGAGGAAGATGCCGATCCATCGATGATAGGTGAAAGAGGATTCTCAAGTAAATCGTTTTCAAGAGATCGTTGCCGAAACTTCGTCTTATTCATGGATCGTCCAGAAAAATCTTCCCCAACGACATCCACGGGATTATGAGAAATGGCAGCGGAGGCAAGCAAAGAAGATCCTGTGACAAGATCACGGGAGAGCCACAGTAACGTCGTATAAAATCGCATCGCGAGAAATCGCATCGCGAGAAATCGAATCGCGAAAAATCGAATAGCGAATTTTCTGAGCGGAGACGGGAAACCATGCCGGAAGGCGGAAAATCGGGAAAATTATACTTAACGACGCTGCCAGCGTGTGCATGTGTGCTCTCTGGAACGCATTCAACGGAGCTAATAATGAAAAATTCAACCGCGCCGAGGAAACTACGTAAAAGACGTGCACGTGGCAAATAGCGACAGAATGTAATGCAACAAGTTCACAGGCGACTCACTCCCTCTCCCTCTCTCTCTCTCTTTCTCTCTCTCTCTCTCTCTCTCTCTCTCTTTTTCTCTTTCTCTCTCTCTCTCTCTCCCCGTTTTCATCAAAGGACCTGAAAAGTACTGAAAACCTTTCCCCTAGATCTCAAAAAGACCGAGTACTAACGAACAACCTCACCTTATTTTTACGACGCGGTCTCCCTCGCTCTCTTCCTATCTATCTCTATCTATATATCTATTTATATATCTATTTATTTATCTATTTATCTATCTATCTATCTCGTTCTCGCAAAGAGAATCAAACTAAAAAGAATTAAAGAAAAATGTTAAACACGAACCTCCGTTAGCATGCGATTGTTAAAGTTCCAATGAAGCGACACGCAACGTTCATGAAAAACCGCAGAGCGGTCTGGAAAGTTTCGAGGATACGTCGTAAAAAATTCAACGAACGTTTTCATCGCGTTTAACCCTTTGCACTGTGATTTCTTTCGCACGTTGATTATCACGTTTCCGTCGTTATTAAGCTCTGCCCGCGTAGAAATGACTTTTAAGTTGAGCAAACGATTGCCAAATGCGGGTCACCTGGCAGTCGACGTGCTAACATTACCTTTTCACTGAACATGGTACAAAGTCCTTCGATTTCTAGTTACTTATACTAGATCTAAAATCGAAACGAAAGGATCGATGCAAAGGGGATGCATTTAGCTGAAACTTTGAAAATGTATATTTTCGTAGCATTTTCTACGCTGCATCGAATTTATGTACAAATTAATCTTCTGGCTTCCATCTTTTTTCATTAAAAAATATTTTCTTGTGGAGAAATGATCGGATCGAAAAATAAACAATTTTCTTCAATGCCACGTACACTAATCATGGTAAAAATTTCAACTTGAAAACCTCATTTTTGTTGGAGGTATTTTAATTTGAACATTAACTGACTGTATTATAATTGAATGCATTGACTCGCTGTAAGTAAAATCCACCTGCTCTGTATTAATGTTCATATATCACACTTATGTTTAAATTTATATCTAACACACATCGTATATATACACAACATGACAATTTAGTATTGGTAAGCTATATTTCGAGCATGTTAACACCGACACGGGAAGCTCGTTTTGCCCTCGGAAAAAAAATAGTCCGTAGATTTTGAAAAAGAGAGAGAGAGAGAGAGAGAGAGAGCCGTTGGGTCGATCGAAACGCAGCATGAACCAGTTCGTAGAAATACTCCTGAAGTTTTATTACCGTCGTTGTAAGAGATTACCTCGATAAAAGTCTTCTAAAGCGATCGGATGGACAGGCAGGTGATGGCAATTTGTCACTGGTGTATTGGACACGGAGAAATCCAGACGTAACAGCCTGTGACCGTTTTCATGGCGACATATCGAACGCGAATTTCTCGTCCCTTCCTGAACGAATTTCGAAGTCTTAAGAAAAGCATTCCAGCTGTAAAAGTATTTTTTGTACTCGAACTTGCACTCGAATTGAAAGCATCGTATTGAATTACAAAGGATTCGATCTGGACACCACTTAGGTACCAATCGTAAGCGAAAGAAAAATCTGAATGCATCGGACCTTGATATAACATATCTTATCTAAACGTTTACAATAATAAATATTCGGTAAGGCTGTATCAACTGTATTTAAAAATATTGTTCAAGCAAATGGTAATTGTTTAATGGTATATAGAAAAGAGTAATGATTAAAATTGACTTTAAGGCAGTTGGCTCGAGACATTATTAATACTACATTATTCATTGTAACCTAAGACAATCGGTAATTTACTCAGGAATAAATAAAGCTGGTTTAAAACCGGTCAAACCGAATAGAGGACGGAGAGATTAATAGCGATTAAGCGATCAAGTGGATCGCATGGAACACTGCAGCTATAATCTGGAAAGATGTTTTCCCCTGGCAAACCCGGCGTCCGAATATTTACAGACAGGGGCTATGGGAGCTTACATCTGTCTTCCAATCGAGTGGGTAATTGATAAATATGTGCTCGATCCATCAATTCGTGGATATTTACGGCCAATTTCTGTCCCCACCAAAATTCATTGAATTATCGCGACCATTGCGCCCGGTAATTAGCGCATTTTGCATTCTATGATTAACGAGATGACCATTATAAACAGAGAAGCGAATTACTTGATGCAATGGCACGCACGCCAGACGGAATGTTCAGACGTTTTAATCTATCTCGTCGTAAATCGATGATAATTGACTCGTATAATTACGATGACAAACAGAACTACCGATCGCCATGAATATTCGGCCGTAGCATTAACGCGGGTGAACAAACGATTCTGTTAATTAGACGACAAGAGACGCGTTTCTGAAAAATTTGCTTTCGAGAAGGACCGATTCTGTAATTAACATTTTTACCGCCAGTGCGGATCGAACTTAAGAATTTATAAAACTATCTGTTCGGCGAAATCAAAATTGGAACGTTTCGGCGTACGATAACGAATATTCTATCAATGTTCACTTTTGTCTTGAAATGAAATCTTACATTTATTTTATATCATATTTCTTTTCCTTTCTTTTCTTTCCTTAAACTGTTTGTAAATCTTCTTAAACTTTTTATCCTTTTATACACAATATCTATAAATATTATTATTATTATTATTATTATTAAAATTATCTACATTAGTAAACAATAATACTCCTCGTTTCTACACTATCATTCTAACCCATTCATATTATTAAATTCTTGTTATGTCTTCACAATTTTATAACATAAAATATATGCATTCAGATTATATAAAATGTATCAAAATAATATAAAATTAAGCATTAAAATGATACAAAATTATTCACTAGAATGAATAAAGACAATTCCTGTCACAACGATCGCCCTACGAACCCTTTCAGTTCTCCTAAAATTCAGTCCTCGCGAATAACATCTGAACTTTTCGAACGAATCGTCGAGCTGCAGCTGAGAAAATTGTGTCGATAATGACCAGAAATCAGCAGAAATCCGAAGTGGGTCAGTTGGAACCCTCCGGTGGTTGCAGCGTTAAAAATATATCGGCTGCTCGCCTTTCAAAATGGACGCGGCTGATGAATGTTTACAGTGGGTTAATGACCCGGAAAGGTATTAACGCGTGCGGACCTAAGAGCCACGACTCTCTCTCACTCTCTGTCTCGCAGGGGTTGCGTACATAAATGTTATGTTTACCCGGAGGCCCCGGGCCAATATTGTCTCCTGCCGTAGCGCGTGTTTCCTCCGTGTACATAATGCCGGTGTCAAAGAAGGGGATTAGGGTACAAATCCGCGAAAGAAAAGGTATCTCCAGAGCCTCCCCCTCCACGCCACCCCCTCCGGAGTATCGATTAAAACTTGGCTCCCGTCGGCGTTGCTTTTCCTCCTTTTCTCATCGGCTGCATCGCAATTTTCTTTGCTGCGTTCTTTTCCTCTTCTTGTTTCCTTCCTTCACCCCCTCTTGGTCCTCTTGTTCTTCTTGTTCGCCTGCCACCGTGAACCAACTTGCCCCGTTAATACGGCGGTGCCGCGACGTTACGGAATTTTGTTAAGCCGAAGTTTAACCAATCTCGACGCCGAACACGCCTCGGCACGGAATTTAACCCCTTGCCTTCTAATATTAGGTTGCTGCATAGGAAATGTGGTTTTTACCGACGAAACTTCCACGACCGTCCACGGTCTCTTCCAAACAAGCTATGGTTAATTAAAACTGACTTGGCCGGATGTTCCGCGTGCATCCGCCGAAGATCGGATGCCACTACTGTCCTTAATGCAGTTAGTTCCCGGGTTGGAAAAATTATTTCGACCATGCTTTCACGGTTTCTTTCCGTCGGGACGCTCTGCTCCGTGTTAACACTACCTCTGACGAAGAGGGTGAAAAACACTCGTTACAATTCTAATTAACGCCATATTACTTACTATAACAAATAGGTCGAAAGACTTCTTTTCAAATTCCAATTCGATAGTATTTTTAAAATTTATTTTCCAAATTTTAATTTGACAGTATTTTTACCAAAGAGGTCGAACATTTACAATTTTAATTAACACTATTTTTATCAGAGAAGTCAGAAGACACCTTTTCAAATTTTAATTTAATGAATAATTTAATGAATACAAAGCGTTTTTTCATAGTTGAAAAATAGTTGATTTTCGCTTAAACGCCTAAATACATGTAATATACACGAAATTGTTTATAAATAGGAGGACGGTATCGTTGCGCGAAGAAAATTCTCTTTTCCGTGCACGTGTGCTCAATCGAACTTCGAAGTCGATTCTTCCGAAACGAAGTCTCCCGGATAAGGTTAGCATTTTCGCTGGCGCCACGATTTCCGGTATACGACGTGCATTCCCGGTGCGTTCAGCCTAAATTGGCGTGCTCGATAAATTTGCTCGTTGTCGAAACCACGACGACAGAGAAATTGTGTCGCCCGCGAGTCGATAAGCTGGCGGGAGAGACCTTGTCGTTACCGCGGCCGACGCGAAAGAAAAGAGAAAACCGTACGATGAAACACGTAATCGGCCGTCATTACTGGCTGTCGTCGAGTCTCGCGATTGCTCGGACGATCGCGAGGCCCTTCTATTGTATTATAGATCGGCACGCCACCGCGAACCGACGAACGTAATTGTTTGCGACGGGCGCCTGGTAAATTGCTCGCAATTCTCGTTGCAGTGCGAACGCTGGGTCCGCTGGGACCCGTGGCACTCCATTTACACCACGAACAAATAAAATCTCTGATACTACACTCGATCGACTGCGGGTCTTGGCGGATCGTTATCGAAAACCGAACGCGCGACGTGATTTTTTTGCGGGTCTCGAATAAATGCAGAAACTCGTTTCTTCCAGAAAATAATTCTGACTATTATGAGAAACGGCGCAGGTGACAATTCTAAAAAATTTAAGGAGAATAAGTAGATTTCGGAGTTTATACATTTACGATAAAAATAAACAGAAGCTATAAAGAATATAATATAAAATATAAAGCTATTATATAAAGAGATTGGAAGAGTTTCACGGTATTGTCGCAGTATTTTTAACTTATTGAAATCATTAAAAGAGGAAATATATTTCCACCTAACTTATTCTTTTTCCTATTAATTTAAACAACTTTTACTATGCATAAATATCCGCAGTCTAGTTATAAGTATGTTGCACCTTTTTCAAACGGAATACCTATTTCCATATTGCATCGAATAACCTGAATTCTTTTTAGGTAATAGACCGATTAATTTACTAGTAAATGAATACAAACAAAATCGTGCAGAGATTGCAATTTTTCGAATTCATGAAATGATTAAGAAACGATATCTTTTCGACTTTTTCTAATAATTTAATTCAATTAATTTATTGCGCGTCGCTATGATTTTATTTAGCCCACTTGATTGTTCGCAAACGGACGTAGACAATGTTTATTTGCACGAAGATCCACTCGATACAGGAACGAGGAAACCCGAACCAGGCGAAAGTGCGAAATTTCGGTGCGGCCGAAGAATTAATGAGAATTGACATGGAATTAATTGCGCGCTGTCTGTTATTAGTAGTGTCATCGCGTTAAAATTGTAGAATCGTGGGCGGCGAGCATGGTTTACACGTGAACCGAAGCACCATCCTGATAAGCGAAATTTACCGGGGTGTGTACCAAAATCTATATACGTAAAATGTAAACGCAAAATGCTAATTACCGTCGCCCCGGTGGCGATTCGGATCGATGATTCGATTACCCGCGAGTTTAACAAACAATTGTAAATAAGGAAATTGTAAAACCGCGCCGACTCTGGAATTTAGAGTCGGTAATTGTTAGTAAACGTCGGCGGAGCTTCGTCCCGCGCACAGGCACTAGAATAAAACATTTAGGACGCATACGGGTTTCTTTTCACCGTTTGCGGATAATCTCCCGGTTGTATCGCAGTGGGATCTTCGTTGTTAAACAGCGTTTGAACAAAGGAATATTCGAGCAACGTGGCTTCCATTTTTCTAGGCCGCCCTTTTCCACCTTCAATTCATTATTTCATGATTTAATACCGCGTGCCCTTGTGGTTACTATTCGTAGAAGCATTGTTCGTCTAATGAATCGTTTTAGGCACTTAATAGGCACTTTTTTGTTCTTCGCGGACAGCTGATTATTAGAAAAGCTCCAATTTTGGACGGAGAACCGCAGTCGAAATATTATAAACATTTAGAGTTCTACAGAGTGTCTAAAAGTAATCAGGAAATGGGGAGTTCCTGAGGTCAGTTGAGGTAACTTTTTACTTAACGAAAGCGCAATACTTTGTGTACCATTTATTAACGAAAAACACCGACCATTGAGAGGCGAGGTTGACTGGTGCAAGGCTGCTGAGCCAACGAACGGACGAAGCCCAGATTCGCTCGTTGACTCGGCCATCTCGCGCCAGCCGAGCTCGCCTCTCATTGGTCAGTGTTTTTCATTAATAACTCGTTAATGATGCCTCGAAGAAAATTTGTGTCAAGAAAAAGTTGCTTTTGGAACACCCTGTAGAGTTCTCTTTTAACATTTTATTTGTTCTAATCGACCGAGTTAAAATGACAGTGACGTAAGTCACATTTTTCTCATTGTGAGAAACGAAGAGTGTTACTGTTTACTAACATATGTACTGTTTACTAACCAAATTTATTGCCAAGATAATTTTAATAATAATAATAATACAATAATAATATTTATTGATATATATATAAATGGTGAAAACCCCTTATTACAAAAAGTTTAAGTTACGCAAATAATAAAAAGAAAGAAATTAGGATAGAAAAAGAAATACAGAAAATATAGAAAATTGTTGATGTGCAAATAGAATAATCTCCGAACCAGCGTATTTACTGAAAGAGAATACTCGTGCTTCTATCCAGAAGGGTTTCGTCCGGAAAAGTGCAATCTACTAATTAGCGAAGAATCGGAGCCGCGATTAAGGAGAAACGAGACGCCGTCAATCAGCCAATAAGCAGTCTACGGCGTTGCATAATCGCGCGGCGACTTCTACGAGCGGCTATAACGAGAGAGTTCCCTATCCGATGCATCTGCCAGGAAAAACGGTTCGTTCCTTGAGCTGCCACGCCCGGTTTCTATTGCGCGATCAAACAATAACGATCGCAATAATGCCGCAACCGTGGAAAAATCTTTAGGAAATCCTTGCGCCCCGAGCAGAGAGGAATTTCCTCGCGCTTTCCCCGAGCTCATCAGCTTTTCGAGTTCAACGACTTTGCTTGGCTTTCTTTCAAGTACGGCCGGGAAACAAAGGGAACGGGAAGAAAAGTCGTCGGCTTGCGTTCTAATTACAACCGGCGTGGTAACAAAGTGAATTTCAACGTTTTTTTCTCCAACCTCCCCCTCCGTTCCCCCGCGCGCCAACACCACCACCACCGCCACCACCGTCGACACTTTTCCATTGACCCGGCAATCTAGAATCGAATAACCTTCTACTCAATGCCGCGAACAAAGGCCACGCGACGATCAAGTCCGCGATAGCGCATAATAATGTGCTCGCGGAGTAGTTGACCTAAGAGCGAGCGAGAGCCGAACTGACTATTCTCGTCTAGTGACAATTAAAAATCCAGTCGCGACACCAACCTTTTGTCGGTGACTCGGAAATTTCCTTGGACTTTAATTTCATGGAAGTTAATTGGTCCTACCAGCTGGTCCAATTCATTTGTCATCAACTTATTGCTTGTATTCGTAAATGCGATTTGGACTTCGATATTTTTCGCTTGGAAAATATTATTAATTGCTCATTTTGTGAACTGGGCGAATTTTTTGCATGAATTTATAAATGTCAACTGGACTCCAATCTTGCTCATCAAAAACATAAATGCAAGTGGTCTTAAGAATAGTTTCGATTAATTAATTGCTCATTTTGTAACCCAGGCGAACTTATTGCTTGAAGCTATAAATATCAATTCGACTTCTATCCTGCTCATCGAAGACATAAAATATAAATGGTATTGGAAATAGTCTCGATTTATTAATTGCTCGTTTTGTAGTCTAGACGAACTTAATGCTTGAATTTATAAATATCAATTGGAGCTCAATCTAGCTCATCAAACACATAAAACAATAAATTTACGAACTAGAGAATCCTCGAAATAGCTTGCACACGTAAATTACTTAAACGTATAAATTTTGCTTGTATCTATAAATTGTTCTAAAATGAAAATCACTTGGTCCAAAAAATCGAATCTAAAACTCGCTCGAGCTTAAAACTAGCTTAAATTTAAAAATCGCTTCAACAATTAGCAGTTTCGTGTTTTTACAAGCGAAGCATTAAATCGTCGCAAATTCTGCTAAACAACAATTCATTCTGTTTGACATGATCTCTTTATAGGTCACGCAACCGAATCAGCGATTTAAGCGAATCGAGAAGTAAAATGAAACGGAAGGGTGCTGAAACAAATGAACGAAGCGGAAAAGGAAGAAACAGCGGTGATGAATTTCGGAGTTATTAATTTCCCGTTTTATTAAAAACGGGTCTTTTTACGAATATCACTTTTCCGATGAAAATGTTAATCCGCTCGTCAGCGGCGGGCTTTAAAGTAGCGTACTTCGTTCGGTACCGTGTCCGGAACGACAAAAGTTTGCGCCGGATATTGTATTCTTTGTAAATGCCTTTTACCGAGGACTTGAATGGCAGTAGTGCAGGTCGCTTTATGGATCGACAACGGTTCCGTGTCAATCGCATGACGGAACAATCGCGGACGGCGCTTGCCGCTACCAAAACAACGGGAAAATGGATGTTCGCAAACAGTTGTCGAGCCCTCGAGAAACTTCCAATTAGAAATAATGATCGAGGCATCGATTTTATTGCGTGCCAGAAATTCCGCGCGGAAAAATCCGACTATTCCTCTGCCAAGTTTTTCCAGGAATTTCAGGTATTTGCGGGCCCCATTCGCACCAGCATTTCGTTACCGATTTGTTAACATTGATTTTACAATTTTTGAAAGACGACGCGCTATACAACCCCTAGCAAAAGATATTCGAACATCTTTTGAAACACAATACGTTTTTAAGACTGAACTAAACGACTTGGTTTTTATATTGGTTGGTTTTATTAATACTGTAGGCACTAGTTCGACGCACAGTGGCTAGGATACCGTATTTTAATTTTGCTATCACTTAGGATCTACAAAATGCATGTTTTAAATTTTGATAAAGCGTTATGCAGTAAAACTACCGAAGCAGTCGGAACGACCGGTTTTTGATTTTTGCTGTTTCCCTACTAAATAATTAGTTGAGCAGTTGCTAATGCAACAGCATTTTCCACACGCTAATGAACAGCGACGGACAAACGGCTTCGACCTGTTAACTTTTTAATTAAATTGTGCGGAGAGATATGGCGGTAAAAAATGTAGCCTACGTTTTCTTTGTCGCATTTCTACTCCGTATCTGACTGCACGGTAACTTTTCATTAGCCAAATTTGTACTCGTTTTCTTTCCGCGGGGCAAAGATGAGAAGACATCCTTTGCACGTTGTATATTATGCGGGTTACGGCGATTAGTATGAAGGCGATTTATCGTGGAAACTTTCATTCTTTCTTTTCCGTTTCGGAACTACACTACCGTTGAACAAAGTTAGGCAAATTTCATTTTTGATAATAAAATAGTTCACTTGCAAGTAGAATGTTATTTTTTATTCGGATTTTATGGAAAGACAAGTAATAAATCATTTTCGCTTCTCTTTCGACTGTTTTATATTATAAAATGAATATTTTCTACGTTAGTTTTGAAGGTAAAATGTTATTTTTTATTCAAATATTTTTACTTACTTTTGTTTACGCCGGATATTTTCCAAATAATCGGATTTGGGAATTGTTCACCGTTTTCTATCGCAGATAGTTTCGATCAATTGTTTCATTATATTTCTAGACTTCCACATTCGAGCCTACTCAAAATTCTATAGGACCATTTCTAAACGTCGATGAAACTTTTCTTTCATACGGAACGTTTCGTGCACTTTGCTTGTTTTCCCCAATAAAAGGTTGAAGTTTCTTACGACTTCGGGGATCACTCTGTGAATTCGTATACTTTTGCATACCCCTCTGAGATATCGCTGCGAAAGAGATCGCGGCACGATAATGTTTATAAAGAAATCTGAGGTCCAAGGTAAACGGAACTAATAGCAACAGGCACGCACTGTCAAGTACCAAATAAATCAGCGCGCGATACGAGATAACGCGGCCACCGCGGCTCTACGATGAAAAAGTATTTTTCACTTAGGGGTGCGTTCGTCGCGGACATTTGCGATTCAAATTTGTATAAATCATTTTCGCTAAATGCCACGATGATAAAGCGTAACGGTGTGCTAACGTATCAGTCTATAAATCCTTGGCGAATCAGCCTGGACGTTACATCACCAGCTTCTGCATTCTTTCTACAATAAATTTCTTCCTTATTATCTCAGAAGATCGATGTATCTAAATCGGTTTTGGCAGCCTTAGGCAATTCTTATGTAATCTCTGCACGAGTGGTGCAACAATGACTGACTTAGACAGAAGGAATCAGATACGAAACAACGAAAACTTTCGAAGAATCGTGTAAATATTGTAAATATTATTGTGTTACATACAACTTGTTCAAATCACTCAAGAAAGACATAGATATTAATGTAATCCCTGTTCTTCGTGGTCGATCACTACCACGACGAAACGGCAACATTTTAACAAATAATAAATGACAATATTTAAATAAATAATAAATAATATTACAACAAACAATACATAATAATATTTTAATGAATACTAAACAAAAACAGCTAACCGATTAAGAGAAAAAGATAATTCATTTTACTTCCACTTAACCCCTTGCACTACAATTTCTTTCACACTGGATTGAGATGTCCCATATTCCTTTTTGTTCGAAAAACTGATACTAGCATGAGAAGAATGAAATTAACAACGAATTCAATACACTTGGAATCATTCAGAAAAATTGGAATTATCGCAGCCGTGGTGAAGATGCTGGTAAGAGGTTACGAAAGATCGCGAGGACTGTTCGCGCCGATTCGGAAGCCGCGTCCGTAGGCGTCGGGATGCAGCTCGACGAACAGGCGTGTAGGAATCATGTAGACGATGGGAACCGACAAACACTCGACCCGGAATCCTCTTATCCAAACAAAGCAGCCGGAGGTGTTCGCTGTCGCGCACGACGAGCGAGCGGTCACGGGTCGGGCCGGTGTGGGTGTTGCGGTAGCTCGCGAGGCAGCTCCGAAACGCAGTCGTTCCCGCTCGGGGGTGGCAAGCTAGAGAGCGAGATGGAGAGAGAAAGAGAAAGAGAGAGAGAGAGAGACGGAACAAGCGAAAATGAGGGAAAGAGCTAGAACAAGATAGAGCGCAGAAGAGCTGGACCAAGGAGAGCGACGATTCCGCTCTGAACGGAGCACACACGGCCGGAAGACGCGCGGAGCGGGTAACGCGCGCGCGTTAACATACTCACCTGGTCGGGCCGACCCAAGGTCAGGTCAGTAGGCCGCGGAGGAACGCGAACACTGGTCCCTAACCCCCGTTGGTTCCAGGCGGTCCGGTGAATGGCGGAGGACGAGCACACTGGAGGGTCACGTCGTCGCCATTTAACAACTATCTACTGCACACCGAACCGGATCATCCGGGCACAACAACGGGGGACGACACTCTCCCATAGCCGTTCACCGTGGCTGAATAACGGGTACACCACCGGCCGAGAACGGGGCCAGAAACGCACTGTGTCGACGGCTAGAGCGGACACGACGGCGGGAGCGTGACACCGCGACGACGATTCTCCGGGCCTCTGTCAGTTTTGAATCACTATGAACCTAACGAACCAACCGGAGCGGTGGCTAGGGTCGACCTGGCCTCCTCGAGCCTCACCGAAGAACTGGCGGGCTCGTGCGCTCGCACGCACCAGTTACCCCCCTTCTAGACCACCGGTACGCGACACCTATCTTCTCCACCGTAAACCCTCGCCGCTTCTTCCCCTACTTCAGCCCCTCCATCGGCTGCCACCCACTAGCACCCCCTACAGCCCTCTCTTCCGCTCTCCGTCTCCCTCTCTCCCACCCGACCTCCTCGTTTCAGGCTCGCGTACGATCGCGGCGCGGCGGCGCGCGGAAAATTCAAAGACGAGAGTTAATTATAACGACTCGCCGAGGAGGGACACGACGCTCGAGCCTGGGTCTCGAACCTGTGCCATCTAGTTATCGGCAGCGCTGCCACGGCCCGATCAACCTTTCGACACCCTTTGTGGATGCTGCTAATCGCGGCTTCAACACGACCCTTTTTTCGAGCGCGATAGCTGGCCGATGGGTGCTCGAACGGGTTCATGGGATCGGTACGGTTCGACCGGAGTGCGGTTGGAATCGAAGTAATGGACAGCGATTGGGGATTGCTGGGAAATGGTGTCGAGGCACCGAACTTGTTCATT
The DNA here is from genome assembly GCA_028455555.1 of Augochlorella aurata. Lineage (NCBI taxonomy): Eukaryota > Metazoa > Arthropoda > Insecta > Hymenoptera > Halictidae > Augochlorella > Augochlorella aurata. The sequence goes on along the minus strand of CM052150.1, from coordinate 7,515,721 downwards.
CTTCACCTTGGTAGCAGAATCGTGCTGATTCGATTGCGTTGGAATTGAATTTCGCTATTTAATCGCGTTGTGTTTCAATTACGTAGCAATTCAACTACGTTGCAATTCGATTACGTCATTCGAATCGTTTTGTTTGTAACACTTGTAATCCGTATCGAGTTCGCTAGAGTCCATTGAAAAATTAGATAAATTAGGTCTTGCGTATGGTAAAACTTGTCTGTTCCGTGCCGCATCGTTCAGATTAATTCCGCGTATTACATAATTTTCGTTATGACCGCTAAAAAGATCGAAGACACCGATTCGATGGATTTCATCTCGAAAACGAAGACGGTAGATTCGATCTGAAGGATGCTTAAATAAACTGTTCGTTCAGAAAGACGTTGTTTCGCGTTGAAAGGCAACTCGCGCGTACGTTCCATTATCGCGCTAAAGTGTGGAAAATTGAAAGATGACGGTTAATTACGACCCCATCGTTCCCGCTCATTCATTTCGCACGACGTTCCTCCCGTTCTCGGCTCCTTCGAGTCTCGGTGTACATGCTTCTGTCTTGTGCTCGAGCACAATGGATTTTGACTGCGATCACGTAGACCGGGACGCGTAATTTTAGACCGACACGAGACCGTGCAATTTGCTCCATCAATTTCACAATGCGCCGGCGGATCAGCGAAATTTCATTCGGCCGATATGTCACCGTTAAAAACAAAGGCTGCCGATTTATTGCTGACCGGCGGATACAAATTCACACGGCCGATCGCTTCGATGGTTACTTCGTTCGCCCAATCACTTAAATAGCACGGTCTCGGTGCTGTTCTACGGATAAAAAGAAAGTTTATCGAAGATTAATCGCCTATATCAACAAGGCGAAAGTTCGCTTATGTTCTCTTTTAATTTGGCACAATTTTTCAATGATACATCAGCATTGAGGACTTTAACACTAAGTTTTTTAACAGTCTTTAATGGTTTTGTGCTCTTCGTTTTGATCGCCCCGGTCATTTTGACGGACCCCACATTTTTAATTTCATGATTTCTTTTTGCTTTTTATTTTTAAGATTGCACCAACCCCGAAGAGTCATTAGCAATTATACGATGACAGTTACTTAATGTACAGTAATTTATTATCTTAACTGACTCGAGGGGTAACCTCAAATTTTAACTAAAATGAAATCTGATGTGCTGGGATTATGAAGACTCTTTTATAAGAAATGATCGAATAGATCCCTCAATTCAAGCATAAGCCGAAATAAATTCAGTCTTGCCATTCTTATAGAACAACACACATCAGTCACTTTTAGTACTCGGTAGATTTTATGTTAATCAACACTATCCTAATTGTTCGCGAGGATTTTTAAAAATATCAAGAACATATTCCTCGAGAAAATAGATTATCTATGAAAAACTTACATAAGCGAAAAAATAAACTGTGTGTTCTTTCTATGTACACAATGGAATAGTATGTTCCAAAGTTTTTGAATAAGAAATACAGCGGTTAAATCGTGAAACGAAAGAGGATGAAACTAATCGTAACAACGATGAATGCTAAAGAGATAACCAGCTGAAGTTCCCAACAAGACCACAAAAATGGCCGGAAAACAATGAATTTGCCAGTGAGCTGCATGTTTGCGAAGTTCCATAAATTTCGTTACAGCACTCGCGAGCATAAACACCGCGTTAACCGGAAGAAACAGCAACTCGATCGATGTTCCGAGAGCGCGTCGCGCGAAAAATGTTTGATCGCCTTGCCAGCGAAAAACGATCTTTGGTCTTCCAATGAGAAAATGTTTTCCCCAACGAAAACGACGAAGTTCGGGTTCCCGTTTCGTTTATTCCTTTCGAGACTATCTACGACGGAAGCGATCAAACATTTCGCGAACAACGGCGCACGCATTTCCCGGGGAAGCAACGATCGACTAATCTTTTCCGACCGCGCATCGCAATCATGCGATCCCGCATTTGTTATGTAGATGGGAGAGTGGCTGGTTTTCGGTATGCATTCCTGCGATGCGCCGGTCTGCGTGAGTGCGCCAGCGACCGAGCCAGCCCAGCTTCGCCCCCGCATACGTGATTATTATTAAATAGAACGTGAAATGCATGAACCAGCGAGGAAAAAGGCAGGTGTTAGCCGGCCGTTCAATTAGCGACCGGCGGACCGATTAATTTTTACGAATTCAAGAGCCATCGAGGAGATTGCCGATGCTTATCGACGGCGAACTCTTTCGTAATCCGCCCACGAAAAAATCGTAGGAGGCCTCTGACCCAAAACATTCCGATTTATTGAAATTCGCTCGACGTTCAACCTACAGTCGTTCGTACACCTCTCTTTAACATGCTTCTACACTGCGCCTACCGTATGTGTTCATTTATTTCCGTTCCTACAGCTCGATAACAGATTATTATTATAAATTTATTTGTTTTAACGAGGCGTCATTAACTGCGAGGTCATTAGCGATCATATGGTTTACAATTAAATATACATGAAGGCGTATATTTTGGATTAGAATTAAAATTTATATCGACATGAGCAATTATAACAGAAAACTATGACGAGTCATACAGATTTATTAACACTGAACCTACCTAGGTCAAAAAGCGACCGACAAAGATTGTCTTATAAGAATTACAAGATAGAATTTATTCAAATTTGTCAGAACTTTTACAATGCTGTGTTACTGGATAAAGAAAGACATTTAACAATTTTTAATGGAAGCAGCTTTATCACTTCAAGAGTTATGAAATAAAAAATGTGAGATTAATATGATGAATTATGAAACACCTTGTGTAAATCTTCTGTTTCTCTGTCTGCGTTTCAAAAATATAAAAAATATAGGTATTCAATACCAATGTGTAATTGCTCAAGTGTGTTTAAGAGACTTAAATTTACAATTCCTATTAAAATAATAGCAACTATTAACAACAAAAAGTGACAAACGGACTTTCAAAGTAAACGGCTCATTACTACGTCGGACGATAAATCCTACGAAACTGGCGCAGACGGAACGTTCCTTCGACGGACAGAAACCAGCCGTGGAAATCGATTGCAAGTACGAGAAATTAGCGACCGCTGGACAGACGTAACAGGCAACACATTTCCAGCAGCGCGTACGAAATATCCGGGCGCGTTGTAGCACTTTTCGACGCAAGTGGCAACCGTGGACAGTGGAGAGACACGCGGACAGCGGCGTGTGGAAAATGGAAGCAGTGGACGGGCATTTTAGTCGGCCGTATTCGAAATTGCGCGAGCCTGATGAATTTTTTAATCCTATTTTCTCGAGAAGAAAAGCCCGCGCGAAAAATATTATGCGTCGTTTTCCATTTATTTCTGGCACGTGGACGGTCGCGGACTGTCCCCGGTCCCGTTAATTAGAGAAACGGAAAATACGAAACCTTCGCTGGGTATGCGTTTCGTTCGAAGAACGACGTCGAGGGTTCCCGCGCGCGTTAACGATAAACCTACCGAGGTCTAACAGCGGCTAACTAAAATTGCCTCATAAGAATCACAGAATAGAATTTATTGCAATTTTTCACGATTTTTGTAATAGCGTGTGCCCGAGTAAACAAATATATTCAAAAATTTCTAATGGAAGCAGCTTTATGACTTCAATAATTATGAAATAAATATGAAACAGATCGTTTAACTGGTGGTGGTAGTGTTAACCATTCGAGTACCACGACAGAAGAACTGTACCGGGGTCACTTCTGACTCACGCCGGTACTTCACTGCGGAGCTGTGGCGACGATGGCAAGGCGATCTCGCACAAATAGCTTCTCACTGGGCGCGTAATTGTTTTCAAAACAACGCGGCACGACGAGTCACCAGTGACTCCGGCGTGGTACCAGCAGGGTTAAACATGATTTCGAAGCAGTACGCGCCTCGTGACCGCACGTTACATTTTCCATTCGGATCGGAACGCGATAGAATTCTGCTGAATGTTGTTTGGTTTGTAACCGTTCGTTAAGTGCGGCGTGTTTGTGCCCTCGGACAATTGACTTGCCGAGCACGCGATCTTTTTCATTAACTGATAATTATTGCAATTACGCGTCACGTTTTCCCTTTTCGCATCGGCGGCACGCGGAATACGAATTCGTCACCGTTTCGAGAGACGGCCTCAACACTGGAACTACAAAGTGGTATCGCAGTGACTTGTTTACCATTTCTTTGTAACCAGTGCTTATTTTCAACATATTTTGTACGACTTTGTCTAAAATATGTAAATTATTAATGATGTAAAGCAGCTTTCTTTTTTCTTGTATTTTTCTTGTAAGACTTGACGTAGAGTATCAACGTATACAGAGATAATAAATTGGTACTGATCGGAAGATTGCATGATTATTTTAAAACAGTTGGTAATACGTTCAGTAAACGACAGGAAAATATTCCGCAGGGAAATTCTAACGCTATGAGATGAGAAAGAAGG
>CM052150.1:7480928-7511209 GCA_028455555.1 Augochlorella aurata | reverse complement strand
ATAAAAATTGTCGTCACCTATTGCAACTTCAGTTACAATTAATACAATATTTTTAAATCCCTTAAACCTATTCAATGTTTTGCATTCGGTCTACTTATTTTCGCTATAAATGCATAAAATCTACTGTCTAATAATTACGCACACCACTTCATAGAAAAGATGTATTTTCATTAGATATATTTTCAAAAAAAACTGGGCTTGCGGCGATCGACTTCTATTCTGTCCATATACAACTCCTAGAAATTCTATTATATACAATATTCGTTATGTACAACTCATAGAAATTCTCTTCTCCAAAAACCAATACACTCGTGTACAACGAAGTACTCGAGGCTGCATTAGAACGCTAGTTTTCGAACCGAAGCCGAGCGTGCCAATGGTTTTTTGACCCAGTCTGGCTGCAGGGAAGGAGAGATCATGATGGAACAGGGTTGACAGAGAGAGAGAGAGAGAGAGAGAAAAGAGAGAGTGGGGTTAGGGAGCGGGTGCGCAGGTTCGCATAGCCCGAAGTTGCGTGGCGATATAGCGTTTCCAGTTTGCAGTTTGGTTCGCGGCACAGAAATTGCGTAGGAGTGCGTTTACATAGGCGTTGCAGGCTGCAGGCTGCAACCTGGCGCAGCCTGCAGTTAGCAGGGGATGCGATACGCTGCGGCACAAAGCAGACCAGCGGCAGCTAACAGCAGCTAGCCGCGACTTCATTCCTCAGGGCGCGCGGCGTGGCGCGAATCGATAAACGGCGACCATCACACAACACACAAACTCATCCTCGTTCTCACCGACCAGCCCGACCTCGGCGACCGGGTGCACCGTTCCCCAGATCGCACGGTCTGTCCGTACGTTACACATCGCGTGTCACTCAAGTAGACAGAGGCTTTCGGGCAACGTCGCGCCACGCCGGCACCACTCTCTAACGACGTAATAATCCACCCACCCACGCCTAAACAGATTCGAACGTCAATCTCGCTCCCCGCGGACTCGTCTAACGAGCACCACGAAATCCGACTTCAATGATACTTGTCGGATCGCGTCGCCACCGAGCGCCAGCCAGCCGTCGATCCCAACCACCGTAGACCGGCTCATACCGCCTCAAACACTGTCAAACCGTCTAAACAGTCGCTTGCACATAGCGCACCATAGACAAAGATATTTCTTTGAACTAGGACAGCGAAGCCGGTTACTGTGGCGTGACCAACTGCTGCACCTTCGGTTTTTTTTCGGACATAATTAATTGTACGTTTATGAACGAATGTTCATCTGTCTTTATATTTATTTATAATTTTATATTTATCGAATAAAACAGATTCAATTTTTTAACTTCTTCGCTTCGTTTATTCTTGAGTAAAAACATTTATCCTGCCTTATTCGTGAAATATAAAATTACACATATATGTAAAGACAAATCATATCTTTTAATTCAAGAATGAACAAAGTAGAAGAATAATAGAATTTAATATTTTTTATTTCGTAAGTATAAAGAACATTATTCGCTGCAAGCGACAGAAGAAACAATTCGATCATCAAATGTGTTCGATGGATGAATTTACGGTGGAGAGAACGTGTTAAAGACGACATTCATATGAGCTAGAAATTTTGATAGCGGTGTTTTAGGTTTTAAGGTCTTAGGGCATACCGTGGAGCACCTGCGGGCAAGATGAAGGGGCCAAAGTGCTGCGACCGAGCAGAACAAATTGCACGGTCGCCTTTTAATCATTCAATTGGATTAGGGTGATTTGAAGATTCGCTCGACTCTTTTGGCCGCAAGAAAGTTTTCTCTTCAGCGTCTCTTGGCCAAATGGATTACCCGAACCCATCAGCAGGACTTGCCCGTGAAAAGTAGCAATTATAAGAATTAGCGAAGCATGGAGGCGGTCAGCGGAGCTGCCTTCAGCGAATTAATTAAACGGTGTTGATAAATTTAACTAAGAAATTCTCGAGGAAACAAAGTCTTCTTCGGAACCCCTAGGACCCTTAAAACCCTTAAAACCCTAGTATTACAGGAGCCAGGAGATCAGAGCACCGCCCTCCGCGGTGTGTTGAACCGTGCCCGAACATGCCGAGGCCCGATTGCTCATTTACGAAGGACGCTAAGTGCTCGGAAATCACTCTACAAAGTTGCGAGAGCTGATGCTTCATCTACTTTGCCCCGTTTTCGCCTGCGCTGTAGATCTTGCGCTCGCTCCGACTAATTACACCCACCATACTTCGGCGATTTGATTTTAGCTAATCATCCGAGTCCAAAGATCTATTACCGATTATCTCTGCTACTTCGTTTCCGTGTCTATTTTAGCACTGTTTTTCTTAATACTTTCACGGCCGGAGTCGCGTACACATGACTTCGCGAACATTTGAATTATTTACAGAACTTGTCCTATTTATATTATTAATAAAGTATATCGTAATTACACTATTAACAATTTGACTTCTGCGTTGCCCACGTGGGTGACAGTCTATCATAATTTCTTCATTTTAAAATTCGCAAGGGGACCTTGATGTCATTTCCTTGCAATTTTAATTTAATTGAATAAAATACTCTAATTTTATGAAATCTTTTATGCGCTTGATGTGGTCATCGAAGTGTTAAGCTACACAATACTTTCGTTGTCTTTCCTTCAATTTCTATTCAATAGCGAACAAATTGTTGGAGAATATCTCGCCTATGTTGGCCCACCAAAGCCCGAAAGTGGTTTCGCGTTCGCAAACGCGTAACTTGAAAATTCCACGTTTCCCGCGAATGAAAGTTTGCTTAGGAGAAAATGGAATTTTGAAATACCACTTGTTTGCCTACGGTGGAAAGTTTTTGCTCATAGTGCACCTTGATGACAGCGCAGTTTAACCTATGTTTTATCGAGCCAGCCATCTCTTAACTGCAACTTTGTATCCCATTCGCCTGGAAAATGAACGACACCAACGCAAATGGAAACAATCGATACTAAACAGACACTTGGGTGTCTCAATACGGCCTACTTCAGTTCACGTGTTTCAAACAAATTTTTCAACTTGTTTTTCCTGGAAACATACGAGACGATTTTATCCGGAATCTCGAACTGGTATCCCTAATACGGTTCTATCTATCGAATGCCCTACTCTTTCTTGCTGCAATTTTCTATTCATATCGAAGTAAACGAAAGAGTATGAAATTGCTATTCTCTTCGATGTAACTGAAAGAACAATTTAATATTCGCTTCGATGTAATTACAGAACAAATGGAAGTGCCAATAAATTTTAATAGGAACTATCAAATATCCATTCTTTTCCCCCATAATTTCGAATTTGTTTCAAACTACACCGAGGAACGTGTGGAGCGTTCAGTAGCTTTTAATAGAGAAATATTGTGAACCTGCAAGTTTGAAGAACCAGGCAGACGAAATGCGAAGAACGTGGTAGATTTACTAAAAGAAAATGCATTCCAAACAAGTATCCAGGTATCCGGGAACGAGGTTATTCCAGATCGCATGCAATAGCGGTGAATGCGAGCCATTATCATTTGCATTCATAATAGTTGGAACGTACTTAGACATAATCACTACTTCGAATAATATACAATGCACACGTACACGTATCTCACAAGTACAATAGATAAAAAACGATTGTCCACCATTAACGTGGATAAAACGGCGCAAAGTGTAAATTGCACTTTCAACTTTCGCTTCTCGACTACTTTCATTATGATTTCATCGTTTGCATTAGAAGAATCGTGCCTCAGTACTTTTGTCTTCGTTTGTATAACGAAACTGCAATACGGAATGTTTAAACAAGTTATAAGGAAACCAGATACAATTACTTTTTTAATAGAGATTAATCATTATCGATTGGGAATAAAAGATTTAATTGCCGAAAAAAATATTCATCCAAATAATATTGTACATTATTATCTTACCACAAAATACTGAAATATGAACGCGTTTAAATAATATTCTAGACTCCTTAGTGTTTATTACTATTATTGATTTATTGATTACTATTATTTGCAATGTTTTAACTAGTTTATAACAAGACTTCAAGACTATCTTCCTCTGAAAGGATAGAACAATTGTTTTAGTAATTAACTTTTGACTGTTAATCTTGCATCGATAAAAAGTGCAATGCTATTTATTTAAAATTTGTAATCAGAGAATTTCAAAGTAATGGAAAAATGTGAAATCTGCAAAAAATCGTACTTACCGACTGCCAGTCTCCCATGTACTGCCCACCACAAAATCTCCATAAATCCCGCGCGTAAGATTCAGGTTATACATATGTACGTCGTACATACAGCATCTTTATCTATCTGCAACCAACAGATTTCAATCGTTAAATGAGATACATGACAAATTCTCATTTTTACATGTAATTCTACGAAATTCTTCATCGCCAAGATGGTCTAAAAATATCCTTAATCTTTGTTCATATGCATATACGTTTACATGCATTGCAAAAATTTCCATATGCACGCGAATGCATAAAAACTTGCAGTCTGACGGCCAGCAACAATGTTGTTAGCGAAATCGATAACTTCAGCATCAAAGAAACAAAGTATCGTTTCATAATCAAGGAAAATAGAATGCAATCGCATTACCGTTAAATTGCATCGCAACACAAAGCATACGTGTAGTACGCATGTATGATACCGTATGTGTGTATCGTATAACGTACTTATTTGCAATCGTTTACATATCACGTATCGTAAAATCAAGAAGATACAATTTAATTATCAATAATTTAAAAAATATCTCACCACTTGTTATTGTGCCAGCAAAGTGGAGCTTGAGGAAAGAATGCACAATGTGAACATCATATTACCGCAGCATAACCTGCTAAAATACGGAATGACAGGTTGAAGGCATAAATCAACAATGCAAATCAACCGTGCAAATTTAAGGAAATGTTATTACCAGCTCGCCGGTGACGACAGGATTTTTGTTGGAAAATTTGAAAACAGGACGCGTTCGCGTCCGCGACGAAAGCCGACGAACGCCATTCTGCAACGTCGAAAAATCGTCGAAAGTTTGGCGCGAAAATGCAGTGCGCATGCATGAAAACTGGCGGCCTAGATGGCGGCAGCGGCGCAGTGAAAACAGAAACCCAAACCGGTCATGGAGGCTAGTTAACGACTGTGCGCCGCGCTTGCGAATAGTAATTTTCATCGAGATATTGTGATTGTTACGCGGACGCCAGTAAATCGAGACGGAGATCGCCGGTTCGAACGAAAATGGGCGCATACTTGTCAGAACCGATCACAAAGAAAGTGTCCAGCGACCAAGTAGGCAAGAATGTCGCGTTCGGCGCGAGTTCCATGCAAGGCTGGCGAATTAGTCAAGAGGTAAGCTAAAACCCTCGAGCGGCCAGTGCACCGTTACCCAGTTTCGTTTCGGTCAGAGAACGGTTTGCCGGTTCACCGTTTCGCCAGGGTATTACGACATCCATCCTGATCCATCGCAAACGTAATCCACCTATGTCTCGGAGCGCGAAATTCAGTCGATTCGATTCGGCGACACGGAAAATCCTCTGTTCAATCTAACGGGAATGTTTCAACGATTCGCGTGTGAACAAAACCATAAACGGCGCACTGTTGCAAAATTAACGAGGTTCAACGTGCGGTGCTTTTCGAACTACGTTTCGGTACGGATCGGTTCGCACGATTCGCCAATATATTTCTGCTGCTGGCAAATCTTTCGACCCGTTGCTACGTTTTATGCAAATTTTCTGATGCTTTTCTAACGCACACCATCGATGCAGAGAACAAATGTAACTGTCAAAGTTATGGAACTGTTTGATTGACCGATCGTAAATCTTTGTAGCAGGTTTGTATGAGAATAGAAGCGTGGAAAATGTAAAACGTTGTTCCGTGCAGCTTTAATTATGTTATTTTATTTAAACATTGGTTCTTTGCAATCTCTTCTTCGTTGTAAATACGTTTGTTTATTGGCATCGAGAATGTTCACGTGTAGCAACAGAATGGAAGATAACCTTATTTATACAATGTATCGGGGACACTACTGATTGTTTCTAAAATCGAAAACAATAAATTTCGGGTAAATAAAATACACGTAAAAGACGAAAACCAAAGTATTGAAATTAAAACGAATTATTTTATATTTGTGAATCGTATTTTAAAGTATATTGAAAATATAATTTATTTATAGGATGCTCACAATTGTTGCATAAATTTCGATGAGAATGTTTCCCTGTTCGCTGTATATGACGGCCATGGTGGTCATGAAGTGGCAACATACTGTGCAAGTAATCTACCAGATTTTATTAAACAAACAGAGGCATATAAGAGAGGCGATATTAAGCAAGCTTTAATCGATGCCTTTTTGGATTTCGATGCTACGCTTGAAAAACCCGAGGTTGTTAGCATTCTGAAAGAACTTGCAGGAACATCCACACCAGATAAAAAGAAAGATGAGACACATGAATCTGGTGGGTTTTTTTTCAACATCACATTTTCTAGTGAATCGTGTCTACCTGAAGTATATCATTGGGTTTTTATCAGTTACATTATTTTCATATGTTGTGTTGTTTATAGATGAAGAAGAAAATGTTAATAATTTATGTATGGAAGCAACAATGCCATTGGAGGAAGTAATGGCTAAATATCAATCAGAATCAAATCCTAATGTAAAAAACCTGAAGAATGAAAAATGCAATAAATTACCATCGTATTTCTTCAATGCTTACATGCGTTGTCGTCGAGGTAAAGAGAAGGCAACTTCTTCGTCATCTGGCGCAGGATGTTCATCTTCTTCAACTTGGTGGAACACAAATGAAACAGATGTAAGTAGTTCCAGTCAACCATGTGGATCTACACTGTCCAGCACAATGAAAAGAAAAGACACAGAGTGTCCTGGGAACAACGAAGCAGAACAAGTTCTGGATTCGACAACTAGTAACATAAATACACACGCATCGCCTCCAGTTGGATCAACTGCAGATGTGGAATTGGCAAAAAGTGCAGACATGCCTGACAGTTCTGAGGATGTAAACAAAAAGGTTTCCAGTCCTGGTAAAATTACATGCACAGAGTCAAATGCAAATGAAGTAGAAGTAAACGGTGCAGAGTCAAAAAGAATTGGAGATGCAGACAGCAGTAAGAGTGGGGGTGATAATGTGTCAAGTAGTTCATGTACACCACTGGAAAACGGTGATGCGGGTCAACAGGAACGAATAAGTAGTACTGGTAGAAGAAGAATTCAACCTATAACTTTATATCATACTCTTTTAAAAAAAGATACCGAGGATTCAGAGGAAGATGATGACGACGAAAACGATGAAACATTTGATGGAGTTCCCGAAAGGTACAAACCATTAATATAAAACTAATTCTGTGTGCACATAAACCTAATTTTTTGTAATTGTTCTTATGTAGTTACAGTGATGAAGACGACACAGAAGACGTTGATGAAGACGAAAGTGATGAGGAGGAAGATGAGGAAGACGAAGAAGCTGACGGAAATATTGATGATGATGACGATGACGATAGCGAGGGTCTTATGATGGATACAGAAGAGGTATAGCAAATTTTTATGCAAAATATAATATTAAACGTCGTTAAAATTGGACATTATATTAAAGTAAATGATTCTTTTATACAGCCTGGTTATGATAGCGGATGTACTGCAGTAGTTGCAGTATTAAAGGGTAGTGAACTGTACGTAGCAAATGCGGGAGACTCTCGTTGTGTTTTATGCAGAGATGGTCAGGCAGTTGAACTTAGCTTAGACCATAAACCTGAAGATGAACCAGAAATGGAACGTATAGTAAAAGCTGGTGGGAAAGTAACAGCCGATGGCAGGGTGAACGGTGGACTTAATTTATCAAGGGCACTTGGGGATCATGCCTATAAACAAAACGTTGACTTACCACCGCAAGAACAAATGATCTCGGCACTTCCGGATGTCAGGCATATCACAATTGAACCAGAAAGAGATGAGTTTATGGTGCTTGCATGCGACGGCATTTGGAATTTTATGTCAAGTCAGGATGTCACACAATTTATCCGAGCTCGTTTGGCAAATAATTATGACAATCTTTCAAAAATTTGCGAAGAGGTTCGTGCCAATTGATTAATCTTTTCTTCTTTTTGTTATTATAGCATTAATTACTAATAAAAATGGAACATTTGTTACAGTTATTCGATCATTGCCTCGCACCTGACACCTGCGGGGATGGTACAGGATGCGACAATATGACGGCTGTAATCATTCGATTTAATCCACCGACCGAAACAGTAGCAAACAGTACTACCACAGCAGTTGTATGTAGTGCTAAGAGATCACTAGTGACACCCTCAATATCTACAGATGAGAATGACTGCATTACGCAGGAGAATATGAAACCCTGCAAACGTCCTAAATGTTAAATGTTATGAACTGATTTCTGGAAACAGATGAGTGAATGTGAATTTATGTAAAATTATGTAATTCTATAGAACTGTGGATTTCGAACGGATACTCGATGGCGATCGTCACAGTTACTTCAAATAACATGTAAAGTATGTTAGCGCAGGCTATTGGTGGCAGACTGATGAGTTGGAGCACATGAGGATGATATCTTGCATTTTACATTTTGGTATGATAAGTCGTTAATACGAATGTATTTTTCTGACTGGTACGAAACGAGAGCGACCCTTTTTTTTCTTTTTGGACTTGAAGGCGAATGATTTTTCAGAATTATTTCATTACTTCAGTTATTAATGGGCAATGCACTGTACGGTCTAACATTTTTATAACATGTACAAAATAAGTAAGACAGTCAAACATAATTCTATATATAATTAACAAGATAATCGATGTTTCTCTTTATAAGTACTTTCTATGATAATGTAAACGATAAGGAGACGACAAACATCAAACTAAAATCATCTATCAAGTCAGAGCCTTGTAAGATTTTACAACTAGAGTAAGGATACCTTTAGATGAAAAATATTTTTTTTTTATATTTTTATCATCACTTCATGATCACAGTACTGGTGTTTACACACGAGAGAACTTTGATTTTCCGTCATCCCATTTGCTCCATCAACATTATTGAAATATACTCTTTGAGTTTTTAGATGACGTTCATAGTAGATATGTAATTGTACATATTTATAAATTTAGACTATAGGATTTATATTTGTAATTCAACACGATACCATTTCTTACTTTTACGAAATAAAGTTTATTTTTGAATCCCTGGGTATAGTGAATGGATGTGTGCGAGTAATCTCAAAATGTGTAAACTGTATCGTGTAATGAGGACGGTTGCGTTACGCGCTATCAATTTGTGATCTTGTACTAAAAATATTGTTAAAAGGGTATACACTGTACCATGGGGTACTGTTTACTAGAAAAAGCTTTCATTTTCGAATTTCACATAACATTGGAAACGTTTTGTAAATTTATAACACCATAAATAAGATATTAATTTGCAGGACAAAGGTAATTAATAAATTCATCAATTAGGGATAAAGTTATTTAAACGAAAAGAAATTAAAAATGGAAAAAAAGATTAAGGATTAATAGGATATGTATTGAAAAGTAGATTAAAGTACTATAAGAAATGTGTAAAAAGGGAGGTTGGGAAAAAACATATTTAAATTATTTATCTGTTTTTTTAAGAGACTTTATTTCAGTCAAACTCGTTCTATCCACACTATATGTTTATAGTTTCACGTCTATGTGACTAGATCGATACATTTTTTACGTGGTGATGATGCATAAAATTAAGTAACATTTTTAACCAGTTACATATAGAAATACTGCTTCTTTTTTATCTCACGAACATAATTTCATAATACCACTATTTCATCGTAACATTAATATAGAAATATCGCGACGTTTATGTATTTACAGAAAAAAAATGCGAATTTTCTGTTCATTAAAATAGTATAGCTAGTAGATCAGTAAATAACGTAAATTAACTGCGGTATCTTTGAAATTGCTTTAAAGTTTTTATCGTTATCCATCTTCTACCAATGCTCACATGTAATTGCGGCTGTTAGTAGACAGTAATTGTAATGAGAAACTGTTTATAATTATATAAAGAAAGTAATCGTAACATTTACGAGAAACGGGGAAAAATAATATTGTCAAGGTGATCAGTAGCATATGAATACTAGTAACAGTACCTAGTATCACTCAGAATTAACTGACGTGCCTTTCTGATTCAGGGGTTCAGAACCTTCACAATATGTATGTACATTCGATGCCGTCTTATTAAAAAAAGGGTTTAAACCCCGATACCGTCTTTAACTGCAAACTTCGTCATAAATTTATGTATAAATATCTTGTTTCATAATATATGTCGCTCTAATTATCTTTGGTAACTTTACTTGTATTCCTCGATTCGTGACAAAAAAATGATAAAACTGATAGAAATTTCCTTTATACGCCAGATCATTAATTTACTGACAACTGTTCAATTGTTTCCAACTGCTCCAACTCGATCTTCTTTAAGGAATCATATTGTATACGGAGCCTCTCCAGTTCCATAGACTTCTCAACAATCTGTGCCTGAAATTAATAAATATTTCGTTTTCATTAAATTGTATTAGATAATTTCAAAATAACAAACGAACTTCTATGAGTCTCTCAAATGTTCATTTGACTTTACTATTTTTCTTTTGCAAGACATTTAATTATTTTAATTTTCCAACGACCTGAATCTGTTGTTTCTGAGCATCCCTTTCTTTCGCCATGGAACGAAGTAAATTTCGGGTTCCAATAGTCTTCATTTTTTCCTTCTCCACTTCATTCGCTAATTGTTCTATGATTTGTATAAATTGGTCGGAATTTGATTGGAACTCAACAATTTCTGCGAAATAGAAAATAACAAATATTTTATCCAATTACACAATGAAGTCATCGAGAAGATCGTACAAGCATTCTAATGAATATTATACGAAGTTTTAACATAATTAAAAAGGAGTCCTCTTTTAGTCAATTATAAATGCCCAAAAGAGTTCGACTACAAAATTTATGTTATGACTGGAAGTTCATAAATGTGTACACATTATATCGAAAAACATTGGAAATATAATTTTTTATGGATGCAATAAAATGTTAGATGATGAAATTATTTGTGTACTATAGATACTCTCGAACAGATGTTTGAGAGTAATATAAGCAATATTGAACTGTAACACCATACAGTCATTTTGAAACGCTAGTTAAGATTCCACCCAAAGGCGGCAACCTATGTAGATGGCAGTAATTACTATCGGAAAGCATGTGCGTGCATTTGTTTTGTACGGTGACGTATTGAATAATTATTGAATCCACGGATAGTAAGAGATAGCAAGGTAAGCCAAGCGACAATCATTGCAATAAAGTTGTTTTAATGAAGTAGCACGTAGCAAAACAGTAAGCGAACGCAAATTATGTTGAATAATTATAATGATCCCCACGCAACTTACTTGAAACGAAATTGTGACATTCTTCTTTAAGCTTGCCCGTCTGATTAGCCACTTCCGGTTCTAATACACGGATCTTACTTAAATCATCAATGTAAATCCCATACTTTGCCAAGGAGTCGGCCATTTTCTTAAATACATAAACAAACGATCGACTCTTTGGTAATCGCGCCTGCGCGTGTCTTAAGCTAGTCTTCATTTCTTCATGCTAGTCACTCACCAAAATGGAGGTACGATAGGGTGTATTTTTTTATCAAGTCACAAGTTATAAAAGACGAGTGAATCGTGTCGTTCAGTAAGATTCCTTCGCCGTTTAAGATGAGGTTAACAAATGACACATAAAGTGTTTGCGTATTGGTTGTCGTTCATTGTTCGCGTTGTTATCGCGAAGCCTGAACGTTCCGTTCTTTCAGAATTTTATTTTTTATATTGACATTTAACCTTTTTATTTTAACATTCGTTACCATCGATATTTGAGATTTCGGTTTACCGTTGTTGTGGTTCGTTATGTCCGGAGATCACAAAGCAGAAGATAAATATCCTTCGGAGTATGTCAAACTCAATATCGGCGGTTCCTTACACTACACAACCGTAGGTACACTCCAAAAATATGACACTATGCTACGTGCTATGTTTAGTGGTCGTATGAAAATGATCACTGACTCCGAAGGTGAGATGTTTTGTAATTGTTTAATTCTAATGCTATACAAGATTACTGTTAAACAAATAGACAGTCTTGGCGTTCCACATAAACCAAAGTACTTTAGAGTCAAAATACTTATATAATTTTGAAATGTATGGCTTTAAGTTTGTGTGATTAAGTCACAAATGTTATTTGTTGTAGTCCTCTTATAATGCAAAAACTCATAATGTTCTCATCAACACTCACAACAGCTGTTAGGATGCAGCATCCATAAAAGTGTCTATTTCTTTCATAGTAGTCCTATATTACTGTGAATATATTAGGGTGTCCCATAAGTTTCTTTCTTTTTTCTAATATGATATGAATACATAATATTTACTGTTTACGATATTATTTATTTTGTTATATATGAATACAATTTGTTCTATTACCTTCTTCCATCTCTCAGGAAACCTCATTATGCCTTCTTTTCAAAGTTGTTGTATTTTGGACAAGAAATAATCCTGGAGGTGCGCTTTTATTTCACTGATGGATTTAAAGCGTTTATCGCAAAGAGAATTTTTTAAGGACAGAAAGAACTAATAATCTAATGGGGCAAGATCTGGAGAGTATGCAGGATGCGGTAAAACATCCCAATCAAACTGTAAGAGCTTCTCTCTTATCGCTAATGCCATATGTGGTCTCGCGTTGTCATGATGAAAAACAATGCCTCGTCAGTTCATTAATTCTGGCCGTTTTTTTGTGCTATCAATTGATCCAGTTGATGACAGTATTTCGTAGAATTTATTGTTTCACTTTGAGGAAGGAGCTCGTAGAAAATTACGCCTTTCCAATCCCACCAAATGGATCAAAGAACTTTTTTGTGGTGTAGTCCCGGCTTTGCGGCTTCCAGATTAAAATTCCCCCCTCTACATCTTTCAAACCAATTGCGAACGGTTGTAATAGTTACTGCACCATCTCCATACACGGTACAAATTAGTTGACAGTATTCTTTACACTATCACCTTTTTTGAAACAATGAAGTATAACATACCGAAAATGTTGCCTTTCACTACCCATCTTTATCGTACTGTAACTTAATCATACTTGAAACGTACTGTAAAAGAGCTCTGGGACAACTAAAACCGATGACATAGACGGCTAATAGATAAGCCTGCATGTGTACACAATCAGAGCCAGATAATGCCATTCATAGTGCGATGAGAAAGAAACTTTTGGGACACCCTAATACTTACACTAGTCATTGTTACACCTTAAACAATGTTAGGGTCTATAACAATCTGTTGGAAGACTGTATTGAAACCTGTATTTGATATCTTTGTACCAAAATGTTCTGAATTTTATTCGCAGGGTGGATATTAATAGATAGATCTGGTAAACATTTTGGAACAATTTTAAATTTCCTGAGGGACGGCTCGGTCCCATTACCAGAGAGCACTAAAGAAATGGCAGAACTACTAGCAGAAGCAAAGTTTTATTGTGTCAGCGAATTAGCAGAATCGTGTGAGCAAGCGCTTCTTCGAAAGGAAAGAGAAGCAGAGCCTATTTGTAGGGTTCCACTTATCACTTCCCCAAAAGAAGAACAATTGTTAATTAGCAATACCACTAAGCCAGTGGTGAAATTGCTTATTAATAGACACAATAATAAATATTCGTATACAAGGTGATACTACCCATTTCATAGAAATTGCAGTATACCACAACGCAAAGAACAAATAAATATAAAAAGCCTTGTCTTTACAGTTCGTCAGATGACAATCTGTTAAAAAACATAGAATTGTTCGACAAATTGTCCCTTAGATTCAGCGGCAGAGTGCTATTTATTAAAGATGTGATTGGCTCCAGTGAAATATGTTGTTGGACATTCTATGGTCATGGCCGGAAGCGAGCAGAAGTTTGTTGTCACTCTATAGTATATACAACTGACAAAAAGCACACTAAGGTAATATTAAAACTGCACATTAATTGAAAAATATAGATGGTGGTAAGAGAAGGTAAAGAAAGGTAATAATGCTTTAATTTACAATATTTAGGTTGAGTTTCCAGAGGCCAGAATTTATGAAGAGACATTAAATATTTTGTTATATGAACACCGAAATGGTCCTGACCAAGAATTAATGCAAGCAACTTCCTCTCGCGGTGCAGTCAGCGGTGCACCGCCTTGTACATCAGATGAAGAAGAGGGTGAGCGTTCATTGGCTCGCCTTCGATCCAACATACACCAATTGACCCAACATTATTCCTTTTATCCTTCCTCATCCAGTGACCCTTAGCGTCGATCAAGTCCTCACCCTTAAAATACGAGCCAATATAAAATAAGATGTGTGAGAAAAGAGATGCGAAAAAATATTTCATAAATATATGTATATATACACGGTGTTCGAGTACAGGTTAGAGAAAATTCAAGGAATGACTCTCCACGACAATATAAACGAAAATGAAGAATGAAGAGGGGCGGTTTCTAACTATTAAAATCGACTAATAGTGATTTTTATTCTTGATTTTCATTTTATATTGACATAAATCAGCCCTCGAATTTTCTCCGACTTGTTGTTAAATGTCCTGTATATGTATGTACAAATATTTCATATGTATATATGTGTCTCTGTCTCTATTTTCTGCAAAGCATAAATTGAAAATTTTAGGATTGTTTGAATAATGGGCTATCATTAAGTTTGACATCACACTCGCATATTTTCTTGGTATATAGATATACATCCTAATTATTTCACATATCTGGGATCATTTGTGGATAACTTTGAGTTAGAACAGAATGACAAGTTCGTCTTGACTTAATTCATACTTAGGTAATAAGATATAGAGTAATGCAGAAGGTGCAATAATATGTTTTCTTATTCCTTATTTCCATATTGAAAATTTGAAGATAAGTAGCATTACGTCGACTGATTCAAGTGACCTCATACTGTCTTCTATAGGGCAGATAAGAGCATATTCACTTAAAGACTCATTCTCTTGACTATTTCTAACAATTCTGGGTTCCTTTTGTCGGATATTTCGATGTTTCAATACCTAGAATCATAACAATTTCTGTACTAAAACATCCATGTTACAAATCGTAGTTGAACCTTCCCGATCAAAAAATAATATTTTTAACCAGAAGACCTTCTTTATTAAAAAGTTGTTACAGTCTCTTATTAATTTCGACTGGATCAAGCGCCTCGTGTTGTTTTTTGTAGGGGCAGATAGAAAAAAAGTTTACTTTAAGTCCCATTCTCTTGGCTATTTCTAACAGTTCTGGGTCCTATTTAAAGATAAGTATCTTTAAGAGAATGAAGATGCGAATACTATTTATGTGCCAAATGATTGTGTCAGATATAAAAATTGAAGTAAAAGTCGAAGTTGCCATTCTGTAACTAATAAAATGATTTACTATCTTATACTCTATAACAACTTTTAAGCAGTTGTCTAGAATAAGAAATTGTAAAAAAGTTGAACAATATAGGACTGCATTGTTACCTGTTATAAGTATTATTGTTATAGTAGATGTTACTATTGATATGATTATCGCAACTATTATTAATATCATTAGTAACGTAATTATCAGTACTTTTATTATTATTACTGTCTTTAGCATTACTATAAATTTTAAAAAATGTTTATATATTTCTTTCTTTTCAAAAACAGAATTCAACATGTTTCAATAAAGTAAAGAAAATAATCAATTTGTCTGTCTAAATTTTTCAACTTGGAAATTCTATTAAACTGCTTAAAGGATGAAGTGGAGTGAACACTGCCAGTAAATACCTACAGCAGAGTATATAAAATGATATCAGTTAGAAGTTAAAAATTAATTCGAAATACAATTGGTTTTTCAATATTGTTCAAAATGATAAACGTAGGTCCTGTATCGTGAGTAACATAATAATTTTTATAAGCGTATAAGCTTTGTGTTAATTTCTGTATATCATTCCAAAATGTGGTACATTTTTTCTCATATTAATACTTTTTTACATTAACTACTCACTCAGTTTATGGACACATATATGTTATTATTTGTTGAATAACGCAAACTGATATTAGCATATCTTGCTTGATATTGTACAAAATCCTACATTTAATGAAGGGACCATATATATTCCAATTTCATAATTACAGTTATTTAACAATAGCAAGTTTTTCATGTTATCTCTTCAATTGCTAAATCCAAAAATGTTCAAAGTATCACATATTTCATTCTCCCGAATACAAGACGATATTTATATTAGCAATATGAAGTTTTACAACAAGAGAAAAACGTTTAAGTTCCTATACTTTTATATAAGAAAATTTTGGAATTGTAGGTAGTGAGTGTTCACGTTTAATATAAAACTACTATAGTTAAAGAAACTAATGTAATATGTAAGTTAAGCTAAATGCAATATATATATGTACATATTGTGTATATGTATATGTCAATACAGAGTATACCAAAAATCGTGGTACAACCGGCCAGGTAGTGATTCTACATGTAAAAATAAGTCGATGAAAAGAGTAACATTTTTTACATTTAAGATTTTATTTTCGAGAAAACTGAGTTGGAATATGTGTCAAGTTCTTGCGGCTTGTATTATGAAGTAGTATTAGTACATCATAGATAGACGCGCTATTTGATTCCTATTTAATAATCTTATTTTATCAACGTAACTTTTTTCGCAAACGGAGCCTTAAATGGAAAAATGTTATTCTTACTTTTCGTCATATTTTTACATGTAAAACCCCCTGCCCGGTTGTACAACGATTTTTGGTACACCCTGTATATTATGTTAATGAAAAAATTATCGCTGCTTGAATTTTTCAACCTAACGGTAGAGCACAGTTTTAGCGGCCTTCTTGTAGTCAGGTAAAACCGACACGAGCATTAACATTTGTTCAAGTTACATATATTTCATATGTGAAATAATAGAATTAGTTGTTGCTAGAAATGAATTAAAAATTGTACTGATTATTTATGTTTTCTTTCAGGAAACTAGTACGTCCCATCAAAATACATAGGGTAGCCATGGTCCACTTATTAAATCGACGAAAATTTCTAATCTAACCACATTGTGCAAGCCAGCAACGTTTCTATTTTACAATTGTTTTTGAAATACACAAAAGATTTTGTCTTGTATCCGGGTGAATTCAGTACCTTTTACTTTTTTAATATTTTTTTATTCATTTAATTCATAAATCATAAATAAAAAGACGCGTATAGATTCCTTGGCAATCAAGGGATGATCGCTCACACGTCGAAGGAATATGTCTCAATCCACTATTTCCTAAGTCGTTTGCATTTGTCTATACGTTTAAAACTATACATAGCAAACATGTAAAATGACACGAGCTGTAAGTTTGCAGATCTGCCAAAATATATCATCTAAAGGCAAACATAAAGTCCTGGATGGTAATATGGAATGAAATTAAGGAGGTTTGAACAATTCAATAAAAACAACCCTGTTCTGTGTATAAATGATGCTGTAATTGTTATAAACGAACAATAATAATAATACTATAATAATACAATAATAATACTATATTCTGTATCATTTTACGAAAAATACATTACGCTGTAGTTGCAGATTTAAATAATATTACGATTATACTAACTCGTGCTTTGTAAAGTACTGTTTATCTCTGCATGCACATTTGTTAAAACAAGACTGATTTGTAAAATATTTTTCTTCAAATGTTATCCAAGAAAAATTGTTTTTGCAAGAAGCGGTGGGGCCATTGAGTATCTCTAATAATTTTTATTTGGAGGACAGGGTATTTTTCTATAATGTGTAAACGGGAAGTTTATATTAAATATGCTAGATACATAATGAAGTAGGGAAAGTTTGAACGCAAGAAGATATACCAATGTGTAATAAATAAATATCTATTTCTCCTCAGTAAGTGAATTAAATTATACAGATATATTACATTAACCAATTTTCTTATTTTAAATAAAATTTGAGAAATTATATCAATTACTAGATTAAAAACATTAACTGATATTAATAAATGTTACTGTGATATGGGAATTGGATAATAAAAGTAGTATGTAACGATTGTAATTACAGTATTATTTATTTCGAAATCATTCATCATTTAATATTACCTTATAATTATAAATTTTGTAGCCATCTAGATCAAATAATGGTGCACTTAGGTTAAAGAAAACGCATAAAAATATTCATTATGACAAAATGAGGGCACAAAACAATAAAGCAAAGACACAGTATTGTTTAGAATTTATTGTTTCGATATCATATAAAAAAATAAATGGCAACACTAGAAAACAAAATCAAGTGCCTAGTAAAGTTTGATATCTACGATGTTGATTAATTATGTTTTGTGGTTTTGTTATTAGTTTTTTGTCGTTATTTCGATGCAGAAAACTCTCTTAAACAATTCCATACATTTGCTTGATTGTTTTCGCCCTAATTATGCCATAATTAGTAATTTTCGATGGTGCCTGTATTGAACAAAAGTAGACGACTGTGGCGCCTCTTGTGGCGAAAAACTGAACTTCGTTCGAGGTCCGTACAGCGTCAATTGCTGCAGTGGTAAAACTATGTAACTATTAGCCGAGTTACCGACAGTCGATAATGGCCAACAGCTTGAACATTTTACCACTGTACCGATTGGCGTAGAACAGACCACAAATTAAGCTTCGATATTTCACTGCAAGGAGCGCCACTAATCACAAATGGCGCTGTTTTTAAACCCACATTTCGAACTTTCATTTTGTTTTCGGCGGTAAATCATTTTTCATTGAATTTTTGAGTCACTGATTGCCAAGATATGAATGACATACGAGTCAGATTATTCGGCACTTTTTAATTCCAACACAATCTGTAGATCTATTCCTTTGTTAATAAATTTGAATTAAAATATAAAAAAGTATATCGCATCCCGTAATCGTAGGACTTTGTTGCAAACTCCCTTCTTGGGCACATACCCTGAGAACATTCTTTAGTTAATCTATAATAAAAGACATTCAAATATAGCAGAATTCCAATCATCCGGTTATCGATCACTGAAATTGGATTTCCGTTCAAGGGAGACTAATTTTTGAATGTCTAGATTGACCCGACTATCGATTTTTGATAAAATACTGCTGCGATATTTATCACCAGCTTTCAAAGAGTAATTACAGCAATTATGGCTGGAATATCCCGGGACGAACTTTAATGAAAATCGCGGAACACGGAACGGCGGTAACAAAATTCTGGCGCGGCTAATTCCCCCGTGGCCAGAACGTCAATCGATCATGCTAACTTTCGTCTCCGCATTGTGACGTAACGATTTCACGACACGCGAGAGAAACAGGGCTTTTTCTCCGTTTGCGAAAAATGTGTGCCAAAAATCCGCCGGTTTGGCTTTGGACTCGCGTTGTCCAAGGTCTCAAATAGTCGCACTGCGATATCGATCTTTGCTTCTGGACACCGAGATGCACACTGCTTGCCAGTTTCTTTGTTCTGCGATCCATCAATTGTAGACTGCAGTTCTTTGATGCGAAAGCGAATCTTGACGCGCCGAATGCCAAACTGTCTGCGTTTTACGAAAGTCCTCATTGCCTCGTTCGTTTTATGTTATTAATGTTCTCTGCGCACCGCATGCATTGTACTACATTGTTGCAACTCCACCGTGCGCCCGAAATTTCGACGAGAAACTTAAACATCCGCTTCGTCTGCTCCCGCACAATTTCAAACTGAAGTTCGCTGTAACAGTCGCTCGAGCCATTCTCTGAACAGTATCACAAACTACTGTAATACTGCCGTAGATGCCAAACCGCATTTTTACGGATTAACTGGTGAATATAGTGAACCATCGCAAGCGATTATGCTACCACGGACAACGGTAAATTCCAAATAAGAGGCAATAAATCATTGCAACGCACGGAACTGTTTTACCACCTCGAATTTGAGAATTTCAGTTACGTATGCAATTATTTAGTATTCCACTTAATACTTTACTTACTTGTTTACTCATTGTCGGATACGAAAGGATAATTTTCCAATTTTATTAAGTTTTGCAGAATGTTGGAATTGTAATTAATGGTACACGGTTGTGGTGATTAGGGTGACACAGATTAAGGCGATTTTTAAAAAATTTTGAAAACAATACCCAGAAACGTATCGATATGAAACTTTATGAAATTGTTCGTTAATGCTTAAACAATGTATATAAATTTCTTCGTCTTACAAAGGTTCTGATTTTGTTCACAGTCATAGCGTTTTGTCCACAGCTGGACTGGTTTCCTTCTTCGTTGAACACTAAAAAATACAAGATAATCTTTAAGAATTTTTTAAAACAATAACGACAAATAAATCAATTTGAAACTTCATGGAATTGTTTGAAGAATGTATACAAATTGTTTCATACGAGTATACTGAAGACTTTGTTCAGAGTTACAGTGTCCTGTTCATGGCCAGGCTGGTTTCCTTCTTCGTTGAACACTGAAAAATCAGGAATTTTTTAAAACAATACCGACAAACAAATCGATCGCAAACTATGGAATTGCTTGCCTATGGAATATTTCGCCTTCGACAAAGTCCCGCGCAATTTCTAATCAACAAACCGACCAATTAAATAAATAACACTTGAAGAATGACCAAACAGGTGAAATACAAATCGATCGTCTTAAATTTCCGAGCGCTACTGTACGCGTTCGTAAGAAACGGGGTCGAGAGCGCAGAGAAGCTGCAGCTACGGTTAAAGTAAGGGGTGAAATCGGAGTGGAAATCAGAGTGGAAATCAGAGTGAAATCGGGACCGGAATATTGTTTGCTCGCGCGATTAATCGGTGTCGATCCCGTCGAACGCGGATTTAATTGATGGCCGGTGATCCTCGACTCGTCCGGATCGATCCACCGCCCCTTTCGGGCCCGGTTAAAACGCGATGATATTCGCGGCCGCGATTAATCCCGAGCCGTTCTCGGAATAATGTTTCGAACGCCGGCGAATACCGTCGCCGGGTGATCGAACAATGGATCGCAATGCAGAAAATGGCGGTATTGTTCGGCGACGCGGAGCGCCGCGGCGCGCACCGAGTTGGGGATCGATCGATCCTCGGCCGCAATTCATTCGCGCGCGATCAAGATGGTGGCGAAAGGCGCGCGGCGGACGTCCATCGGCAAGAAGCTCTGTTGTTCCGATCGATCGGCCGCGAACAACGGGAACTGTCGATGAAAATCGTCTGGAATTTCGGTCGTCGACACCGTTACTGCGATCGAGCCGCTCCGATGAACGAGGAATCGGAAGAGAGGAACTTCGCGAACAGGAGCACCAGCGGAGACAAATGCGCGAGACGCTATGAAGCAGTTTCGACCACTCTCCGGGCGAACGCGAGACTCCGTCTGAGATTTCCTCGAGACTTTTCGTGCACGGTTTATTTCCTCCCTCGATAATGTGCCAACTTCTTTCGTCTCTTCTCGTAGGTCCTTGTGCTACTACGATTTCCTCCGCAGCTAGGATAAATGTCCCAATTATCGTGCCCCCGGATTAAAAATACATAGAAAAAGAAGAGTTTTATACATGAATTGACAACTCTCCCTCACTTTAACATGCTGATAAATAAACAGAATAAAAAAGTATAGATCGTCGATTTATATACAAGGTGGTCCATGCAACTTGTGCAGCACCTGCAACTTCCAAAATATGCTTCGAGCAACAAATTTTTCAGTACAAAAGTTTCGTCATTTAAAGGGGCATAGTATGTAGTGCATTTGATTTTTTATTAGTCTTTTTGTAGGTAGAAGATCAATATTCTTGTCTTAAATGGAATGCTATATTTTTTTAAATAAGTTAGCTGCTAGGTTTAGTACTAATAAAGGTCAATATTTTTAAAATTCGATATTCTTTCATACTTTTATATAAAAAACTATAATATTCTATTTCAGAGAACAAATTGACCTCCAAATCAAATAAATAAGATCAAATAAATTTTGTAAATATAATTATTGAAAATTGCAACATGCAGCATGATATTTCGAGCCCTTGAATTCTTCTAAATACTATCTATTGTGTTTTACTATATTTTATATATTACCAGCAACATGTCTATTTCATCGTTATTGTCGTTAGCAATTTCAAGCGTCCTATAAAATACTAGAATGTCGCGCGACGATCGGCGAACACATGTCTCCCCCAATTCCGCGTGTGCCCGGCGAGCCTAATTTTTCGGTGCACTCGGAACGAGAGATTTATCCAGACGAAACAAAACCATCGGAGATGCTCTTCATCCCCTGCTCGACGACCCTCAAACACCAGGCGAACCCGGCGGCCACCTAGAAACCCCTCGCGATCCTCGTCTCCATTTTCCAAACACGCTCCGGCACCGGCACGCCGAGGACCAATTAAACCCTCTTCAGGGACAAAAACCTCTGCCGTGGACAAATTTCAAACTGTAATTCACGAAGAGTCAGCCGCGGGTACGCACTCGGCGGTGCACTCGTGGCGCACGCAGATGCGGGAACACCTCGTCGCATCAACATTTCATCGACCGTTGTCGAGCCTTTCTTTGACGGATAAATAAATTTCGCGGGGAAATCAATTCCGCGAGACCCGTCAATATTATGAGGGTAGTTGAAACGATTTTATCTGCGCCGGTGTGTTATTGTTTCCAGGGCAGCGACGCGGAGATAACGAAACCAATTCGGCGCTGTACAGGGCGATTCGCTAAAGCTGTTACAAAGCAACGTCTCCGTTATCTTTAACGATACTGATAAATGCTAGGGGAACCGATTGCACGGTTCGAAGGGACACATATTGCGGTGGAAATAGTTTCTTTTCTTCAAGGTCGTATTTTCGAGATCCAAGGTCGTCGATGTTTCTTTAAATAGGATTACGCGCTTCCATCGTTATAGCATGATAGCTGAGATCAAAACGAATCCAATGACATCTAATAACATCACCTTGACATAACCTTCAGTACGGATAAATTAGAGAATATATAATTATATATAAACAATTTAGAAATTAACAGAAATTAACAGAAACAACTACAACAAAGAGATCGACGATGACATTGGAATAAACGTTTGAAATTATTTCCGTCGACTTATGCACATTTTTAAATTTAGTTTTTTATTCAAGTCGCAGCTGATTTCGGTGCGTCAAATCAAATTATAACGATGCTCGACCGGATAAGGTCACGCGAAGATCATGTCACTGTATGTCGTTGGATTCGTCTCGATCTTAGCAATCGTGATACAGTGATATAAATATGTAATCTCATTTAAGAGAACATCGATGACCTTGAAATCTCGAAAACTATTACCTTTAAATAGAAATGAT
This sequence comes from Augochlorella aurata, assembly GCA_028455555.1. Taxonomy (NCBI): domain Eukaryota; kingdom Metazoa; phylum Arthropoda; class Insecta; order Hymenoptera; family Halictidae; genus Augochlorella; species Augochlorella aurata. The sequence continues at coordinate 7,487,931 of CM052150.1, read as the reverse complement.
TTTCACTGCGACATGTATCCCATCGCACCATACAATTTGTTCCTCTATTATTTTTCATCATCGTTAACGGTAACGGAGATATTGCTATGTAACAGTTTTTCTGTGATCCACCCTATACACCGGGTGGCGAAGCAGAAAAGTATCTTTACAATTAGTGTTGTAATTAGGTGATATTGTATTACGAAATCGCGGGATTGTTTCCAGTGGCGGCCGAATTTGGATAAGATTAAACCGGAACGGCGAGAATTATGTCGGACTAGACGAAACTGGACGAAGACGAATCGATTTCGACTAGATAAAATCGAAATGGGTCAAACTAAATCATATATCAGAGCCGCTAGACCGTGCGAAATTGATCCCGATTACGCTAGATTAAACGAAAAGCAAACTGTGCCAAACTGGACGAAAGCGAACTAAGATAAATAGAATCAGATTGAACGGGATTCGTTTATTCCGATGCAGTCCAAGCCGGACGCGTTGAATCGACCTGGGTCATTTCAGACTAGACGGAACAGTAGCCTAACCTCTGTATTTGTTTTTTGTATTTTTCGCTTTTCCTGTATATCAAACCAAAGCATACCATACCAGTCAGATTAGGATAAATCGATTTGGTCGAGGTATAATGCAAACTAGGTAATACTGAATCGTATATTAAAGTTACTAGGCTAGACGAAATTGATCTAGATTACACTAGATTGAATGCAAAGCAAACTATGTCGAACTAGACGAATTAAGACAAAGACACTCATATAATATCAAATGAAATTCGTTCATTGGAAGATATACCTATCCAAGGAAAATAAATCGACTTGGATTATGGCTAATCCACCAAAAAGAAAGCAATACGAACCACATCAGACCAGACTAAACCATACTAGTCAAATTAAGCCCGACCGAACGAGATTGAGCCAGCTCGAGCCAGATTAAGCGGCTTCAAACAAGAGGAGATCGCGTCGAATCGGTCGTCAAACGCTGTCAAATTATGCGAATAGGACGTAACCAGACCGATCGACCAGGCCGACCGAAATCAAACGGAAGCACTTAAACGAGATTAAACAAACCAGATTAAACAAGATCAGCCCGAAACCGCGGGAAATCGGCGCAAACGAAACGTGGCAGAGCTCGATCACCGTAGACCGCAGACGCCTTCGAAAGGGGACCGAGACAGGCCAGAATCAAACGAGATCAAACCAAACAAGCGATCCAGCGTTCCGGTAATCCGAACGAGCGTTGAACGCACTCGACAGCTGGTCCGGGAGTGAAATAAGAGGGAATCACGTGTGCTGGGTGGAAGAGGCTGAAAGAGAGAGGGCCGCGGTAGGCGGCGGTGGGCAAAAGCAGCGTAGGGGATGAACGGGGTTGAAAGGATCGGGATGCTGTGGGCAGAGAGCGGTTTCAGTCGCGCGACGGCTCTCGTCCCGGCCAGTCGATCGAGCTCAGAGTCCCGCGTCCCGAGCACCGCGATGTATCCGTCGACACGAAACGCGTCGATCGTCCTCGTGATCCAGCCTTGTGATCGTGTGTGATCAGTGGACCCGGTCAGTGATCCTTAACTCCTAATTCTGGAACGGCCTCGACGCGATCTCCTCGTTCTCTGTCTCGTTCTCTGCGGGGAGGCACAGCCTGCAACCACCTGTGCTCGCGAGGCCATTCTCGCGACGTAGAAGCGGAGCAGCCTCGCGTGGCTCCGTCAACACGATCGAGACCTTCTCTCGGGGATTCAGGCCCTTCGCGAGATTAAAGCCGACCAGCGACAACTCGAACGCCGGTCAGGGTCGTTCCTCTGTCGCTGATCGAAGAGGATCGACTCGCGCCGCTACCTTCGCGACACTTTCCCGGCTGTGCGAGCCCGTTAGCGTGTCGCTGGCTATTCCGACCAGTTCGTTTAAGAGTTCACCGGCGGTGCCGGGTCAGTTCTGACAGTACCTTTTACCTTTTTCTTCGCGATGTCTGAGGTACAGTAATTTGGCTTCGGTCGAATGTGACTCGGCATCGCTCTCCGACCGTCCACTTTTCGATTTTTAATTGCTGCTTTTGGAGTCCTTTTTGACAAGCCCGTCTTGCTCAACTTTGCGAGATGTGTTCGGTAGAGTGTGCTCTGTAGGAGTGCTCGGTTTCAGTTGATTGGGTTAGAATCATAGTGTCGTGAGTCACATATTCCTCGTAGTGAGAAACAGGCAGGGTTAATGTGTACTATCACGTGCATTGTTTACCGACTTTTATTGTTAAGATCATTTGGAATTTGATTAATTTATACTTCATTTCTACTTTTTTAATTTATTAATATATACTTTGTCATTTATTTCACTTGTCTTTTTGACATTTGTAGCAACTTTATCAATTATTTCAATTGTCTTTTTAACGTTTGTAGCAACTTTATCATTTACTTCACTTGTCTTTTTAACGACATGTACAGCTCATAGCTTGAGACATAAGTCAAAATTTTCGAAAATGTCACATACGCCATTCGAACATAATCAATTTTCAATGTCCACTTGTGGATCTACTTGCTGCAATATTGTACCTGTGTCCCTGATACCTTACATCTACCGCGTCATTTACTGTCGATTCCGTCCAGAGTCCACGAATCAATTTTAATTGAATCGAATTTATTTACCTATATACGAGAGTACACCCTTTAGTAAATCTAAATGATAATACGCGTCGTAGATTTGTGGTTAAATACACAGACGGGTGCGCATTTTAGTCACTCAATCTTTCCAGGGAGGAGTTTAAACTTACTTTTCCTCTGTACACATTGCTGAGAATGACAAATCGCACAGTTTCTGTTTCTACATCTCATGCAATCTTCAGACCCTTGTGCTGCGAAGTGTATTTATTTCGCAATGATTCACCAGCTAGTCCAAATCGAAATTATCGAAATCGGAAATTCTAATTTATTAAAAATTCGATTATTAAGAACGAACAAGTATATACCAAGATTAAGAAACATTCTTGATGCATCGAATGCATCGAACATGGTAAAGGAAGATGCACTTCACAGCGACGATTTAAAAATACAAAATTTTCATCCCCATCGTCCATCGAACAAGATAACAATTCTCGACGATTTATTCGCCGATTCGATTTCTCCGACAGTATCGCATTCCAAGGACGCAGATTCGGATCGTGCGCCGAATGCATTGGACGCAGTGAAACGGAGCACACTCCGCCCGATGCACCGCGGACGTGTAAATCTTTCTCGATTCCTATTGTTCGGCTTCATTGTCGAAACGTTTAGGGGGCGAGAAGAAGGCTCGGAGGTTGTAAGAGGATTTTGCTACCGGCTGAATCCTCAGGTGAGGGAGACTGATGGAAACCCGGCCGGGTCAAGGCTACGAGGAGTCTCTCCTTTTTTTTCGTTGCTTCTCGATGCGTTCGGCAGCTCTCGCCGGAAATAATTGAGGGTTGGAAACGAGCGAGGATCGCGAGGAGAGGGCAACCGTTACCCGGAATGGATTTCGTGTAATTGGCGAAACGAGGGTCACGAGGGGTTGCGCGCGAGAGTTGATCGCAGGGTAATAGGTCGTATAATTGAGCGACAACGTGAGAAATCGCTGCCGGGGACGCGACACCGTGGAATCCGAGCGTTTTTTTCTGAGCTAGACCCGGCCGGGTCAAGGCCGGTCCTTAAAGGCGCGCCGGGAAAATATTCGATCGCCATGGAACGGTCTCCAGAATTCCGTTGGGAACAGGTGCGGACGATTCTTCGGCCTGGGTTTCGATTTTCCGGAAATCTTGCCAGCTGCTCGGACCTTGCTGCGTCCATTTTCGATTAGTCGAACGCGTTCACTTGTGCACCCTTTGCACTCGAAGCCGTTTAACTTCAAATCCAGAATGATTAGTTTCATTTCATACGTCTTAGTGCATTTTATGAAGTTGATCTTGCGACTTGTGCAACGGATTTTTAAATGTAAACGAATTTGATATTGTAAAAAGTATTTTGAATGTAACAATTGATGTAAGAATTTGTTGGAGCTGCCTCAGGATCGCCATTCGAGTGCAAAGGGTTAACTCCTTTCAATAATAATCTATGTCAGGTACGATTTTTATTCCCTTCTTTTATGTTCGAATAAAATTCTGCTCCATTGTCATCAATATTTAATCATTCCATTAAATACTATTTCTAACAAAATAGTATTTAGCTCGTTTAATAAGTAAACAAATAATAATAATAACTGGCAGTAAATATAGGCGTAAAATAATTTTCTTTCTCTCCTAAAACATTATTATAATTGAAAAAGTTCTGATAATTGTAACCATTGTTAGCTGAATATCACGCAAGAATCGATATACGCTGTAATTCAACGTTTCGCCATAATTGAAACGAAACATTGAAAAGTTCTGACGGGCAGACCGAATCAGCAGACCAGGTCAAAATTTTAATTAACAAACTATTCGGTTATTTCGCGAACAACGAATAATCTTACGGCTTAAAAAGAACGGGAGAAAATCTACGGAAAATCCTAGGTCACCGATTGGCCCCGGCGAAATTACGTAGCTCCCCGAATTTCTTCGGGCAGTCTTTGTTTATGGGGCCGGGGAACAGCAGCCGTCTCCGGAAAGCATTGTGCGACAGTTTCCGCCGGGGAAAAACAGTTTTCCCTTTCCGTTTCCTCGGTTTTTCTATACGAACTCCATACCCCGGTGTTTTTGCGAAGGTTTCCGTTTATTTCGTTTGCATCCGGCACGAATGACAAAATTATTCAGGTAGCTCGTGGACCCGGGATACACGGAGCGTGCAACATCCCTGCGTAGTGTAACGCTTATGCATAACAGACGAATTTACATGTTTTAGTATAATTAAGCGCGTTTAGCCCCTGTCCAGGTCGCGATCGTACCGTTGTAACGCGATAATTTTAATTGAAAAGTTTAGCTGGTTACAGGACGGTATCGCGAACGCCGCGCGTATGAATAAACCTAACCGCCATTTTGAAACCGATGGAAAGACCTTGGGAAGGCTTTGTAAACGAGGTCGTTTCTTGCGGATTATAAAAAGATTGTCGTTGCTGCGTAAGTTCAAGTTTAGACGCGATAAATAATATGGAAGTTCGGCTTGCTTTTATTTCCGCCAAGCTTTGTTGTTCGCGATTGTAATTATTCATTTAAATGCGAGCTCTACTACCTATTTTTCCCGGAACATAATAATTATTTCTAAGAGGATCTCGCGAAGTTTTACGTATTAATATTCTGCTTTACTCTTCATCCCTCTCTCTCTCTCTCTCTCTCTCTCTCTCTCTCTCTCTCTCTTGCTCTCTCTCTCTTTCTCTGCGCCAGTCTTATTAATTTATTGCTTACCGGAGGTTGTTTCACAGTTTTTAATAGCACGCGATTCATTGGTATAGGATAGATGAGAAAGTTTTTTAATAGCTGCAACATTTTTACCTTGGATCGACGATGCTGCCTCTGATGGGCAATTTAATCTTTCGGGGTGCATTGCTGAAAATATTCTTTAACATATTGTCTAATGTGTTATTAATTTCTTATGTTATTACATTAATATTTAATTCTTTGACATATTCTTTAAGATATTCTTTCACATATTCTTTAAAATATTCTGTAAAATATCGTATCAGACATTTTTTTGGATAAATGTGTTGTTGATCCCTTTACCCCATTGAACAAAGTAAACGTTTTTGACGGTTTATTCGATCTCTCTGTTTTTCAGTATTGCATTATTTTTCTCAAGACTAGGTAGAATTTTCTCGAAACAGAAATCTTCGTCGATCGCACGACAGAAAAATTCTTTAGGGTAGTTCGACCCCTTAAGTCTCCATTTTAAAATCCTTCCCCACGATCTCGATAAAATTTCATCGAACGAATATGTTACTGCTGATCTTTTTCCTTGATTGGATATAATAAAAATTCTAGAAGCAGTTCAAACCACCGTTCTTTAATACTAGATCATTTTTCAGAGTTTCGATACAATTTTTCCAACAAACGACTATTTTCTTTCCAATCCCCTTCGTTGATTGGATAGGATAACAATTCTACGGTCGTTCGGTCTCTCAAATCTTTAGTAATAAATCATTTTCCACGGTCTCGATACAATCTCCCACCAAATGTATATTTTCTTATCGATTCTCTTCGTTGATTGGACAATAGAAAAATCCCAAGGGTAGTCTGTCTTCTTAAGTTTCCCATTTTAAATTGTTCTTTTCGATAAAATTTGCCATCGAGTGAATATTTTATCGCCAATCTTTTTCGTTGGTTGGATACAATAAAAATTCTAGGGATAGTACAATCCTCCTTTCTATAATACCAGACCATTTTCCAGAGTTTCGACACAATTGTCTTCCTCGATTTGGCGGAATAAAAATTCCAAGGGTGGACCGACGTCTCAATTCTCCGGCATTAAATCGTTCTTCGTGGATTTCGGGATCCATCCCCTTGAATCCCCACTCCTAAGGGTCTCTCGAGGCTCGGCGAGCAGCCCCGTGACTTTCGAAGGTTTTCCGGGTATTCAGGGACCCTGGATTATTGGCATTGTCGATCCCCGGGAGAAGGTGTGGAAAGGGCCAGAGAGATCATGGTGGTTTGTGCGAGGGTAGCGCAGGCATAAACGCGATTAAAAGGCCGGCCGACCTCGCGAGGAAGAGTCGCGTGCCAACTCGGTCGAATTGCTTTCAATTGAAATCGCGTTGTCATTTTAGCGAGGGAAAACGGCGTCGTCTGGCAGCGTCCTAAACACGGTATTCTTGAACTCTCGACGATACGTTGACCCTCTTCCACCGAGCTTGAGTGTCGAGTGTCCGCAACACGTTGCTTAAAAGGATTTCCTCCGGAAGATCGCTGTCTCGGACCATCAACCAGCCGTGAGTACTCTTGCAACTTATTTACTCCTTCTCGAGTCCACGATCGACGTTGAAACCCTGTTAAACGTCCACCACTTCTCCAGTCCCGGTCATTCAATTTCTGCGCCGCGGTTTCTACAGATTATTCGATTTCATTATTTTTGGCTCGTCAGTGCTGAAGTGCGGGTAAACATTTAACCGTTTGAGTC
>CM052150.1:7372602-7475676 GCA_028455555.1 Augochlorella aurata | reverse complement strand
TTTTATTTCGACCAGGAAAACGAGTGTTTCGAAACGTGACTGGGAATACCAACTTCGATCGAACCTGATCGTTTGCTGCGAAACAAACAGCGATCGCCGCGCTCCGCATTGTTTATTCTCGAATCGACCACATAAACGGCTGCATCACTCGTCCTTCCTTCGAAGCGCGATAAAACAGCAAGGAAGAATCGCACTGCAGTTTTTGTAACGTCGTTGAAAAGAGGATACATCAATGTAGAAGTTAGTTAAAAATTAAATTCCATATTTTCATTCAACATTTAATTCTACATTAAAAATCAATCGGTTTAAAATTTGTATTGAGAATTTCTGTTGGAAATTCACTACATTTTAAACTCTTTCGGAATTAATTAAATTTAATTTAAATTAAAAATTGATTTTAATTAAAATACGTATTAAAAATGAATCACAAAGCAATTTTATAGTAAAATTCGCTGCAAATATATTTTTTTAAGAATATATAACTAATGCAGTTTTTTATGCATTTATTAGAAAAATGGATGCGGCAAAGTATATACAATAGTCAAAGCTTTCGAAGAATTTCAAGAGACTATTGCATCCTTCGCAGCTGGTTACAGGTAATAGAAGAAGGAATACATCTCTGAGGGATACTGAAGAGGATGCGCAACATTTTCAGGCGAACGCGAGAAAATCGTTATCACATTTCAAAGTAAATTCTGAAAAGTAGAAAATGGAGCACCTTCGGTTTTCCAACAGTTTCGTGGCCGAGTAGTGCGCAAATAAAAACCAGTAGACAAAATGGCGACGGTGGAAGAGCTTCCCAGCGTATCACGATCGCAGACGAATTTTTCACTTGAGATATAGCGATCATTCGGTCGCATAAAATTTGACGCCATAAAATAATACGAAATAGATTCGCTGCCGCAGCAGAGGATCCGACGGAGGTTCGACGAATTCTCATCGGAACGTTAGAGGATTGATATTGCGCCGTAAAATAAATAGTCGAGGTACAAGCGGTTAAGGAAACTGCAGAAGTTTCCGGGTTTTCGGTTGCTCCATAAACCAGCTGGGTTTCATCAGCGCCGGAGACGTTCCTTGTCAGATTTACCCGGCCCCCTTATATGTTCGCGTGCAACGCGGCTCGGCTATAGTCCGCTCGAAACGGGTGATATGGAACGAATGCACTAAACGACGCAGCAAAATTCCCTCATGCGTTCTCTGACCTACTCCCAGCCGGCAGCTATACGAGGGACGAGTCCGTATACGGCGGGAATAACGGTGACATCGATTTTACTTGGAAAACGCGGCGCGCATCCTTCTGCGAGGATTCGATCTAATTTCTTGTCGAATTATCCGGCTCCACTCTTCCGTCATTCCATATACCAATGCGTCCGTAAACGCGACTGCCGTAGCTGTTCGCACGTAACGTCTACCTAACGTTCGGGGATCGAATTGCTGATGCTTTAATTCGTTTTAATGTGATCTTTTTTTTGTAATTGCGTTAATTAACAGTTTTTCGTTTTTAACGATTTTTTTAACGACTTTTTGCTTTTTGTACGTGCATGCTTATTTTCGTTCGTAGATATTTATAACAGAAGAATCTGTTTGCATATAAAGGAATGAATGATCATATTTAGTCGGAGTGAATGATATTCATATTTTGTAGAAATAAATAATATTCATATTGAATTGAAATGAATGATATTCGTATTTAGTAGAAATGAATATCATTCGTATTTAACGGAAGTGAATAATATTGATATTTAGTAGAAACGATTAACATTCATATTTATTATGTTATGTATAAGATCATCGTTGGTATGTTACTCTATTCCACAGCAAGCGTTCAGTATAATTTCCAAAAATTGAATACTTAGGCGACGAATTAAATTCTCTGTTTCAAGATGACCCGGTCACCGTAGTCCAACATTTAAACTGCATCTTCGAAGCAACTGTACAAGTGCTAGAACTGCCCGAATACATCCTACGGATGAAGAAACCATAACACATAGTAGGAAATTATTCAAGCTAATTCGATCAGGACTTTCGATTTCGGCGTTTTCAATGTTGTAACAGCGTAGGCGCCTAGCTGTCCATAATTGACCGTCTAATTCTCACCGCGTGTATGCTCATAAAGGAGTCACGCGGTTCGTGGCCCTCGCAGGTGCATTACGTTAATTATGGCAGAGCGAGTCCGTGCGCTTTGATCGACCCCGTAGTTTCCAGGTGGCTCGCGAGCGAATTCGCCGGTTCCACGATCCCCGTCCGTGTCCAAATCGATTCATTAAGGACGCTGGCCTTAAGGGTGAGCCGTGGAGCCGCGGGGGGTAGGAGGGCCGACGACTCTGGGTCTCTGAGCTGCTTAATCGACTGTGATTAAACAATGCACCGTCTACGTGTCCCGGGCCAGCCGAACCCTATAAATAGTGGACCACCAGAAGAGCTCTTTGAACCCTTCGCGGATGGAACGGCGTTTCGGCCTTTCGCGTTTCAGAGTGCCATTTGCTAAAGCGACGAGATTCGATTAAAGGGCCCTTTGGGAGAGGACGTTTTTCGGCGGAACCGGCCATGTTGTCCGCGAGAAAACTCGGTTAAAAAAACTCTCGGCAAAACAAAATTATTCGGCGAAATAAAATTCTGTCCTCTTGCCATCAGTATTTCAGGCCAAGTAACTGTTCAGGATTAAATATGTTCATTAGAGCACGGTTGTTATTGTCTACTGCTGTTCGAATAGTTAAATATTTTGACCCTAAATAATTGTCCCTCAGCTTGTAAATAAAAGTCGACAATTTTGGAAAGAGTGATACGATTATTCGAGCCGTGCACCTCGTTTGTATAATTGTTGACAATCGGCAACTATAAAAACGAGCCGCGAGACTTGAATAGTCGTATCTTCTCTTCTCAAATTGTCCATTTTTGTTTACAAGCTGAAGGACAATTGGAGAGAATTTACTGTATTATAGAAAGAAGAGCATCATGCAGTGTTGCTGCATTATACAAAATAGTAACAGGAACCGAGTTCGTCGTTCGATGAAGCACTAAAAAATCGTGTAAATCCACTGTTATCCATTTTAATCTTTACTGCGATGCAATCGAAAAATGTCCTGCACGAATCGCAAGATACCAGAGTTAAGTAAAAGCTCTTGCTTTAGTGTCACATCGGTCATTCTTAAAAGATCCACAAGATCAGCAGCGAGTATAATCGTTATCGTGACAGCATGATCCGCAAGGAACGGGACTCGAATAAAAGCTTCTTTACCTCCCCGTTTCTTAATCCGTTAACGTTCTGAAGAAGCGCATAAGATCCGCAGTTTAATCGCCGGACTAAGAGAGCAAGCGTGTATTTGCGAAGCTGCGAATTTACTTTGGAGGTAGAAGAACAGGAGAGGAGTTACCGTGTCGTAAACGTTTATCGGGGCCGGACCGGGATCGTCGAACAACAGTCGGCAGCAAGTTTTTACGGTCACCGTGTATATCGCGGTCGTTCGAAATCCGCGCCGCGCCGCGCCGCGCGCCGGAGCGTCTTCAAAGCGGATCCGAGGAAGTCCAACGACTCGCGGAAGCTGTCCGCGTTAGATAAAGTGATTTAAGTTCATCAAGGAACGGCTCGGGGCGCTTTTAGGCCGCCGCTTCTCACGGTCATTAAAACTTCTTAACGGGGGAAGGTCGAAGGACTGGAAATGCGAGCGCACACGGCCCGGAGCTCGCGGTCGAAGCCGAGCGATTCGGTGAAAGGGGACGTCGAAATGGCGCGTTCGCAATTTCGACGGAAAATCGGGGCCCCGGTTAACCGCGCCGTGGCTTTCACCCGCAAAGAAAATGAAGATGTTCCACCTGGAAAAAACGATTGCGGCCTGGAGGTCCCGCTAACGCCGCAGTTACCAATTATTTGAACTGTTCCGAAGGTACTTTTGCCAAAGATAATTTCCCGAATGAATTCTCTTTAACTGAATATGTAATTTTTCTGGATTGGTTATAATAGAACCTCGTTGGATTCTTGGTAATCTAAATAAATCGATAATCCGTGGAAGAACCACTTTGTACTATATTTCATCGTTTTTTTAAATCGATTATTTTCCGTACGAATTATTGCACGAGTAGATTCTTATTCGAATTAATTCTTATTCGGGTAAAATTATTTTCGAATGAATTTTTATTCGAATAAATTTTTATCCAGATTAATTTCTATTGAATTGAATATTTGTTCGACGGTGTCGAATAAAATTGAATTCGTTAGCCTTTGTCTCTTATTCGTCGAACCGTAGATAGGACAACAAAGAATGTTGTTCAATCTAGTCTTTTGATTCGGGATCCTTTGATCCTTTTATTCCGTTCGGCATTCACCGTCGTTGCAGGATTTCCGTCGAAAGAAAGCGTCCCGGCTCTCGAAACGTTCGGGCCGGCTCTTGCCGCCGTGTTCCAGGTCAAATATTCATTTGGCGATCACTCGATTATGCAGATCAACGGCTAATTGCGCGACTAATCGATGCGGACTCGATTGTTTCAACCCCCTGCGCCGCTTTTCCCGTTCAAGCAATCGAGCGTTCTCAGGATAGCGAAAGATCGTTCTGCTTCGAGGATCGTTTTTCTTGGTCGAACTGCGAGCTCCGGATAAAAACGAGTCGGTCGAACAGTTTTTAACACGGTAATACCAACGTACTGAAAATTCTCACAATATCAAAGACCATTCCAAGTAGTATAATACAGTATCGAAGTCTATCGCATTGATTTAATTAATGAAACAGATATTTAGAAAATAAAATTTCCCATAAAATTTATCATATTCGAAGGAATTCGAATAAAATTGTTATCTACCTACATTGATATTCGATAATGTCGCATAACATTTTGTTTGATTTAATTTATATTCAATTAAATATAAATCGAGAAACTTATTCGATAGTGTAGAATAAAATTTTATTCCTCAGTCTTCATCTTCTATCCGCCAGCGGAATAAAATTTTGTCCACGCTCTGGTTCAAAGCAACTCCATTGATATATCTACGCTATATCTTCGACTAGTTCGACCAACCATAATCATTCTCTTGTACCGCAATTACCAGATAGTCTTTTTATATCTCGCTTTCAGGACATTCGAAACAAAATATTTCGTTTTCGACAGCGCAAAATACGAAAACAGAATGCAGCATTCACTGTCTGAAACCATGCTTCAGTCGATTAGAACAATAACTGAAAGAGCGAGGTCTTGAAAGCGCGGGTTCCAGATCGTCGCTGGTTTAAGTCTGCATTTTCTGCGCAAAGAGGGAAGAAATAGGATCCGCTGCACTCGGATCTCGTGGAAATAACGTTTCGCTTTTTATTCTATCGCGTGTTTCTCTCGCAGGCGCACGCAGAGCCCGGCCCGGCCCGACCCGGCTCGGCCCGGCGCACCTTCGACTGTATTCATTTATTGGAGCCAGGCCAAGCTATTACGTTATATACAGTGAATACAGTAAATTACCGGAGCAGCTTCCCGTTGGCCGAGAGCTTTCCCAACGACGAAGTAGATTAGCCTATCGGCTTGGGTACGCGGGCGCGGATCACAGTTATTTTTCAGCTTGTCGTCGGTTCACCCTTAATCAACGAAATATTGAACGGTCTCCGGGAAGTGTCCTCTCGATTTCGAGTGTTCTCGCTCTTGGCCGGGCTCGCGAATAATCCTTCGTCAACGCTGACATTCAACTGTGCTCCGCAGGTACAATAAGCTTTGAGATCAATTAATAGGTGAGATGACAGACAGGTGTCGGATTTTTGGCAGATCTTCTCTCGGGCACCGGACGAGTTTGTTTCGGAAATGTGGTTCGGTTATAAATGGTTTTGCTATATAATTATACTATGTATGCTAAATTATTAATTACGGTAATAAAACTCGATTGCCAATTATGCAGGCTGCCCCGTGTTATAATAGATAGAAATCTGTTACATTATGGTAAATGGAAATTGTTATAACACGACCGAGGGCTGCTAGATCGAAGTAAATTAAAATTATTATAATAAATTAAACCTGTTGCTTTGAAGCGAACCAAAATTTTTACGATAGATCAAACTTCCTGCAGTAAAACGAAAGGACGTCCTGGAAGAGGAACTCTTAAAGGAAGATCTTAGAATAGATGAAACCCGTCAGACGAAAATGACAGAAAATTCTATTCTAGATTCAGAAGATTCTAATAAAAATTCAGATAAGAATTGCATGTTTTACATAAGCCTAGATTGACTTCGCAGGTGGAACCAAAATTAATCACTGTCGGTCTCAGAAATGTCTCGAAGCGACCGGTTCAAAAGCACCGAGAACGAGGATGTCGAGTCAGCAAGTGACGTAAAACTGATCAGAATCAGGCGAACACGTTTCGACAAGTAGAACAGGATCGTAGCGAGTCGAACCGGAATCGTTTGAAGTAGGATCACATGGGGTAGGCGACTGGCGTCGCATCGCAACGATCGCGCGAGCGGAGCGCGACTGTCTCCGAGAGGATCGTAAAACAACTGAGCGGAATTAGTTCCTTTGGCATTCGGGTCGCGTTATCGTAAACACGCAAGATGGCTTCGCGAACGTGAAAGCATAAGCTGTTGCCGGATCAGAGTAGAGAAACACGAGCTGTGCGAGAGCAGACGGGTGAAATAGCATTGTTATGAGCCGATCAGCCGAGGCACGATTGTTGCAACCGGACAGAGACGGCGGGACAGGTATGTTCTACACGGCGAAGCGAAATAGGATCGCCCTGCGCGCCAACAAGTGGAATGGCTGTTGCGTTCGGTCATGCGAGAGGAGGTCATTATTACCGAACAAGTCAAATAAACCGAATGTTCCGCGCGGAAGGTAATGATCTGTGACTGGGAACCGAGTAGAACTGTCCTGTTACGAGCGGAAGAGAAGTAGAACAGGCGGCCCGTGATCAGACCATGCTGTTGCATAAAGTTTCGCGAACACAATGATTTCGTGTTCATGCGAAATTGCTTGGTAACTTTGTATTTATTCAATTTAATCTTGAGGAATATATTTGTAACACAGCGTTAAGGAGCAATAGAAAGTATGTATTGCATGCAGCGTCATAAAGTATTTTACTAAAATATTGCATTTTATTTATAAAAATCGAATCAACCAATAGTTCCTCAAAGGGACATGTTCAAAAGATACGAATCAAATTTCATGTCCGAGTTTCAACGCCAAGTAAATATTTTCAGCAAAATTATTGGTAATATTGTTAACAAATATGTTATCGAAGGTTATTTACAGAAATTAATAAAATTTCACGTTTAAATTAGGAGATCGAATAAATATGCGTACATAAAATTCCACCTTTAAATTTGAATACCGAATAAATAGGTTCAACAAAAATCAATAGCAATATTGCAAGCCAATTTTTAGCCAATGGCACATGTCTGAAAAAACGCATTAATACTGACGATGAAATCATAACAATTAAATGCGTCGAATAAGAAGTACATAGAACAGAAGTTGTTAACAAAGATTTCGCGATCTGGACGTTCGGTTTCGTTTTTAATTGGGGAAGTGCAGTGCGCCGGGTAGAAACAAATGAAGCAGAATTGGTCGATAACACGCAGCGAACCTAATGACTGTCAGCCGGAGCTGGTATCTCCTGCTGGCAGCATAAATCTGCCCTTAGCTTGCGCGATTCACGTGGCGCGAAATACGCCGACCAACCATAAACTATCATCGATCCGGCCTAGTGGAATTTTATTAGGCATCGGTTGCTCGGTCATCGACTTTACGAGCCGGGCCAAGAAATATGTGTTCGAACGTGCGTCGATTCGTACGACGCCGCGAGATATGCCGTTTCCGGCTGCCAATATCCTGCGAAATTCGATCATCCGTTTTACACGCGACGCGATCTCGCTTAACCACCGGTCTGGGGACCTAAGCAGCATCGTCCGCGCAAACTAACTCGATTCATTTCCGTTCGATGGGTCGATCGTCAGACGATACAACCCTATGAAATCGCAAAAAACATTTTAAGACACACTCGAGAGTCTCGGTTGTCTGAATTAATCGAGCACCGATCAGGGGTTAAGGGTTGTGAGAAATTTCGGTATTTGATTCGCGTATTCAATTCAGACAAACGATTTAAGCATTCAGTTCGACGAATATATTTGAACGCACATTTTACATATTCAATTCGCATAATCTATTTGCACACTCGGTTTGTATGTTTGATTCACATATTCTATTTAAACATATAATTTAAGTTATTCAGTTCAAATATTCATTTCGAATATTCGATCCAAATATTCTATTCAGATATTCAATTTAAATATTCAATTCAAATACTCATGTACGTACTCAATTCATATATTCAATTTAAATTCTTTATTTAAATACTCAATTTAGATACTCAATTCAAATACTCAATTTAAACATTCAATTCAAATATTCAATTTAAATATTCATTTTAAATGTCCAATTTAAATATTCGTTCTAAATATCCAATTTAAATATTCGTTTTAAATATCCAATTGAGATACACAATTTCAATGCATACATTCGATTTAAATATACAACCTGAATTCGTACTTAGCAGCAAAGTCAACAACATACAATTGCGTAGATTCGCTTACAGATTTCGCTGGTCCAAACTGAAACAAACCGACTAAGTCTCCCTGGAGTGAAATAATTAAAAAGCCAATTAATGAACCTCGAATCGGGAATGCTAGTCCTCCGAGGGGAAATGCATCGGTGGTTTCGGGACGGTGTAACTAGCCGTTGCGGGCGTTACGCGCTCTCCTCTTTAAATTGCATTATATTTACCGGTCTCTCGTCTCTGTATTTATTGATCTACAGGACTGTCCGCGATTATCCGCCATTACGGCGGCCATGTGTCCCTTGGTATCCTTTATCCGCGTCGGTTTTTCACTTCCGCCGAGCGACCATTGTATCAGCCATTCGATTTTCGCGGAGAGAGACAGGGAGGGAGAGAGAGAGAGAGAGAGAAAGAGAGAGAGAGAGAGAGAGAGAGAGAGAGAGAGAGAGTATCGAGGCTAGTGCTCGGAATCGGAGCCGACCTCCCCCCCCGATATTATCCTGTTCGCCCTAGCGCTGGCTGCTGAATAAAGCAAGATGCATAAAGCAACGGGAGCGGGTAATGCGTGCGCCGCCGGTGCACTCGTGATTTATACCTGCGTGCACCGGGCTCTCGCGTTTCCGGGCCGAACGGCATCTGTTACCATTACCGTTTCCACGCGAACTTCTTCCGCTCCTCTGCCAAACTCACCCCTTTCATGGTGTCGGAGGAACACGAAGGTGTCGGGGAAACGACGATATCAAAGCGACCAAGTTGTGTCAACGTCAAAGAGCTTCGCAATGGTGCAATATACAAATATTCATTTCATAATTTTCCAGTCAATGTCACAAAATTCAAAACAAGTTTTCACAAACTGTGTACCTAATTTGCTGATTCATTGTCAGCCTAAATATGACACGTGTTTGTACTTTTACTGTAGAAATGGATGCTTGACCGAGTACGTAAATAAATTCAATTAAGTTAAAGTAATTATACTATAATTACTTCATTAATAATTATAATATAATATAAATTGACTAGCAGAAAACAGCAACGACAACATCTCCGAAGCACCGGCTAACTAGAGTCAACTCGAGGTCTGCAAAGTTCGACGAAATCAAGCGGGTCCGGTCATGTTTCATAATGCAAAGATCGCCGGCGGATCGTCGCGCGTCAAGGAGCCCATAATTTCGGATCCACCGGCCGGCATGCCGGGATTTATTTAACTGTAAATATTCTCGTTCGCGCACGCATATATCACTCGTCGTCGGGGAATCGCGAGTTACGATTCATACGCTCGAGGATATCTCGGGCGTATAATTCACGGCGGATAACGGGGGGGGGGGGGGAGGGACGAAAAGGAAATACGAATCCGGGGCTCGTCGTGTTTCATTCGCGAGCAGGTAAGCGACGATCGCGACGCAGGAATATTTTCGAATCGGGGGCTATTGATTTTTTCGCTGCTTAAATCATTATTATAAATGGGCGAGAATTGTAAATGAAAACGATTCTCGGTCGTTCGCGCTTCCAAACCTGCTGGCTGCACGTCTCGCCGAATACTCCGAGAGTTTAACGAATGATTTCGTGAGATGGGATTTCGATTAACCGAACTTGCGACATCTGAATTTTCATTTTTAGTAAAGATTTAATACAGCACTGTAATTAATTCTTTTATTATCTGAACGTCTGATAGCTGGATTTTCATTTTTATATGTTTTCTGACGTGTAACATTGTTGTACAAGTTAACAAAGGTCAATTACAGTACTGCAATCAGCCCTTTTGTTATCTGAATTTTCATTTTCGCATGTTTTCTGATGTGCAATATGGTTTTGCTCAAACTAACAAAGATTGAATGCAGCACTGTAACTATTTGTTGTGTTATCAGAAGCTGTGACTGCTGAATTTTCAGTTCCATATGTTTGCCGATGTGCTACGTTGCAGTACAGGTCGACAAATATTGAATACAGCACTGTAACTAGCTATTCCAAACCTATTGAATGAAATATAATGAACCGAACCGAAGTTCTGCCGTGCAACTGTTGCCTATTTTGTTCGGTGATATCGTTCTTTGATAACACGGTAGAACATGATTTATTGTACGACTTAGTGAGAAGTTGGTCTAACATTATGTATGAGTAACTGGCCAATTATGCGAACACCCACGTGTCTCTAACTAGTTTGGATAACCAAGGCTCTTCTGTAAACTAGCATTACTATTATTATTATTATATTATGAGGTGCAATATAAAAATATTATGACATAAAAATATAGTGAAATAAAAGCATGTCAACATGAAACGAAATTAAATAAAAGCATGAGAGCTTTTTTAAGAATAGAAAGACTTAAATATATAAATTAATACATAAATTAATTATTCGTGAGTTCTGATAACGATCCACCAGCGACTTTAAATTATTCTCGTGCGCGCAGATTCGTACCTGGCCAATTAATTTCTGCGATGACCGCATAAAATCCGCAGTCCATTAATATTTAATAAAAGTTCATGGTCCTTCGCCAAGCCAGGTACCATAAAAATAGGAAAAATCACTAGAAAAGTAGGCGTAGAGGGCACCAAGAAGATCGGACTCATCGAAAGCAGATAATTGCAGATAATCGAGTCGCCTAATCGCGCGAAACGTCGTTAACCGTGGAAATCGCGTCCACCGGGTACAAATGGCGGATTCGCGAGATACACCTTTTAAACCCGCTAAATAGGTTTCGGCGTCCATTAATCTGCCGCTTCCGGTGCCGCGTGGATCGAGCGATCGCATTAATCGCGGCTCGCTGCCGCTGAACCTTCCCATCGATCCGCGAAGACAATGGCCGCCGGACGAGTTCAATGGGGCGAGTTTTATTTCGCGTTGCAGAACACCGGCCGTTTCTGTTCTCGGTGATATAATACACGGAGGGTGGGTCGCCAATGGTGATTTGCACGCCGCCAGCGTTTTCATAAATTTTTTAAGAGCTCGAAATTGCCGGCGCTTAATGTCCCGTTCGCCGCCGCCGCCGCCGCCGTCGCTGCTGCAATTCGTGTCGATGCATTGTGCAGCTAATTGAGCCTGCGGTCTGTCGTCGACCCGATGCACCGGATGCTCCTTCGTGGCCCCGGCTTGCTGTCGCATGATCCTGCTACTCTCCCGCCCACTTGTTGAGACGTTTCGAGACCAGGCACATTTTTTGGCACGCTGACATTCCGAGTCGCAGCGAATGCATGCGAGTAGACCGCAGATTTTATTCAATTACGATAGAAATCAGCGGGTGAAATATAAGATATAAACCGTTGGAAGATCTTGAGGATGTCGTCTAAAAACGAGTGACAAAAATTGCCGCAGAAGAATTGCAAGATAAAATTTATTCAAATTTTTCACACAATTTTTATAATAGCGTGTGCCTGAAGAGAGACATGTATATTCGACAATTTCTGATGGAAGCAGCTTTATGGCTTTAATAATTACGGAATAAAAAATGTGAAACCGGTCATTTGACCGACGGTGGCAGGTTTACTGTTAAAGAATTCGGTTAATAAATAAAAATTATGGACATTCTTTTCTTGCAGTATTAATCATCGTTAGCGACGTATGTCGCCAGCGATTCCGAGCCAAAATTTGCAGGACCGGATAACCCACTTCGTTTTAACGGGGAACTGAAAATGACCATCAACCCGTACACACCATTTGCACGTGATTATGATACACGAGTTTTATAGAGGAACAGAATTTCCGAGTACTGTAAAAAGCACTTGTGACGCGTTTGGAGAGGATGTAGCATCGATCACAGTGAAATATGGTTTTTGGCTGGCAAACAGGTTTTCAAAAGCTTGAAAAGCCACGTCTCTTAACTCTTTTATGAAAAAGCAAATTCGCGTTATAACAGGGATCGGTTCGAATCAATTATTTAGAAAAACCCTTTGATATATCTGCCACTCGACAGACGTTTGAAACACGGTACAACGATCAAGTGCTTTGATTACGAATTGATCAATGAAACGAACCAATTGGTCCGCAGATATTGTAGAAACTGAATTATTTATCCAGCTGCTATTTCAGAGTATAGATATTGTTATTGGAATATCTGGTGTCCGACAATTAATTCAAACGTTTACGTTTGATTAAGGGACTGTAAACGAACGAACGTGAAACAAATCGACTGGTTCGCAGAAATTGTAGAAACTGAATTATTTACGAAACTGAATATTTCGAAGTTAATTATTGTCATTGGAAAAACAACTTTCTGACAGTTAATTCTTTGTACACGTTTCATTATGGCCTCTCGACAAACTAATGTGTCCAGAACGAATGCCCCGAAAGGTACGTCGATAAAAATTGGTAAATAAAGTTTTACAGACGAGCCTGTGCGTACTCGGTGTGTTCTAGTGAAAAAGATCCGCCGTTCGAGTGTTAATTACGGCGTCGTTAATTATTAAAGCTGGCCAGGTAGGACAGTGAGAATGTAATGTTCATTGTTGCCAGCCGAAACGATTCCGCGCAGATTTGTGATTGCATTATCGGCGCCCGTGTCGGCGCGAACGATTCGTCGAACATTTAGTTAACGACCCGCTGGGTTAATAATGAGCAGACTGCGGATTTTGTTCGTTTATAGAGCGCGCGATTGCCTGGAACTCAGCGTTGTAAATAGTTTAATGCAGTTTAATGGAGTCTGTATTTAATTTCGTAAAACGCTTAGTCTGTTAACCGGCAAGACGAGCCGGCTCGACACGATCGCGAGTCGTTCGGTTATGTTCGACAACGGTGCCCGTATGCACATTAGCGAAATAGTTCCATTATTGTGCAGTACAAATTGGGTAATGCTAATGTCATCGATTTTAATAACAAGAAGTCATTATTATTAAAAGAAATAAATAAAAAACTGATATTATTAATATTCGTAAAAAGAAATAATATTAAAACTAAGGTCAGAATAAAAATCAAACAATTTTGGTTAAATCGTTTATTTATATTATTTAAGAAATTTTAAATATTATTTTATCTATTATACATGTACATATAATTCTATTATTCCTAATTAAAATAAAAATATTTCTTTAACAGATAGAAATAATTTATATCCGCTTAAAAAGTACTAATCTACGTGGTTGTGAGAGAAATTATAATACAAACAATTAAGATTATAGCGGTAAAATAAACGAAGATTTTAATCTTACATAAAACCGACGAATTTTTAAGATTTATTACGATTTCTAATATACTGAACAAATTCCCACGATTCCCTTCGGAAGTATTATACAACGTCTTCGAATGATAGGATGAAACGCTTGGAATATCAGTGTAGTCGATGAAGAGCAGAGATATGATCGTCGGAAGGCGATTCGCGATGGCACGCAACAATCATTGGCGGTTCGAGCGTCGAACGAAATCAATTTGTCGATACTCGCGGAGAAGATTAACGTTCCAGGGCCCGGGGATCGGACATCGGAGCTTATCCGTGAATTTCTCGAGCACAGCGACCGCAAACCGCCTTGTTCAGGATTTCCGAGTGCTCGGCAGCCCCCAAACTTCGATTTGCAAATTGTAACCCCGAGGTTCGCGGCGATACTTCCACGGAATACTAAACCCTTGTCTTCGAACAACCGTGATTAATCGGCGGCGGCCGATAACGGGCCGCTGCGGACTGCGAAAACCGAATTTCGCAACGTTTTGCCGAACCATTTTCCCAAACACTGCGAATTTTCTGCATTTCTGTAACGGAATTTGACAGTGTCGATATATTATCCTGTCTATCAATATCAATGGCGCCAGAAATACCAAATAAAATGCTATAATTTTTGTCAAGAATATCATTAAATTCGATGAATTTATTTAACAATTTTCTGTGGAATTTTTGTGTTTTTTTAACGCGTTAATTGCCGACAATCGACTCCAAAAGTTTCTACCAAATCGAAATAATTTTATCAATGAGAATGAAAAGTGAAAATTTATCGTAGTGAGTGATACTCGAATTCTCTTATATTTTAAACACCGCGGTGCAATTTAATTTGGTCGAACACGTTACAATAAATACGAACTTTTGGAGTTGCTGACAAAGGTAATCCTTCGCAATTTTTCCCAGCAAATTTTAATCCTGCACGAACGAGTGCTGTTTTACTATTTACATTCTTCCGTCGGGGAATCGTGAAATGCGTTTCATCAAAGAACTGCTTCTCAAGTTACTATTTTATTATTCACATATATGTAATAAAATATACGTACATTTATAAATATATGTCATACGTACGATCATACATTTAATATATACATATTTAATATATATAAGAATTATTTACATATTTCCTTTACAGAATTCGTGAGAGATATTTTATCAGAGGATGCAATGAAGATGTTTCACGACTATACCGCATTTTATTCGATCTGCAATTAACTTGATCGTCGTTCATATAAATACTAGAGGTTTACGTAAACTGAGAACTATCGAACTATTTAATTAATAATTGTGCAACATATCGCATGTTTTGTTGACTTTTCCGACAAATCCATGAAATCCGACAACGGAAATCGACATTCAACGCATAATAATTACCATTCGATGCGGAATAATTAGCACCGGCGGCAGCTTTCGATTTTCTTGGCACGCTCCGCCGACCCGACGTTTCATTTCAATCGGCCGCCGGCGATGAGCGCGCGAGTATTTTATGCGAGATTTTCACTGTAAAAAGAATTCGGCGTTGATATGATCGATTATGATCCCGTGCATTTCGTAATACGCGTCGCATTCGATTTTCCAGTCGGTTCGCCTGCGGACCGTGAATCGTATCAACGTCTCTAACGGTTTCGAATGCATTTTTCATCGTGAAAAATGAGTGCGCTGAAGTATCGGGGACGTCCCGTTCGTTCGTTTATAATCGTCCGGACGTTACAGACACCTCTATCTTTCTCTCTCTCTCTCTCTCTCTCTCTCTGTCTCTCTTTCTCTCTTTCTCTTTCCCCATCTATCTCTCTCCTTATCTTCCTCATGGTCTCGCTCGATCCTCGTCTCTCCTGGAAAGAGTGGCACCCTCGAAGAAAGTTCCACGGAATCCGCGAAAAGTAAGACGGCTTTCAAACGAGAGCCACTTTAGTCGCGCGAAGAACTTCTCGAGGAATTATTTATTGTCCCAAACACCGATCCCGGGGATGGAAAAAAGCACTTTTCAACTTGACCGAGCTGCTCGTTCCCTGTTCTTTTTATTACCGCGTGCTACCCTCCATTTCGTGCGGCGAAACCATGCAGTAAATTCGAACTCGCGTGTCCGTTAATTTTTCAAATTATTAAGATACGAGAATCGGGCTTGCGCCAATACGTCAGCAAATTCAATCAAGTTTTATTCGATTCAATCAATTAAATTTTTACAGGAGGAAGGAAAATATTTGCTGTTCGTCTGCGTTAACTGTAATGGGCAAATATCGAGAACAAAATAGTTGAATTCGATTTTTATTTAAAAAGCGCTATCGATACCCATATTTAATTCAAGCTGCCATCCTTTTATTCAAACATCCATGGTGGATTGAAGGTAGTAATAATTTTATCCTGTTTCTGCTGCAAAATATATTTTAATAACTGGAAGAATTTTGTTTCCGCTTTGGTTTCAATCAAATGAATTAGAGAATCGAAATTCTACAAAATCTCGCAGTCTGTTATAAATAAATAGGAATAACATAATAATTTTTGTATTTGATTGATATTTGCAAAACAACTCGTACGAATGTAACGCCTCAGTTACAATTTCAAAATATAATTACACTGTGTTCAATGAAATAATTAAAGAAAATAATGTGTACACAGCGACTGTATTTTACAATTAGTGCAGACAATTTTTAATTTGCACAAAAATCTACATTATAAATAAATAGCACAAGTATTAACACTGAACCGCTTTAATAAAAACCTGCTCGAGTGTCTAAAAATTTCATAAATGCATGAAGATCGCATTCTAATTCGCTGAAAAACCGCGAGAAATTCTAAGACGAAATAGTAACGTAAACGGACCTGCAGTCTCCGAGAAATGAAGAAACACTCGGTCGAGCCAGGGGAATTGATTAAAAGGGTAAATTAAAGCATTCTGGGAGCCGGTTCTCAGCAGCCGGCCTCCGAGAGAGCGTTGAATCGTGCGGACGTTCTCGACGGAACGTTTGCCTGCGGAAAATGAAGGAAATGTTCGGAAGAAAGGAACGCCAGGCTGCCGTGGGCGGATTGAGAGGCCCGGGATTAAACTATTTATATATATATATATATATATATATATGTATGTATGTATATATATATCGTTCGTTTTTTACCTTTCCCGGACAGCTTGTTACAAATGTCAGAGTTTTATTAGTTCCATCGTTGCAACGTCGAATTCCCAGGGAAAAAAGTTCGCCGGGGGTGCAGTTGCGCGTGACACGCCGAATTAAGCCCAGAAATTTCGCCGGTTACGTTTAACCAGGATCCTACCGAACATCCAATATTTCCTGAGCACTCTTCTGGGCCCCGACCACGACACGTTCCCGCCCCAAAAGATCCCTTCGGATCCGGCCCGAAACTTTTTCTTTACGAGCAAATCAAATTCCACGATCCCAGAACCTGCGACGAAAATTTTAATCCTTTTGCCGAGGAATGCCGGCGGAATGACTGCCATAAAGCGGCGTAATATCCTCGGAAAAAACCGCTTTATGAAAATACTTCATGCAAGAAATTGCTCATCTTGATTTTTGGTACCTTCTAGTTTCATCTGCATTAGATCGCGGACAGAGATTTTCTAAAATTGTAGAATTTAGGACCTGGATTACTATCGATTTTTGGTACTTTTGGTTAATACGTTTTTAATTTTTATCTTGTTACTCTTGTTTCATTCTTTGCAAGCGAGGAGATTTTTAAATTACGCGTTTAAATTTTTCAGTTCAGGTAGCATCAACGATCATCAATTTTTGGTACGTTTGATCAAGACGTTTCTCGTCCTTCTGACCTAAAATTGATCAGAGTTAACTGTGTCCGAATAGTTGCACAGTTTCGCCAGGACCGTAACTTCGTAAAATAATGAATCAAGGCAATTTATCGGGATGATTTATTTCGGAACGGTGTTGAACGGCGACCCTCCCTCCCCCTCCACCGGTTAATGGGTTAATTAAGGGGCGCGCTTAAAGTTTCGATTACTATCCCGTTGCCGGAGTAATTGATGTTTGACTTCCCCTTTTTTCGCCGTTCTGCCCGTTCGATCGGGTTCCTCGGGGCATCGGCGAGTTTCTAACGGGACGAAAAGTTGTCTGGTGAAAGGCTTACGACATCGATCCGACCATCGGAAACGCGTATCGGCAGCAGCATCATTTTCTCCGATCGGTTCTCGACGAGGGAATCATCCCATCGGAGGCAATCCTGGCTGGAATTTCATGGAGCTCCGAAATACCTCGACGAAACGAAATTACTCTATTTATATTCTCGTCGCCGCGAGTTGCCGGCGATTTCGTGTATCGCGTAAAGGAAGCCGAATTCAAATTATAACGCGCGACACTTTCCTTCTCTTTTCGCGACAGGGCGCGTTGCGTTTTGCCCTTTGACCGGAAAATTCACACGTACGCGGCATCGTAAAGCGATCAAATATGTATAACGTACAAAAGACACGTGTGCCACGGTATTTTAATTAATACATCATTCTTTCTAATTGCAACTATATAACTATATGAACGTAACTATATTAAAAAATATATTATACAAATATAATTATGCTAAAAGATAAAATTATTGGTCTTGGTCTAAGAGTTGCTAAATGAAAAGGACGACTTGAAGATATCCTAATATAACGATATAAATAATTGAAAGTGATAATTCAAGGATTATTACTAAGTTTCGTTAAAAATAAAAATATGTAATAATTTAATTCGTATGGAAATTCAGTGAATCCGACATTACAATTGTTACAAAACAATATACGTTAGCCGCGTTCACGGTTCGACGGTTCCATCGTAAAATAGAAATTCCTGCTCGAATAATTTCAATAGAAACGATCCGACAATATGCTGTACATATTGTAATATTTTTTGTCCACCGAGCAGAATACCGTCGCAAAAATGGAATACGATGAGCAGCGGCTCATTGTTTCGCATTAAAATGGCCGCGACACTCGACGCAGCCCGCAAGCCGCGGATTTATCAATCGATTACCGATCCCCGGGGATTACTGAGGCGATTAGGAGATCGATCGCGGTATCCATAGTTCCCGTAAGCGGATAAGCACGCGGCAATCAGCATCCGCCGGATTTCAATGTATAATCGAGAAGGGGGAAGCCTCGGAAGCGTCTCGAAACAGCTCTGAGACTTTCCCGATCGACGTATTCGCTGGTTGCCTTGATATTATTCGATCGACTGCGAATCGACACTTTTCACTGCACGTCGAACATCTGCTGTCAGAACGTGTCAAGACTCGTCACGGAGATTTCGAGCAGAATTTATAAATCGTGAACCTTATGAGCTCTTTTTTACCCCTTTTTGTCTTTTTCTTCAGATTGGCGTACAATAAATATTTTGTTTCTTAATGTATACATTAAAATGTCATTAAATATATAATTTATGCTATTAAATGTATGTACACTAAATTGATGCTATTAGATATATATTATTATTATATATCATATATATATATATATATATATATATATATATATATATATATATATATATATATATAACTAACATGCTATAAAATATGTATATTAAATCTACTAAATTCATGTTATTTAACATATTTCAATATATTATCAGATATAAATTTCCTTCTGTCGTAAGACATTGTTAACGACGAAGAAGTTCAGACCAGCGCAGCTCTTGAATTGCTAATCAACGTAGTTGCGATAGAAACGGTGCACGGTGTCGACGATTAATTCACAGTACACCCGCTGCGTGTATAAAACGAGAAAGTTTCGCGCACGCCTAATGTTTACGAGTGATTTAGATTAATATACCCGCGGCGAAGTTTATCGAGCGAAGTTTCGAGGCACGGGAGCATGCGTGCACCTTTCGTACCTCGCATCTTCGACTGACAAAAGGCAGCGTCGCCGACGAGCGGTAATTAGTCGTATCCAGCGAAGGTGAGCGTGTCGGCGCGAGTTTCCCGTTAAAAATGGCACACGGCCGACAATTTTCCAGGCAAAATAAATTACGCGGGTAGTGGGGATAAGCGACGCATGCGTCACCTATCCCATCACTTGCGTAACTTATTTTTCCGACCACACTTGGTGGGAGTTGCGTGCGGTTTCCTTGGCTCGCTCGGGGATATATTAAGTTAGCGTTTCCAGCGCCAGTTGCCGCGAGACTTCGTAATCAGGCGGAAGCTGGTTCCCAGCTGAATGTGCCACGGCCCTCCCTTTGTCGGCTGGGAATTCTTTCCCTCAAAAAATTCAGACAGACAGAAAGGGGAGCGCACACGGAACGGGATCGCTCCGCGCGCCCACTCGTTTAATTACGTCCACTCATTAGCGCGTGCCTAACGGCGCCGCTTTTGCAATTTGCGCAGCAACGAGAGCGAATTAATTGTACGAATGTTCGGACTGCTAACGCTCCGCTGAATAATCACTCGCGGTCAAACGCTATTGTTCTACCCGATGTTCGCGTCCATTGTTCCGGTGTTGCTCACTGTGATATTTCGATAATCCAGGACGACTTCATTCTCGATGATTTTTTTACTTTTTTTTCCATTACATATTTGATTGTAATTACTCGGAATGTTGGCTTATAATCTTTTTTTCCAATATAGTATCGAAGATCGTACTTTTTCTGGGTCACCGAGGTAATTTGTAAATTAACTAGAAAAGTTCAACTTTGGAATTAAATTCTCTAGATTGTCGAAATATTAGACTATGCGTTGTCCGTGTTTAATAGGTGTTATTGCCTCGTGAAAGAATCAAAAAAGAAGAATAGAAGAACCGAATAAACGATGGTTCCAAGGGATTATTTTAGGCGAATTGGAATCGCGGGAAAATTGAAAGAAAAAAGGAATTCGTTAGCACGTTGCCAGCGGCGAGGATCGAATGGAAACGTCATGAAACGTTGAAAACCCTGCACGGAAAATCCGCGGTCTATTGCCGGTGAATAGATGATACTTAAAGCTGTGCAGGTCTGCGCTGCGTAGGTGTATTTTATAGCGGCAGATACGATCGGGAGCCTAGTTGCTGCAGCGAAAATGCACCGATGCATTCGAAAGCGGCCGATCTCGGTTCGGCTGCAATTATTTATAACTTTAAAACACGGCGTAAATACCGTTTCGGCAAGATTTAAATATCAGACGTTTTTATGCACGCCTCAGATTTTTATATTCCATGGAAATTAACAAGTGCAAGAATTCGTGAAGTGATATCCTGATTGTTAAGTAATTAATTATTAACGATAACTTTGTTTCAATCTCGCAGCCAGGTTTGAACCATTCTTGTCTTATAAATAATAATTAATTATATTCTTGTGTCTAAATATGATCGCACGTTTTTCAGTAAACAGCTATAAAATCGTTAAAATAATAAAAACGTTT
Source organism: Augochlorella aurata (assembly GCA_028455555.1). Taxonomy (NCBI): domain Eukaryota; kingdom Metazoa; phylum Arthropoda; class Insecta; order Hymenoptera; family Halictidae; genus Augochlorella; species Augochlorella aurata. The sequence continues at coordinate 7,454,694 of CM052150.1, read as the reverse complement.
AGGGTCCGAAGACACCGTTGAACTAATTAAAATCATTTCGAAACGAACTAAATAGCATTTCGTGGCAATTTTTAGCGTCCAAAAAGATTCGCAACCTGATCAGAATTCCCATTTGCGCGAAAGTAGCAATGACAACGAGGCCGGGGAGCGTCCAAATATTTGTGGACGTTCGAGAACGTCGAACGCAATTACGGCGCGGCGGAAACGAGCTGTCTCCGGGGAAGGAAAGAACAATGAAAGCTTGCGCGATTCTGCCGGGACGAGAAGAAAACATTTCGCGAACGAGTTAAACGTACAAATCAGATGTGTACACGGCCGTCCCGGCGAGCTACGCGCCCGTGCAGATCAATTTCCAGCGGCGGGGAGTGTGTATTTAATTGAATCGGGTCACCGATAGCGCTAACACACTGCTAATTGAGCGAAACAAAGTAACGCGGGCTGAATGGGTCAGAGAGCAATTGGTCGGGACGGTGCGGTACCTCGACTTGCTTGATCTTCCCCGATAACAAAGGTGTCTCTGTTTTTCTCCGTTGTTTCCCATGGCGTTCCTCGCGGACGAGTCACTTTTGCCGATTAACTTGCTTTTCTGGATAGTGTAACGCGAATGGACAGCGTGTGCCAGTACCACTAAATATTAACGGCTCGCTAGACATTTTAGGAGACTGCGTATCTTTATGGGTAACAACAATGGTCGAACTCTGTTGGAAGAAACAGAAATGAAATGAACATGCATTCCTTCTTTTAATAACTTGAATAAATTGAAGAAAAGATAAAAACGTTCTTGAATATTGAATGAAGAAATTTATTCAATCATTTCCTGCGAAAGGAATTTCGTATTAACTTTCTCGATAATATCGTTCAGGGGAATAAACGAAGATTACGTTAGCAAACGTGCAGCTTAAGTGTTCATTTACTGAAATTGTAATTCCGTGTTACGTTCTTTGAAAGAAAAAGTCGCAAATGCGACACACTCTTGAAACCGTAACTCCATATTTCCGACGCGAAAAGAGCTCGTTCCAGGATCAGACGCGAGCTCGCGCGACAGTCGAGTTATTGAATCATTTCATTCGAGACAAAGCGATTCCTGCCGCGCCGCCGCATACCTAATTGCCCGAGGAAATTGTCCTTAGGAGATTCCAGTGCGATCCGGCGCTAAACAGGCCGATTCTACGCTAAACAGAGCGATTCTGTGGCGATATTCGGCGCGATGCCTGTATCTCGGTCCTTAACACTAAATCGCTTGCATTGTCTGTAGCGTGTACAGCTCGCGGGGATGGAAGACGACACCTGGCCAGGGATGACACTCGCCGAGAACAATACGGAGATTGAATTACGAGCCGGGAGTGTCCTTTGTCCCCGCGGCGACTTACGGTTCAGAAGTCAGGCCGCGGCGCAGCGTGAGAGTCCCTTTGTCCCAGCGTTTAATTATTGCCAGACTTTTCAGGCGTCGCGTCGGATCGCGTCGAAATTAGCCGTACACGGACACCCACGCGGCCATTGTGCCCCGCGAAGAATAACTCTTCCACGCCGGCCGATAAAACGACAGTTCTCGTCCTCGATACTTCGAACAGCTATCGACTTTATGGGACACCGGGATTTATTGACCGAGCACTGGAACCAGTGAACGATCACTTCGTAACCGCGACTTCGGAGTTGGCATTAGAAAAATCATTGAAAACTCGTGACGGATGCGCCATCTTGTCAGAAAATATTCTATGGTTCGAAATTCGTATATTCTATGCTGTGACTTTTATTTTATGTGTAAGTTTCTATGTGTAAGTTTGATTATATGTTTAATAGAAAAGTCAGAAATTTTAAATTATAATAAATTCTTTTATTTTTTATAAAATTTATTCAGTCTACATTATTCCCAATGATATTAAATTTTAATGGGACCAATTTTCCTAGTCTTTATATAAAAATTAACTCAACCACAAATTCTTCTAAATGTTGTTCATACAGTATTTTATACACCTACCAAAAAAGCTTCTGTCGCCCGTAAATACATCGATAAATCAAATCGAGTGAAGATCCGCGGTCGACCTGTTATTTAGTGTCTTGCGTACCGAGAGATGGAACAAGGGGTCCGCGATATCGCGATCGACCTAATTCGCGTGTCTACGCGAGAAAGATCGGCGCTGGCCAGCGGATGCAACGCGGTCATATTTCATCATTGATACGCGAACGACAAAAGCCTGGCCCCGTGATCTGTCACGCGCAAGGAGACCATTCAGAATCCGCCGAGCGGCATTTCTATGCGAGCCGGTGCTCCCTTTATGCGAACCGGTTTTTCTCGCAGCACGCTCGCGCGTGCCCGCAATCTTTCAATGTGTTCCTCCCGATAATGGGATCATTTTCTCTCCCTTTCTCTCTCTCTCTCTCTCTCTCTCTCTCTCTCTCTCTCTCTCCCTCCCTCTTGCTCTCTGTCACTCTCTTTGAACGCGTGGAAAAAAGCGTGTTGAGCTATGCCGTTCGCGGAAATTTCATTCGGCCCGATGTTCGGGAATAATCGGGCTCCGATTACAGTCGGCCAATTCACGAACAAAATTTTAAACGCGCTCGATGTAACAAACCCGATAGTAAACACATCGGTTCGTGCCGGTGCGCAGCGTGATGCTCTGAAAATTCAACGAGGAAAAATTGTTGCGTTTGGTGGATATTAGTTTCCAGTGGTTTTATCGAATTTGGCGCCGACATGCTACGCCATGGGACGAAATACCTTCTTTTACCTTCTTCTACCTGTACTTTTATATGCTGCAATTGTATTTCTTAAAGATTTTTCTTACAAACTTTACTCTTTATCTAAGGAACAGAATCGAAAAGCAAAGATGTATTTCTTCTTTCGTAATTCTTCCAAATTCGAACGAATCTATGGGGTTTAAACAATTTTTCTTGGATTTTATTTTCAAATCACGTTCTAGAGGCAAATTTTCTCTTCACGATGGCCTATAAAACGCCATCTTACGATTTTTCCTTGTCATTTTATTGAACGTTGAATGGAAAGTGTGATCACTAAGCTATGATTTTTGTGCAAAATAAAAATGTGCTGCAGCTGTTGCAAAACAAATAATTAACAATTTTATTATATTACTATAAATATATTACTATAATATAGTATTATTATTATTATATAATAATATATTTTTACATTACTATACTGGAACGGAAGTAACGTATTAATATTTTCAAATTGCGTCTACCCATCTCTGTCACAAATGCATAAAACCCGCAGTCGAGTAATTATAGCCAAATCAGTCAAGAAACTCGTATGCGATTCATTCGTTTTTGTTACAAACGGTGCAGTTATTGCATTGAAAAATCGGAGGTTCGTTGCAAGTAGAACAGACTGAAAAATCGCGGACAATAATAGGAGGCCACCGATCTAGTCGCCGCAATTAGTACCAATTACCGGATTTAGCAGGGTCTAAGGAAAAATCGTTTTTGTAATCATCGAGTGGGCCGGTTTAATGGTAATTTACGAGTGCAACTAATCGCTGCGATTTTATCCGCTGCTGTAACACCCGCCGGACGTTATTTCAATGGAGCCGCCGTTTACCCCGAAGAATCTTCGAAAACAGGGAATTTATTCGAGGGGGTCGGGGGTCGGTTCTCGCTCGGAAATCCACGAATCCCGTGGCATCGTTCGCGTCCTATGGAAATGGAAGGTGCTGCATATTCATAAAGGGGTTGTTTGATATTCGTTCCGCAAATACGAGCACCCTTCCCACTCCCTCACGCGTGATTTCGTTTTCTTTAAACCCCGAGACGTTTTTTCGCACGCGCGACTCGCTGGGCTCCCATCTTCCTTGCACTACACTGTTCCGGAATTAATAACTTCTGAAATGTTATTACTAGACTGCGGATTTTATGCATTTGTAGGAAAATCAATAGTTGTAATTTGCGCAGTAAGATTAAAAGAATAAAGGAGCGTCGATATATTATTTACACTTTATTAAAATGATTAGGAAACGAAATGATTAACTATGTATCTCCTAAAACTCTGCAGTCTAGTTAGTACCTGAATTGTGGATCTTTACCTGAAATGTTAGCAAGTGAAATCGAACTTCCTTCATCGTCGATTAATATCAATGTTCATCATTTTCCTGCAGATTTTTGCAGACAATAAAAACTGTGTGCACTAATTACTATATACAAGAGGTAAATAGATAATTATTTCGATTCCGAATCATTTTAATAAGTTGAAAATAGTGCAACAATATTTGTGTCTTTTTCAAATGTCCTTGCCGCCTTCTATTTCATTTTAGTCATAACTGCAGAAAATCCGCATTCTGGTCATAACTCACGTATTCGAGATAAAAACGTTCCGCACTAATTACGGTATACAGAAGTGCAATAAACATTTTTCAAACAATATACGAGCAGCGTGAAATTCTTCGTTTCGTATTTCGTCGAGCCGTTTCCTCATCCTTCCAATAAACCCATGAAATAAGGAGCCCGGTTAGCATATCTGAAATTTCACTGGCACCAATTGAAAATGCTTGAAATTTCCAACAAGATCATAATCTCAAGTTTTCCAACATCGTGGCGAATCAATAATCCGATACAGACATTCGGCGAAGCAATTTCGCAGAGCGTCCTAATCAACCGACAGTTGAAATTACGTTTCCGAGCGAGCGCTAGGCACCGAAAAAATTACCGTCGCACGATCAAAGCGCAATGAAACCGTCCAGAGACTCTCGGATTCATTGATTCCATTCTCTACCTTTGTACAAAACGCGAAAAATTCGATAGCTCGAGGATCAAAGTAGGCAAAGTGGTGGTTCGCTGAAACGAAAAAAATTCTGTCGTCGGCTGTCGAGAAGAAATCACGAAGGGAGATAGTGAAAAGAAAATTCAGAAAAAGTGAGAGCGAGGGAAGAAGAAGTGCATAAAAAGGAGAGAAATGTGTGCCACCGTGAAATCGGTCGTTCGCGGTATCACTTACGCCGCTCGAGAACTTAATCCGACGCCCCTAACTGACGCGTGGTGCCCGCAGGAAATTCTATAGCGCGCTAATCGAGCCACTTTGTTATGCAAAGCTCGTTTGCATTTTTAAAGATGGCTTCGCCGCAGATTCCGCGCGACTCCCGGCGAATTGAACGCCGTGGTCTGAAATATTCAAGCGTCCGCAAGCGCGGCTCCATTCCGCGGCTTCACTCGCATAAAGGTCTCAACAGCGACAAATAACCGGGGAACAAAACCGCCTGCCTCTATCCAGGGGACAGACGGATAGAGCACAAAGTACCTATTCTTTATCAGAACGGCGGGAATCGGTATCGAGATTGAGGATCGATGATTGGCCGCGGAAACCGGAAACCAGATCGCTACCATTTTTCAGCCGGCTTTCAGGTTTCCTCTCTGGTAAACGATAATTATTGCCGATCTTTTTACGAAATAGAAATTTGTTACGTTGAATGCAAGGAACACCAACGATCTTTTCCCTTGATCTTTACTAGGAGGGTGATTTCGATGATTTATTGCAGGTCCATTTAAATCCTTGAGTATCGATTTTAGATTTATTTTACTTGCTTCTTTGAAATTAATACTATTCTTCTCGCTGAGCCTGATCAAAATCGGCGATGACATTAATTAGCTATCAGAATATTAGAATTTAGGTAAAACGTTTACAATTTTGGGCCAAATTGATCCTGAACTCGAGGTTCGATCATTTTAATCAGCTAGAGAAAGCTAAATATCAGCTAAAATATAAAATTGTGAAAGAAGAATTTAATAATACAGTTACTAGTCTCGACTTATTAAAATTATTGAAACAAAGAATTTAATTTTACTTAATCTCTATTTAATATTTAATTTTAATTTCCATCTCTATTTAGTGTCTATTTAATTTCTTACAACGGTTTTGAAAAGTTTGTGCCTCGCGTAAAGATTCGCAGTCTAATTATGACTCTAATAAACACCGTTTAATCAGATTAATTTGTGTGTCTTTACGTAAATTACAAGATGATGGCCTTCGAATATGTGCGATCGTCTTGATACGGCAGGAACAGAAAGATTACTAATACAGAAGGGAAAATATTGGTTTTAGAAGTTGGTCGATACGAACGCGATTGATCGAGGCGTGGACCGACCGTTGCCCCTAGGATTTCCGGTCTCGTTACCCTCGATCTCGAGATCACCACGGCAAGATCGTTCCATTGGAGCTTCTTCGCCGCGGATGTGTTTGATCAGGCTGAGCAGCCGAAGCCGATGGTTGTAACCCCGGTTTAACGTCTGCCATTGGTTCCGAGGGAGTCGTGCCGCGATCCTGTATCCGAGATAAACCATCGACGCGGCCGTTCCGCGAAGTATTACGAGCTTTCAGGGCCTTTACGATCGGAAAAAAGATTCTAACCAGCGGGGAATGTACTTTGCGCCTGTGTGGATTACACGAGATTCGAAACTCGTATCGAGAAATATTCAAGGAACTCGCATCGACTCGCTGCAACTCGCTCGAACCAATATTATTATTTTGTTAATGTGAAGACTGAAGTTATAAGGACTCTTTCATAGAAAATGATTTAATAATTAAGATGAAAATAATAAATAATAATATAATAATAATAACAAATAACATAATAATGTAATAATAATAACAAATATATAATAATAATAACAAATATATAATAATAATAAGAATAATAAATAATATAATAATAACAATAAATGAAGATTTCTTAATTCGAGCATTTATTACTATAAAAATAGCGACGATCTAAATAAATTCGGTCTTTAACGCTTTAAAAATGTTGCGGTCAAAATTTCTGGAATGATCGAGATAAATTTATCGTACAAAGTAAAATTAACAAGATGGGAAGAATCCTTTAGGAAACAGCCAACTGTAAGAATAGAATGCACGAAACTTTTCGAAATTGCTGCTCGTTTTTCGAGGTTGAAATTGAATTTCGATCGCACCGCACGAGCCATTGAACGATCTTGGTCACGCACGACCGCGTGGGTGTCAGATAAATTTTCGGAGTCGCTTACGGACTGTGAATTTTTATGCGTTTGCGATAACAATGACTGAGCGAAACACGAAACTCTGGAAATATGCGGATAAATCTGAATTCCTTGTTCCAGAAAGTACTCAAAAAGGGTTGCTAAACGAGATCATTTTCATTGTTCTTCGTTATACCAAAAATTCATTATACTTCGCTACCAAAAATTCATAATACTTCGCTACTAAAAATTCATTATGCTTTCGTTATACTAAAAACAATCGCTCGCCTTATAAAACGTTTAAAAATAATTTCGTATAGACGCGAGTCAAGAAAGTACTATCGAATTCATTGACAAGCACCCAAAGCACAGAGTTCTGAAGCGAACTCCGTAGCATATGCATAACCTCCATTTTCTTTGTGCTTGATACGAGGACCACGTTACTCAAACAGTCAAATTAATTTCCGCGGAAGGTAATTGAATCGAACGAATTAATCGATTGGAACGAAGTGGCTGCAAAGAGGGTATCGTACGTTGGCAACCCTACGGGAGGACCCTAGAGGTTCAAAAGATAGAGATTCGATTTCCAGCGAGACCGATTTCGAGATCAGTTTTTAATATCTGCGATTCTTCATCTCCGTGTTTCAAATAGAAATTTAACGATGCCGACATTGCATCGAGTGGCGCGTCGAGGAACAATGGCGGAGACAATATCGTGTTCCTCGGTGGGCATCCTGGGAGCCAAAGTCGTCGAGCTATCACTGCAGCTACCGAGCAAATGGCAGCGGCACGTTATTATCCCGAAGGATTAATTTCGAGGCAGCTCCAGCCCGACGATTCTCGCCTAATTGCTGCGATCCCATCTGACTGGCCGTTGAAACCGGGTTAGGGCCGAGACCGTTCGCATCCTCGCTGCCATGGGACACCTTTCCCATCAACCGAATCCGTGTTCCTAGATGCCTCGTGTTTTTTCGGTTATTAATATTCCCCTGTAACAAAGCGCTATTCTTTTCCGGGGCGCGGATAATTAATGAATTCGGAGGCAGTGAGCGAGCGTATCGAGTACAGATGCTGCGAAAAGTTTCCAGCAGATTCAGAGACATCCGTGTCCTTGAATTTTCGGAACTTTATGCGTTGCTGGTATTTTCTGTAATAAAAAACTTTTTTATTAAAAGTTGTAAAAAAACTGAAATGTACCATATAATATCTAGAGAGTCTTTGTTAAAATGTTTAAACATTTTGCAATAGAAATAGGTTGCGTTCGATAAATTATTTCAGCAACGAAAACTTCTGTATCTTGAAAATAATTCACAGAATTTCTATGTTGCACGAAGATGTCAAGATTGCAGCCGAATTGTAACGATTTTTGAGCGCCACTGTACTGCAGCGTAGAAAGGAACAGAGAGCGTAGTACCGGGACAGAGTAAAAAGGATAGATTCGAGGATTATTAATTGGGATGGGACGCGGGCAAAGCTCGACGAAGAGAACCGAATCGTTTTTGTCGGGCGATCCGACGTTTTCGTTGAGCCGGTTCATCGGCGTCCTCCTTTCACGAAATTACATAGCGCCATAAAATTCCAACAAGAAACTGACGGCGCCCATTGGAAATAAATTCTAAGGATATGGGACCGTTTGCGAATTTGCCACGATGCTCGAGGATAAAGCAAAATGAGATAGCCTGATCGAGCGAATGTAATGTACCTATTTATTTTTTAACGTATTAAAAGTATTCAATATAAGAGTGGCGAACAAATTCGCCAATCTCGTCAATTTTTATGCAGTTATTATATGTAATAATAATATTGCTTGCAAGAAAGGTTCATTGAATAATACGAACGGTTCTACTACAATTTACAACGGTTTTATTCCAACACCAAATTCCGTGTTACGTTGTGTGTACGATAAATATTTCTCAAAGTAGACGGCCAAATTGATAGAAGAAACTGTCACGTACATACCTTCGTCCCCAATTGGCCGGCAGAGAAGAGTAAGCTCTCGGAAGTTTCTCCAGTGTTTACATAACCTCGGCAACGTAGCGTCACCGTCGCGGAGGTTCGGTTCGCGCGAATTCCGGCTGTGTTTACCAGTTCATCGAATAGGCGAGTGCGCTCGGATCGTCGTGACAGGAAAAAGCTGGAGTTATTGACAGTAACACGTGCAGGAAACGACAATCGACATCGTTAAACGAGGCAGCATCGTCGGAACAACGTAACGGTCATGTACCGAAGTCGCCATATTGTCATCCGTACTGCAGCAGCGGTGGTGAGCGTCGGATTTATCGATACATATTTCGCGTTTTATACGGGCTCCCAATGTTCGATACAAGATGTCTAAAAAATGAGTAATTACCACGACCACTTGAAAACACTTTCTTCTCAACGAAAATGTCCACCGCGGCTTTCTTAACGAGGTATTGATGAATAGCACTTATCGACAGCTTACGAAATTAGCTTCGAAAAGACCTCACTGATCACTCTTTCGAAGGGCTTATTAGTTTTTAGGACACCCGGTGTACAGTCCATTGTCTCGTGTATTTTCACGCGGCATTTTCTTCTTTTCGACGAAGGATATCGTTACGGGGCAATCGAAACGGTCGACCGTTAATTACCGCGCTCTTTCCGCACCGAAGTTGCCGCGGAACAATCGAGCCCGTCGGATACGTTATTTCAGCCGAAAGTTCACTAATTATATTCGGGACAACGAAATTTCGCGAATACCTTTTTAATTGTACGCTCTCGAACATATTTCGCTCAGGCACTCGAAGAATTCTCGGCACACGAGTAATTCACCTCGCTGTTCCGGTAAATATAACATCGTCTGCACTATGACGCACTCTACTTTCGTTTCATTATGCACGTGCTCGGAGGAGGCGCTCGTGTCGCTCGGTGTTTTCCTCAAGTTCCGGTTCCGGTTTTGCCGCGTCGTTACATTATTTTCGTTCCATCCATCAGTTTCTACCCTCGCGCCGATTATTCTCGTTCGGAGTGGATTTCCAAGATGCTGCTGGATGAGATGCTCTCGTGATTAATCTTGTGCTGTGTTTATACGGGATGGCGCGTTGGCGAGAAGAGTCTTTTTATTAATAGTTAGTATTGCATGCTCCGTTGGAAACGTCTGCCGCGAAGGCGGAATATTCCATGGCGTGATTTTTGTGTAATTATTTAATTAATTAGTTCTGCAGACGTGCAATTTATACAGGTTGGTCTTTTTAAACTTTAAATGTTTTTATGTTATTTTAAGCCGCTCGTATCTCGTTATGGAATATATTCACGTTATTTTCACTGGTTGCTTAAATTCGCCATATTTGAAACTAATACATCTTTAGGATACTCTGTGCACAGTGGACTCATCGTTTCAGATTGGACTTTGAAGTAATGTCTCAACCAGAAAATATATAAAGGCTTTCGAAATATTTAAAACAAGTCATGCGATAATAAACCTAAGACTCATTTTAAAGCTACTTTCACGTGTCAGTGTTGAAACTTAATATCATAATTCTTTAAGGACATTTTGTAGAACATAAACGAAGAATAAATTCGGTCATGCAAAGTTTTCATGGTGTACCTTTTATTACAATAAAGTTGGCAGTACAGCCTCCATTCAAAGCTCCATGAAACTACTAACAAAAATCGTATTTCAAGTTTTTTCGGGTCACTGTAAAGAGAATCCTTCAGTCTTCTATTCTATGGTGATTTCAGCCACGAAAAAGATTTTTAACATTTTTAGAGAGAGTCGAATTTGCACCATTTTCGACTAAAAACGTATCTTCAGTTTCTCACCTGCCTTGTCACGCAAATATTTCTTAGAAGCGAATGAATAATGTGTCGTGAAACTAGAAACTTGAAACTTTAAAATATGTCCAGACTCATAATCGTTCGATTTTTTTTCTCAAAGTTCTAACAATTCAAGTATGATCGATTTTTCGGCAATATGAGATCTAGATTTCAAATACGTAAACCGTTATAAATAATGACACTGTAATTATTAACAGTGGCACACGTGCATCAGAAAACTTCCCATGAAATTTCGAAGTTCTTCGATTTAAGTTTGCGAGCTCTGGAATCAAATTTCCAAGAAGATCGAGTAGGTACGCTTGTCCTTGGTAAACGATTCAACTCGAACAAACGACGTGATCGCGAACGATAGTTTCGCCCGGTCAGTTCGACGTCACGTCCTGCGTACTTCCGACGTGATATCGGTTTCCCTGGGTCCAACGACTCCCCGAGCGATCGGTTCGTACTCTGAAAAAAGAGAGAAGGACGATCAAACGAACGAGTAGAGTATTCGATAAGTTCTCGCACGAAGGTCCCGCGCCCGAACTCGATTCGAAACAACCAATTTCCGTTGAACGGCGCCGCGTCGCGACGTCGCCGTCGCAATGGACCGAATTACCGTTCCGACGCTCAAAAATCGTGGCCGATGATCCTGCGAAATTTCGAACTTTATTTTTCCCTGCGACACTGCAATCTACCGAGTACTCGTGTCAGAATTTAATCGGAGGATTCGTTCATTTCTTTTGAACCGATATACCGGGCTTCTACAAGCAAGCAAATCTTCTTTTCTGATTATCTGTTCTAATAACAGATAAAAACTTCCGCGCGATACACGAAAAAACGCCCGCTGCACGCATAAGTTGGCGGCGAAGTATACCTGCAAGCCAAGTGTTAAGACAACTTTAACCGTTTTAGTGCCATGCAGCGCGATCGCGCTATTCGCGTACTGTGGTGAATTGTGTCGCTTCTCTTGGTCACGAGTGTCGATTCGGTTATGCTCGGTTAAGCTCGGAAAAGCATTACTCGCAGACGAACGAAGGAAGCGGTGTCGCGCTTCATGGCACAATCCGACACGAACTTTTAAAAATCCCTGGCACTAAAACGATTAAGATAACCTAAGACGTTTGATGAATGACCCATTGTTCGAGTTATCTTCTGGTACATTGAATTTTTTTCTTAGAGTTTGCGACTGTTTGCGTAAACATTCTTTCATTCGTCTTACATTTCCTTAAAAATTCGTCAACGCAAATGAATTGAATTGTCCAAACGGAAAGCTAAAAACCGTTCGCACAACCGTGTGAACAAACACAAGTAGACCGAACAGCGAAAACAAAGTTCAGGTCGTAGTTTCGTTCACTGCTGGAACACAGCGACAGAATTCGGACGTAGCCCGGAAATTTCGATGCGTTATTGCTCGGGTTTTTGCAGATATAAAATCCTCGGCGCCCCTTTCTCTTCCTTCGATCCTAAAATTCCACATAAAACACAACAATCGTACTCCCCGTCGGATGTATGTAACCCAGGCCGTACAACATCCGCGTTGCGCGCGTTTAAACCCATTCGAACACGTCCGTTCGTCCCATTTCCTCGGAGCTTATCAATCTTGGACGGGAAAGCTCGCCGGGACCGGGCCAGGAATTCATCTATCTGGGCAAAAACCGGCTCGTTTCTCGCGCAACAGACCGCCCTTGTTCCCTGCGCTCCGTTCTGTTCCCGTCGAACGAGATTCCGGTGTAACGAGACGTTCGACGAGCCATTACGACGTAAACTGCCATTTTAGAGCTCGAGCATCCCCCTTTTCGATTCTTAATTTTCGTTCCTTCGACCTACGTTATTTAGCTCTTCACAATTCTTAGAAGATTAAATAAATAATTGCTAATGCGGTTTTTCTTGCGGATCCGGCGAGCTCTTCAATGTTTGCAGCGTTTTTTGTTCGCAGAACGAATTGAGACAGTGGTCGTCTTTTGCAATTTTTTTCAGTTAAAACAGTAAAGCTAAAAGACAATTTCTAGTGTGGATTTTGTTGTATTTTTATTGCTCTTTTCCTATACAAAATGACGAGACTAGAGCTGCTTTATATGCAGGGTTGATGCGATATTTGCAGATCTGCGTTTCGAGCTACAGAAAAGAATACGTTTTTGATAAAAGAGCGTCGAATTTATTTGCTACGATAAGAAAACAGAAATTTTCTGTAAGTTCTTGCAGATATTTCAGCATTGTGTAAGAATATTCGAACGAAGAAAAAGAAATCGTGCCAATGGCAAGCGATTCTCAATCTTACAACAAAATTCGACAATTTGGAAAATCTTCGAATGTTTGGACCTTCCAAGTCGGAGCCTCAAAGCATCCATAATATTTAAAATTGTTCCCAGAGGCCGCCAAAGGGGTTGAAAAATCGGTAACCGACGTTGCCGCAACGACGCGAAATTTAATCGCGCCAGGCACGTGGAAACCTTTTATAACCGGAAGGTCATGGGGGATTATTAAACGGCTGGTTAAAGGGGAAAGCGATCAATTGATCGCGGTCTCTCTTCTCCTCTCTGGCCGTGATATTTTCGCTGGATTATAGAGGCGCGGCCGACGGTTTCGCGCGGCCACCAGCAAATTTCCATCTGTTTACGGAACGTTCGATCACTGATCCGCAAACAAGATGCAGATCACGTCGTTGTCAACGACCCGGGCCAGGCTCTGGCCATCCGTTAATTCCTCCAGGTCCCTTGATTGCATCGTTGCCGTTAGATCCCAGGAAACTGCCGTTCGTATTATTATCGGCCGTTTGCGAGGAACGCAAATATTCCTCGGCGATGGCTTGTCCTTGTGTTTGATGATGCCTAGAACGACGCACAGTGGCCCGGGAATCTGCTTTCTGGCGCCGAAATTCAATTTCTTAAGTTAACGCGCTGAAAATATTTATTTTGCTATAAACCGAGAGCCCTGTAAAGCTCCCAAGTACAAAATATTATTCGTTTTGGATATTCTGACGAGTTACGGCGTTCTAAATACAAAATCATAAAATTTAGAGTAAAAGTAAACGTTCTGCGCACCAATTATAGAATACTAGAAAAATGATTCTAGTGGCGAGTTTGTTTCGAAGTATTGAATCTAGTTGTAATCGATTCAAACCTTGAGAAAGAATACTATAGTGTTAAAAATGCTGTAAAGAGTTCTATAAATACTATAAGGAGTTTTGAAAATACTATACAGTGTTGTAGGTATCAGACCTTTTCTATGTGAAAGCTTAAACACTTGCCGATAGACAGATATGTATCAAGTTTAGGCGCAACCTCTTGTAACCTTCGCGTGTAGAATAATTTTCACTAATAGATGCCAACGTTGTATTTCGTCTTCGACGCCAGCTGGGTAAACAGTCAAGCGGCAACCACGCCGCCGCTCGTCCCTGCGCGCACGTATCCAATTTCAAAACAAACCACGGTGTCGCGCAGACATTGCCGATGACCAGCAAGAAAATGTTTCGAAGAGAATTCGATCAGTGAGTGACTACATTCACTTCTCTACAAATTAGAATATACATAACTTGCAAAAAGGAATTTTCTTTTCGATTTTCTAACCGTGTGACACATATCTTTGACTTGATAATATTTTAGTTGTTATCTAAATTGCGAATTATATTCCCACGACTTACAGATTCAAAATCGCAAAAAATTTCTCTTTATTTACTTTACTTAATTGACGGAATGTAACGCTTCAACTTTAGAACACGATTACACATAAACGTATTCACGCCTATAATTATTATACGAATCTGTTATCTAAGACCATTCGGTTGCAGTTGTTTTGTTATGCATGAAGGAATATCCAAGATAATGAATAAAATTATAAATTCTATATACAAACGAGATTGTTACATTGGCGGTAACGCGGTAATGTATAAAAAACGACAAAATGAAGCAAACGGGAGTGTACAATACAAAAGAAAAAATTGATTAACCAGTTAACTGTGGCGATCTCTTTGCAAAGCGCCCACCAGTGTGTGTCGCGATAATCAAGCGATGACGAATCCAACTAATGAATCCAATTCAAATTATTTATAATTTTCGTTTGTTTGTTTCATTTCGTCTTGACCACTAAACATTTTAAACATATTAAAATTTACGAATATAGTTTAGTTTTCGCCAGAATTACAATTTAAATATCAAATTGTAACCTTTTACGTATGACGAATATAATCGTCACGACACAAAATTCTGCCACATCTCCATGACGGATATAGTCGTCAAACACACTTGACTGGTTGAAAAAATAAATTATTGAAAAAGATAGTCCTGTACTCAGACGTCAATTGTCGCAATCGGTTTGTTTACAAGCAGCACGTTCCTCCGTGGATGTTGTGTCGCGCGCGACGAGTAAATATGTTTCGGGATTTTCATTCTCCGATGAACGGAATTTTATCCGCGGCACAGAAATTCCGCAGCACGGAAACTCCGAAGCCGGGGCTCTCGACAAAGGGAAACGGCCGTTGAAAAAGAATCCCGTTGGATATCTGTGTCGCGGGCAAACGCGGCGCGCGCGTGTTCGACTCGTCCCGGTAAACCGGAAAGAGTTAATTCAGCCGGTTACAGAGTCCTATAATTTGCAGGCGTAAATATGCGACGATTGTCGGACGTTGATCGATCGATCTGCGGAATTGCTCTCGGAGCTCGGTCATCGACTCGATTCATGGATTCTCCCTCTCTCTCTCTCTCGCTCTCTCTTGTTATGCCTCTCTTGTCCCATCTCTCTCTCCGGTACTTAGCAGTGTTCCCGATTGATCGGCTGTTTGATCAGCTGCTGATAAACAGCGGATAGGGACGCGTGTCAACAGATATCTGCGCTCGTTTTTTCCCCGCAGCCTGGCGTGTGCGTTCAAGGGCTCGAAACAGGGCGATTCGAATACCGTTTCATCCGGTAACCACGCAAAAGTGACGTCCATTAGGCTGATCAACGCGAAATTCATTCTTGCCGATGCCATCGGTCATTGTTTCGTTGGAACAGCACAGGGTTTGAACACTTTTTATTACTTTTAGAAGAGAGAATTGGGGGATTAGGGAACTTGGTTATGTGTCGAAGACGTTGATAATGTGAGAAATTAATGATGCTGTTAATATGGCGACTATTGTGGTGATACTCGAATTAAATGGAATTAAATCGTTCTAATTTTGTAGAAAAAAAATAAATGTGCACCCATTTTGCAGCTTGAAGCCTCTGATTTCGTACTGTATCGTTCATTTTTGTGTAAAATGTTTGTGCATGATTTAGTAGGTGGGAAACTGATGGGAAACTCAACAAGCAAACTTTCAGCAAAATAGATAAGGAAATCTGTATTTGATGCTGAAGTTGTTTTCCTGTACCAATAACCTGCATGGTGCAGCAGGACTTCGATTATGCAGACGTTTAAACAGTTCAGTCTAGATAATCAATACCGATTAACGATTAACAATTGTGACTAACGTGAAATCATGTTCACGATTAATGATCACGATTAGGTACTAATAATGAATAACTTAAGTAATCAGGTAATCATGATTAATGAATAATTTAAATAATTGAAGCAAATGTAATCGTTTCTTATGATTATTATAGTTATCATTAATCATGTAATGATTCCTCCTTTTATTATTATTATTATTACTATTATTGTGATTTACTGAAAAATTTGGTACAACATCCACGCGCACCTAATCAATTCATTCAGGCAATCTATGTTCACCTATATCGCCTATATAACCTGTAGCCAAACGAAACAATGAAATACCTTAACGATTTATTTTTTACAAGTAAAACTCAACCGAAATCGACCAGCAAGAATGAATCACTGTGCAATGAACGTGGTCAGAAGAAAATGGAAATTTTGAACAGAAAGGTGGGTCGATATTTTTCGCGGTACAGTTGGTGAGGCCATAAATTCACGGGCGGCAGTCTCGACCCGTACATTTGGCCATTACGAGATATCGCGGTTCGAAGGTTTAACAACCGGGTTCCGCCGCTATTAATTACGTTTTCGCTCGTTTTTCCCTCTAACGGCTACAATAATGATCGGGGAAAGTTCGCGCGGAAGGAAGTGCGGCCGGTCCGATCCGCTGCAGTTCGAAAACTTATTTAATTTCCCGCTGTCCGATCTATCCGAATCCCCTCTCATCGGCGAACGACTTATTTTCCACGCCCCTCCCGCCGCTCTGCGGAAATTAGTTTCCGTCGACGATAGCGTTTCCAATGGGTCGGCATCTGGTATCGCTTCTCGCCGGCTTATCTTAATTTTCAACCGAGCTCTTAGACATTCTCGGCGATCTTCTCGTAGATCTTCTCGTAGATCTTTCAGCGTTTCCGAGCTCTTTCGCTCTTTGTTCAAGGTCCGTTATATAGTCGAACGCTGCCGTGAACGGGACACTGTTATTTCGGAAAAGATGACGACAAAACTAAACGACCTGTTTAATTCCAGGTTGAAACGTTCGGAAGATCAGATCTTTTACTATAAGAATGCATAGTGTGAATGAGATTCTCCCGCGTTTACTTTATTTTGAATCTTTTTAGAAAGTGCATTGGACAGTGTAACAAGATAAAGTAACAATGGTATTAATTTTATGAACACTATCTTTCTGTTGATCGCAGGTACATATAATATAATATTTTAGTATTTTTAGACAACAAATAATTCTTTCAATAATAAGAAACTGGGAAATATTAACAAAGATTTCAGAATTAAAATAGTCTGTCATAGTTACACGTTAGAATAAGTATGATTTAATTATAGAAAGATTCAGAATTTTTTAGATATAGGTAATATCCCATGCAAGGTAGTTCTCCTCTAAATATAGTTTCTGTTCTTCGCCGTCTTTTTCGTTTATGGGGGTTCCTGCGAGAGAGTGCAAGCTTTTAAAGAGCGCCCACGATCGTGGTCTACGAAGGCGTTCTTCCGGCATACCTAAATCTTTGCTCTATCGGATGGAAAGCCTTTCTTCCCAGCCTATCTTCTTCGCGATCTTTGCCCCCTCTGCACGGATTAACGCATGATTAGCCTTGGCGTAGACGTGATCACGTCGTGTGCGACAGGTTTTACGTTGATTCATAACGGAGGGTGGCTCGCAGCAATAATCGCGATCGTATTTCACTTGAAAATATTTTAAGGCGGCTAAATTGTCGAGTAATTGCGGACAGTCTGCGGATTTTATGCATTTATGGTAGAGATCAGTAGGTGAAATATACAAACTTCTATGTCTTACGGAAATTATTGTAGGAAAATGAAATTTTTTCTTTGGCCGAAAATGATGCAGGTTTTCAGTTTCCATAAAAATCCGCAGATTAATCATGAAAGTAAAATGCAAGTTTCATGTTCCGTATTTTGCTATGTTTGTATACCGGCTTCGGAAAAATTGACTTTTTAATCTCATGCAACAAATCGAGTAGCTTTAAAAATGCATCGAGTACATGCAAAATTGTGAAGTACATGCAAAAAATATCAAATTCCAGGTTGCGCGTTAAATCTGTGAATACAGAATGTCGCCGTTAGACAACGTAATTAATTTGTCCAATGTATCAAACACATAAAATGCCCGACAAAATTCGCACGTGTCTAAATATGTGCAAGACCATAGATAAATATATCGTCGTATATCGAAGCGTCTACAGAATCGTTCTGTATAAATATAATTCGCCCAACGTTTACAGGATCGTACAGTATAAATATCGTTCGCCCAACGTTTACGGAATCTTACAGTATAAATATCGTTCGCACAACGTTTGCAGTTCAAACCATACAAAATAAGTTTCAAAGATTTTCTTTCGAAAATGAAATAATTTCACACTAAAAATGATCAGCTTCTGATTTTTTCTTCGCAGTTCCTGGTGTTATGAAAACGTTTTTATGCTAAATATTTTTAAATAAACTTCTTTAATCAAGTACATATTATAATAAAAATCGAACGAAGTTTGAATGAATCCAATCCTGAAGTTCTTATAAAACGTTATACACATCGGTCACGTCTACGGTTAGGTATTTGTAGGGCTGAAAAGCTTCCTCCGATTTCGCGTCCATCGTCCTAAAATCTCCAAGAATCCGGAATTCGAGCTTGGACAGCGTTATCGCTCGACAAAGCAGACCGTACGCAACGTATCAGCCCGTTCATATCGGAAATCATAAAGTTACACATTCGAAAGACCGCGGCAACCGCGGCTGGCACATTGAATTCCTCCACTTTCCGTGTATTTCTCCCGGGCTTAGTCCCTCGAATTTTCTGCTGGCGTGGTACGAATATTCCGGCCGTCTTTTTACGATGTAACGCAAATACGGCCGCATAAACTTGAGGATCCAACGTGCACACCCCCGGCCGCCATCCCCTGTTCCATACGCCGCCGTTGTACCGCGAATGTCGAAGCACCCTTCTCGGGCTACTAACTCGAACGCACAGGGACGGCGACGTTCTGTCAAACATATTCGATATGTCGCCGTATCTTGCATACAGTGAATAGAAAATGCCGAGCTACGAATGTGGAGCACATTTTACAGACCTTATTGCGCGGCTGGCGATCATTCTGCGAGCTTAGATCTCGTTTCCGTACGCGATTTCAATGCGTTGATTGGCTCTTTGGGTTTCGGTCTATCAGAGATTATGCAGGTTTCATTTCTTAAGGGCTTCCGTATTTTTCCGGTAGGCTACCTTGGTTTTAGCTACTTGCATTTTCGGCAATGCTCGTAACTCTGACCAGCTTTTCAATTTGAAGATATTCTGCACTTTTCTGCTAGTAGATAAATTAGTTTGTAGGTACTTTACTTTGTAATAAAATTCTTGTCGCGTTTTCGAGACATTTTTAATTTTTCTAGATAACTTCGTTTTTAGCAATCCTAGTTATTAGTTTTTTAATATTATTACTATTAGTCTTATTGATAGTATTACTGATATAATATTAATATTAATAATTATTAAATAAATAAAATAATTAATATTAATAATAGCATTATTAATATTAGTATTCTTAATTCTTCATTTTCGAGACAGTTTCCATTTGTTTGATAAGTAACTTGGCTCCTAGCTTCTTTCATTTTTCGTAGAATTCTTAATTCACCGGTTTAGTAAAGTTCTAAACTGCTCACTCCGAAGACAGTTTTTCATTTTTCTAATTTAATTATTGGCTGTCCGAAAAACTGGCTTCCACTTCTGCCAACATTCCCCATTTGTCTGATAGGCAGTTGAATATTTCATGAACCGGAGACCGGGTTTCATTTTCGACGACGTTATTAAAGTTTCCATTAGCTGGCTTAGTTTCGAACCTAAGCGCTCCTTTTTTGTAGACATTCTGCGCATCAGCTGCTTTAATCTTTACCAAACGATTCCCCAGCTATGAACCGTAAAATGTTTAACGCCATGTAAGTAATCACCGGTGGTCAATGCGCCAGATAAATATTCCAGGCAACGTGCTCTCCGATCAATTTAAAATCAATTTCAAACAGCCCCGATCCTCCCAACCGATACAGACACATTCTTGCAATACCTCATGCATAAACCTCCCACGTGCTCTCGCCCTAGCGCCACTATTTACATACAACTACATGCATGAATAAACAAATACAGCGGCAACAGCTGCACCCGAGTAAAACCGGTCCTGTGATCTCGGAGAGGGGTCAACAAAATGCCGTCGATTGCGGCAAAAAACTAGCGAGCTCTCCGCCCAGAACTTTGCGATTGTTCTCTGAGACAGTGAAAAATGCAATCGGGACCCTGTGGAAAATTCATCGAACTGTTCCGATGCTGTTTGAGATTCTCGAAGGAAATTCTCTGGAAAAAGATGTTCCAGTTCGAAATTGTTCTAAGACGGCTTTTTTCTTCTCAGTGAATTCTCGAGCGGTTCACCGTCAAAGTACGAAGTCTTCGCTCGAAGAGAGAATGAGAGAGAGAAAGAGATGGAGAGAGGGGGGAGGGGAAGAAAAAGAGGGCGTTTCTCTTGACGGTTGGCCCAGAAAGTGCTGTGCGAAATAATAAATTGAAACGGGGAGACGATGCTTGATGAAATTTGTCCTCGGTGGCAGAGCCGGATGGCGGAGGAAACGAAGGGTGCAACGGTAAATGGGAAACGACTGGCCTAGGCTGTAATCGAGAACGGTTTACGGCGGCCAGATTGTACGCCGGGGTAAATGAGACTCGTTCGCCGGAAACTGTTTTCCCTGGCAGTTTTTAACGCCCGCCTCTCGATAATGTTTCTCGCGCGATCCAATGAAAGACTAGGCTCGTGTCTGCGGGACGCCATCTTTACGAGGCGCCGACAGATCCTCGCGCATTTTTAGCGTGAACAAATCGATTTCGATTTACGAACACTTCTAGCGAAGGAAGTACAATTTTGTCTGGTGTGTACCCGTTTCAATTCTTCCGTGAACCTGTACATTTGCAGAGACTTTCACAGTTCGATAGATTTCGAGACCGTTGGTGAAGAAAATATAATTTCTCCCGATTTATGGTCCTTTTAAATCTCGTTCAAAAATATTAGCTTCTTAGAGCATTCTAACAGGATTCTCAAACTTAATTTTTAATAGTCTAACGCTAATAGTGATTAGTTTTAACTGTGTTTTGACTTTCAAAGATCATTGACAAAATGAATTTTTACCAGGAACATTGGCTTGCTAAAAGATCTACGGTCATAAATAACATGTTATCCGAATTTTTATAGGAAAATATTAATTGGGCAGCGAGATCCCTCAGCCGAGTAGGTTCCAGTTGATTTCCGAACGTTTCACGCCATTAGCGGCGCAGCTACCGGACTTATTATACCGACTTGGATCGTCACAATAAACTCGAGTCCGCGTGAAATTCACGCTTTAATGACGCGACTGCAGTCCCGTGCACAATATGATGACTGACAGCGGAGAGAGCCCGCCTCGTTCCCGCTGCAAAGAAAGACAGACGGAGAAATATGAAGATAAAGAGGTAGATGATGGACGTGAAGACGCCGCGAAGAGAGATGATGGACGCAGAGGCGGAAAGTATGGAAATCGTAGATATGGAAATGACGAGGACGAGGAGATAGCAATGAGAAAGTAAAAGGAAATAAGACAGAAATGAACTGCGAGGTGGTACGTCAGCGAGCGAAGTGCAAAATCGAGTTCATTTCACTTAATAGTTGCGTCGTAGATCGTGGACGATGACCTACAATCGACTACTGGTTAACCGTAAAATATAATATCTCTCTCTTATTAGCGTCGAATTGTTTCCGAAACAATTGTCCGAAATTATTCGAGACTTCTAGATAAACGCAAATTCGCCGGCGACCCTGTACATTATGGAATAAAAATAGATATTTTAGTATTGATGCGAAGCTGATTCCGATTGCGAATTTTTCGTGCGTTATCTGCGTTTCCCAATGGCTTCGTTTTTATAATCCGAACGATTGTTATTGCGTCCGTGCCGCAAATAAATTACGAATTTTTACGCCCGGTATTTACATGATCCCATTCGGAATCCGCAAAAATTCCGTCCACCGTAAAGATGTCGACGGTATCGATTCAACCACAGCTTTTATTACAATATAACCGGAGCTTTTGTTGCAACGCAAGCAATTATTTTATTATGAAATAAACGTAGAGTACAACGTAAGTAATTATTTTATTGCGACATAAACGAAGATTTTGTTACAACTTAATCAATTGTTTTATTACAACGTAGCCAAAGCTTTTGTTGTAGCATTCTCAAATTATCCAAAATAGTTATTTTACTTATATTACATATTAATATAAGTAACATAATATAATAACTTATATTATATATTACATACTTATACTATATGCGCATAAAGATCCGCAATCTAAATATTACATTAGAAACTCACCCTTTATGATAAAAGAAAATCTACACAATTTTAATCGGCGAATGAAACAACTATATTTAATGCTTACTATTTCTGTAATTAACTCATTTTTCATAATTATTACGCGGCTTAAGCGATTCAATTGTTCCAAAGTGTCAAGATCACCTAATTTCCATAGCGATCGTGCCTCGTCTCGTACAGACGATCATTACTTCGTCAACACCCGGTGCGTCAGTGACTTCCGAAGCGAATCGTTGCAGAGTTTCGACGACTCCCGAGGCAAAGGGCCCGGTAATTGCTCGGAATCGATCCTAAACCCGGCATTATTCAGTTGTTATCGCTCGGACCATTGTGCATTCGTCGCTCGGCGATAATGAGCGACCGGCTTCCGCGAACAATACGCTAACTGTGTGTTTCTATCTCGAGCGTGGCGGGGCGGAGAGGGGGGCGACGCGGTCCGGGATAATCTGTCGCGTTTGACGTTCAAGATATACCAGGACCGGCGGACACGGGCCGGGACGAGGTCCGAGAGCTCGCTCCGGCCGCCGCTAATTACCGATCTCCGGGAAGGACGAGGCGAGCGCGTGTCGCCGCCCGATCATGCACACTGCACATTTCAATGCGCGCCGCTCCAATTAACTGCTGGACCCGGTGCGTGGGGTTAATTGGCCGCCGATGATCGATACCGTTTTAAAACTGGGCCGCTGCGAGTCTTCCAACCAATCCATCCCCTATGGAACAACGCCAAGCATTTTATTGCAACTATTCTGCAAACTGCCGGTCTTAGACATGGAAATTTGACTCTCGATATTTTTATGCGGCTAAGAACGAATCGATTAACGAATTTGTAAGTTTCAAAAAATTGTGTAACCCCCTCGGTTGTAGAGGAGAAACAATAGAACACCGCGCGACGTGACCGATAAAAATTAAATGTGTTTAAAAAATAGTGATAAATCGGTACGTGACTTCAACGTTACAGCGAGCTATTTTAATGCATCAGCTGCAGAAAATAGGAGTCACTTAGTGATGTTTTTCTCTCTGTAATTATTTTAATGAGTTCCATGTAGTGTATCAATGTTCTCCAACACTTGTTCGACTTTATCTCGTCTTTCTTTCTATCTTTATCTTGATCTTGTCTCGGCATTTATCTCTATAGAATTTTTACTATTATGTTAGTTACATAATACAAGACAAAAATTTTGTTGTTACGAGTAGTATTAATAGTTTAATAATAGGATAATTTTAAATTCGTTGAATAAATTATTGTATATTTATGGAGATGAACCACTTGTGATCCGCAAGGAAATCAATAAACTGCATTATACTACCGGACAAATGCATTTAGGAAAGTGTAATCGAGACGTTTCGTTAATTAACCAAAGTCTGATTCCATTGCTTCAAACAATTGCATTGTTTGATACGAGTTATCTATTTCATTATTTACACAGATTAGTTCAGTGATTCGCGAACCGAGTTGCGTGTTTACAATTTCCGCGTTTGTTTTCGCAATCAGTACAGTGCGACGGTTTTTTCATTTTCCTCTGATTTTTCAGGGTAAACAATGTCCGCATAACAGTCGCCGACGAAAGACAAGTAAAGTAGAGTGACGGGGGTGTAGCTGAGAGTGTTCGTCGACGCGACACCCGGCCCGGCCCGACGCAACGAAACTTTTAATTAGAAACGAATCGCGCGGAGACCGATAAATAGTATCCCGACCGGGCGAGTGATATCGGAAGTATTGGCCCGGCCGACCGACGTGCACACAAACACGGCGCATACGTCGGCCCCTTGGTGTAATTAATGACATTTGCACACAGCCAAAATGAATATGTAAGTATATCGCGAACTGATTAGTTGTAGAACGCATAGAACCGCGCCGTGAACAGAAACAGCCGGAGCCAGGTCTGTCTCGGGTTTAATTAAAATGAATCCGCGCTGCAGCCGCTTATTTATTAATTGACGGTTCCGCGGCCAACGTCCGTCAACGCAGCGGCTGCGTCACGCACCCCTGTAAACACCGTTACGCGAAAATTCTGGTCCAGGCTCCAGTGCTTCGTCAGAAATCTGCCGAACCGCGAACCTGCTTCACCCAGCTTGCTCATTTACTTTTCTAGTTTCCTTCAATTTCTTCGTTATGAGATAAGCGTTTACTTAAGAATGATACTGTGATTTTTTCGAGAAAATAACGGCTTTAATATTATCAATCGTTATCGACACCAACGTCTTTGTTTTACATTAAGTCTTTAATTTTTCCTTACTTGGAAAAATCTGTACACAGTGTGATTCCGAAGCTAAAATATCCCCGAAAAATAGGAAGAGCGACGCGTATCCGAACAATCCTAGTACTGGTTTACGGTGTTGCCGCTCCGAGGTGTGAGGAGCTCGATTTCGAGTCCGGTTGATCCTCGGAAACCGTGGTCGGATGCGGCGAGCAGGTGAATCAGTGCTGTCCCACTTTCTTTCCTCGCTCAGCGTGCATCAGTAAGATTCACCTCTGAAAATTGAACGGGCCGCGCGCACCTGCGAGCTCATACATATTCAACCGAAATGTGGAGAGAGCTAGCTTCGCAGTTCTACCTCTCCGCTCTCTCTCTCTCTCTCTCCCTCTCTCGCTCCCCCCTCTTTCTCTCTCACTATACCTCTCTTGCCGCATCTTTCTCTTCGTCGTGACTTCGTGGACTGCTCTCGAGGTGGCGAATTAACAAGGGTCGAAATCGGATGCAGAGCCGCTCGACAATTGGACGGCTTAAGTAAAGTTTCGGTTTGGGTTTCCTCGTTTAGAAACTGCTTGCTTTCGCGACTCGAGTGCTTGCGTCGCCCTCGTGTCGAACGTCGAGGTGTCTTCGACATCGTTCCGAACCCTCGATGAAAACGAACATTAGGTTTACGGAACCCGTCAAAATGGCGGGTCACTAATTTCTTCGTTTACGATTGTTCAGATTGTCAAGATGCATTCGTGAGTTATTTGTTCAATGTTTCGCTGTTCTAATTAAATACTGCGACATTTTAAAAGAAACATGATTTAGAGATATTTTATTATTTCATACGGAATGATGTTATCTGAATTCTGGGTAATGCAATACTAAATGTATAAGACTAAAGCATTAATCACCATATCCCACTGTTCCATTTCTACGTTCTTTGTCTCATTGTGTATTTGGAAAAATGTTGAGCTATTAAAATGTTTATATTTATACAGATCTTTTCTTCATTTTATTTATTTACATTTCTATTTCTATTCTTTTTCAATATACATTAGTACAAAATTTAGAGAAAATAATATTTCATTACTTTCATCAAAAGAATTATTACTGGAAAAATGCAACTTTAAATGCCTTTTTTTTCGAACTTCATTATTTAAACATACCTCAGTATTCAATTAGAGCAGCGATGTGTGTTGGACCAGAGCTTTTAAGAAAATTAGTACGATATTTAATTGAAAGAAAATTTAAAGTGAAGAACGCTTCTTTTTATTTCATTAGAAACATTATTAAATTACTGATTCCTGTCGCGCAAACAAGTATTTCTAAAGACAGAAATGTCTGAAATATCGAATTATCGTTTCAGCGCATTGAATGAAAATTAGAGCATTTAATGAAAGCTTCAGCAAAGCAGAAATTGGCTTAATGGCAATTGCTACATCTACCCTGTGCTTCTTTTCATGGGGATTCGATTATCCGTCGATGGCGTTCGGAAGTTTCAATTTCTATTTTAGCACGTCCGCCGATCAAGTCACCGGGTCCGAAGTTCCGAAGTCTCGGAAAACTGGAGACGGTCCGCCCGTTTGAGGAAGCGAGCCGTGATGCGCTACGATCACCGCATTATCGGATTAATTCGACCTCGTCAAGACTCGCTCCGGCGACTTCCACGCCCAGCTTCTTCTCTGCTCCGCGTGAAATTGAATCATCGCCGGGAAAACATCTGGAAATCGTAGTCCGGTCGCTGATTAGCATTCTGGTACTCTTTGAACTTCGGGGAACTTTCGAGGGGAATGGGATGGGTCGAATAGAAACGTTCTGTGATCGCAGACAGGTGCCTCGTTCATCCCGGACAAATCAGTGGGACGTAGATCACCAGATAATAGAACAATTATTTAACAACAATACACAGGTCCGTCATTGAGGGTGTCTCATCCCTCTATTATCTTCTTTAATTTTTTATGTGTAATTTGAATGGCATCGGGTGGCCAGTATTCCACAGGGGTTGTTTTTTAAAAATGCTTTCTTTCGGTAGTTTTCAATATTATGATATAAATATATTAATAAAAATTCTAAGATGTTATTCATCGTCATATGATACAGTTGCAAAGATTATGTTACACGCAACTGGATTTTCTTATATCATGCCGGCGTTGAAGGGTTTATGAAACATTTGAAAATTTCAATCAATTGTCAGAAACTAGATAATCAAATAACGATACTTATACTTTGAATCATACAATAAATCGTCTCACATATGCTTCGATTTAAATTCAATTGTTTGCATTTATTTGGATAATAGAGAAACACAAGAAGCACTCATTTCATTGCAATCGAATGTGCTACTTAGGAACGTTCGATAGGAAGAGAATACATCCCGGAGATTATCCTCTCCTGCGAGTTTTTGAGTAAATGAAATAAATAAGAAACTGAAGGAACGTACGTTCAGAACAAAGTTTAGATTCGCCGTTTACGAGAGCGCGTAAACGGAACAAAGATTCTGAAGTCCGCTTTTTATTTTTCCTTTAACGAAGCCGTAAATCGTGTCTTCTCGTCTCGTAAACCATGCCTGCTATCTCTTCTTGGCGATTTCCCCTGGAATAACAGTTTATGACAAGCCATCTCTCAAAGATAATTTATTATCGCTGTTGCGTCGCTCTTATCGTTACACCTTTCGTGACTTTATGCTGCTAATTCGGTACACTGCTATTTCGTGCCAATGAAACCTTAATATCCGAGGCTCCTTGCCGAAGCTTCGTAGCTCGCTTCATTTTGATGTTTTGTGTTCCAAAGTTTTTATTAATAAGCTGGCCCATCATTTCTTCTTTATTTCTTCTTCTGTTTTAAGTACTGTTCTCGTCTTAGACATTAACTACTTATTGTAAACATATCCTCTTTTGACTATGCCGTGCTTTTCAAGTCTGTTTCGGTCCATTCGCACTTCCAAGATAAAAAAAGCAGTTTTATATTTCAAGCAATTTTATGAAAATTATTATCAATTGTTCTAATTCTCCTCGAAAAGGGCCCCCAAAAGTCTTCTACTTTATAAAATCAATAAATTTATTTCTTCATTCGATTTATGGAAACAATGAACATGAAACGCGCATAGTCGTCGAAGTTAACTAAATTAAGTAACCCCAGAGAGTCGATAAAATTATTAAGAATATTAAATACGAAAAGCACATCTGCAGTTGTCCTCCTGTTCTCCAAAATAGGCAGTCGGAGCAAGCAAAACAAGTCTGTTCTTAACATCGGAGTCCTGTAACACTGCGTCCTGTACAACACTGTAACGTCCTGAACGTAACGAGCCTCGAAATACGCCAGAATTGCTTTCGGCGAGCGAAGGTGTGGCAGCTGCGTCGCCTCCGAATCCCCGGAAGACGAAGATCATTCCCACCACGCGGGATCTTCGGCGAGGAGCGTTTTCGACCCACTTCTACCAGTCGGATAATATTAAGGCTGGCGTGAAAAAGGAAGAAGAGGAATCGATTGGTTCGGTTGCAGCAGATAAAGCGAGCCCGGTACATGTTAACGCGGCCCTTCGACTCCTTTCTCCATCGTCCGCAGACATCTTCCGATGACACCGGTGGCTTCCGGACCCGGTCCCAGCTCCGATAAGCTCCTTTTAACGACGTCTCACTGTCCGGCGCATCTTGCGTTCCGCTCGGCTTAAAAACAGGCAGCGATTTTATCAATTTCCCCCGGCACCGGGTATCGGGTAGCCGGAGAACGATCCCGCGATGTCCGACGGCTAAAGTATCTCTTCTCTGCTGGAAAGCTGCAGCTCGCGCTGGAACGCGCTGCCCGCCTAAGTGCATTAGACAGTGACCCGGATTTTCAACGATTGGGAAACGTCGAATCGAATTTCGTGTGAAATGTTTGATGCGCCCGATGCCGAGGATTCCCCTACTGTTATCGAAATATTCTACGGTTAATTGTGCGGACGAAACGCGTCGTGTTTAATGCACCGCGGCCGCTGGAGGGTATGCATCGCGCGCCGAGTGCCGGGCATTAATTTCTGCACCGCCACCGAAAGTGACGAGTCCCGTTGAAATCGGCTGTTCCTAATCCAATATTTTAGGCCAGGATTTCTATTTTAGCGGCGCAGTGAATTGCTGGAAGGGTGGGGGTAAAGAAAAGGAGCGTTTCGTTCTGGTCAAGCTGGAGGATTCACCGGTAAGGCTGTTTAGCGGGCTTCTTATTAAATATTTATTTCTTAATGACTTCGCACAGTTGTTATCATTCTTAGATTAGAAATAAGACATGGAAAAACAATCTATCGATGAGTGTTATTTATTGCAACGGAATGATAGATTTTGCAAGATCTGAGTCATAAAGTTAGTGAATTTTAAATGGAGAGATGCTAGAAGAATATTATAGATGAAAGAATAACTAGTAAGCTCAAAGCAGAATCGACACTTTTATTGATTAGATATTGATTGTATGGAGGCTTTGTAGCAGAATGAATATTTTTATCGGTTATAAATTAGTAGATATACGTACAGGGCAGCAGAATCAATACTTTCGTGATCATAAATAAACGAATGTATAGAATCAATATCTCTATTAATTCCAAATGAATAAATGTATGAAGGGTCTGCCGCAGAATTAATATATCTCTCGATTATAAATAACTGAATATGTAGAAACTTATTGTTAGAGGCAGAATAAATAATCAGACTGATCGTAAATCAACAACCAGATTCTTCGAAGTAGGATCTATTAATCACAAAGCCGTGAACAAATAGAAATATAAAGACAGAATCTCCATTTCCATTAATCACCAATGAAGAAATATATGAAGATCGTGAAGCATAATCAATACCGTCAATTAATTTACTCAAACGGTGAGACTTAAGAGTCGTATGATTTTTTATTGCGTATAGAAAAAAACCTAAATTGCAATTTTCCTCAAAAACCGCCCAACCCTCTAAAAACTGCCTATTCAAGCTTATATCCAAATCCGCCTCAGCATTTACCCAAACGAACGACATCGAACCAGCATCGATACCATAAATTTCCCGCGACCTATTCGACCCTCGAAGTTAATTTAAAAATTGTACATATCGCGAACAACAGTTTCAAAGAGAATTTCAATTTGGCCGCGTCAGGACTCGAAATTCGTGAGAAATAAACATCGAAACGTCGAAAATTGATTCGCGTCCAATCCACGCGAGGGACCAGAATGCATCGCGTCAAGTTCACGCGACAGCTCGGCCCCGAAACTGTTATTCGGACAAGTTTAAACGGTCCGGCCCGTAAATGTCGGCCGACCGCGAATCACCGCGGAGCCGCGTGTTCGTTAAATTAATGCACACGACAGTTTGAAGGAACGTTCTGCGCCCGTTCCGGCCCGCCTGACACCGATTCTCCTCGTTAAACCGCCGTTTCTTTCACGCCGACGCCGTCTGCCGTTCGTTAAATGTTTGTCCGCTTTGTTAGATCGCGAGCCATGCGAATTATTCGCGCCCGATGCCCGCGCGTTGTTCTGTTAAACGATTTTTATAAAACGGGTTTAGAGAAACGATCTTGCTGAACGATTTTTAAACAACAATTTTAGAAAAATCGTGGAATTTAGAGAAACCATTTTGTTAGGCGATTACTAAAATATGATTTTAAGAAAATCGAATCTGTTGAACGACTTTTGGAAAACGATTTCTAGGAAACGATCTTGTTGAACGACTTTTAAAAACGATTCTGGAGAAACCATTTTCGTTGCACGATTTTGGAGATACCGTTTTGTTGCACGGTTTTTGAGAAGACGATTTTAAAGAAACGAACTTGTCGAATCGGTTTAAAGAAATCGTTTTGTGGAACGATTTAAGAGAAACCATTTCTAGAGAAATCATTTCGTTGAACGATCTTTAAGAAACCATTTTGTTAGAATATTTTTAAAAAACGATTTTATAGGAACGAAATTGCTGAACGATTTTTAAAGACCGATTTTGAGGTAACTATTTTGTTGAACGATATTAAAGTAACCATCGTGTGAAGCGGTTTCAAAGAAATCATTTCATCGACCGATCTTAAATAGAAGCCATATTGAGGGACGATTTCGAAGGAACCATTTTGTTAAAGCATCTTTAAAAAATCCATCCATTGTGAGATTTAAACCAGAAAGCATTTCGTTGAACGATATTAACCAGGAACCATTTTGTTGAACGACTTGAAAGGAACCATTTTCTGGAACGATTTTATAGAAATCATTTCGTAGAACGATTTTAACTAGGAACCATTTTGTTGAACGACTTTGAAGTAGCTATTATGTGAAGCGGTTTTAAAGAAATCATTTTGTTGCATTAAAGAAGCATTTCGTCAGGTTCCCATGAAAGATTTTGATCAACTAGCATGTAATTTATGAAAATTCTATAAAGAGATAAAATGTTACACAAATACTAAAATACTTAGTTCTGTTTCTTGTAGCAAGATTGTGCACAAAGAGTTGACATGCAAGCCGGTTAGACATCAATCGACCTGCAGCGAAAGCGGTTCGATAATATATAATATATTTCGACGATAGCAACTCATCAAATCTGGAAAGCCTGTTTCTGTTGTTGGTGCGAAATTACGCGTTAACACCGCAGCGACAACGCACTATAAGGTCGACCGAGACACCGCTTTCAATGGTGGTGTATTATTGATTTCATGCCGGAGAGAGAGAGAAAGAGGGAGAGAGAACGAGAGAGACAGAGCCTATCTATCCAGTCGACTTTCACGGTCTCCCCGTTTCAACTGGTGAAAAGCTTCGAATGTTGTTGCTCGTGCTGCTAGAAACCCTGCGGGCACGTTTTACTATTTATTATTAGGTTGTTGCATAAGCTTAGTTCTGCGCTTTGAAGTTGATTTCCATTCAAGGATGCATAAAATATCGTTCCGTATAATTCGAAGCGAATGATCCTCCCCGTTCTAAATCGTGTTCGGAGATTGCGAACGTAGAACGTTTGATGCGAAATTTTGAAATAACGGGGAAATGAAACGTTTTATTTGAAAAATATTTAAATGGTCTGCTGAATATATATATATATATATATATACTGTAGTTCATACCTCTGTGGTTGCATAAAAGAACACCGCATGCCACATGATTTTAACAGCGTTCCAAATCGTATTATTTTGTTGAAACTATCGAATTTATTTCTACGAGTTGTTTTCAGATAAATGGGTGAATCATGTATTCTATAGATCAATTAATACATAAATTAAAATTTTTTGAAATTGTGGAAACCGTGGATTTTATCGTAATTAGTCTGCTGATATTTATGCAACGTGAAGATTGCTTCGATTGATGCAGGGAATCATGTCTGGAAGAATTTAAGATTTTATTATTATTATCAATATATTATTATATATTTAAGGTTATTATCAATCCGAGAGATTAATAGCTTCAATCATTAGAATGTTCTATAAATTGCAGGGCATTCTGTTATAAAGCATAAGCTGTTTGTATGTTATGTATTTATGACAAAGGTGAACAGGTCGAATACAAAATCGTAAAGACACGGGAAGAATTTACGGACGTTCTTATACAATTTTCAATGTGCGACAATTATTAAAAGATGAAAGACATTTTCATTTCAATCGTATCTTTTTCGATTAACGTCGTCAATTTTTATTTTGCGCAAAGATCCGCAGCCTGCCGATGACATTTTTCTTTTCTTTCAACAACGAGTAAGTTTTTACTTAACGAAGGCGGAAAACGTGAATTTACTACGGAGATCCAACAGTCTATCAACGAGAAACAACATTGTCACAGTGGAGACAGGAGTTCCCCGAAACCGTCACCGCACGTTACACCTTTGGTTTACTTTTAATTGAATTCACTTTACAGGAAACATGAATACACGAACGTCGCTCGACTTCCCGTAAAAATACAGCGAGATTGCATACGAAACAGGAGGGACGATGAATAAAAATATGCGATAGGCGGAAGTACACCAGGGAGAAGAGTAATCTGTGCCAAGCAATATCGAGTGTAAGATTGCCCGGGAACAGTAGGCGGTCCGTTCTCATAACTCGCGTCGGAATAAAACGAGCGTAAAGAGAAGGTAGGAATCAGAATTACCTTGCACCTGGGACAAGAAAGCCGAGAGTAAAGAGAAGACTACCTTCTATCTCCTCGGATGGAATCGTAATGAAAAGGCGACGGAACAGCGTCGTGTCGGGCCTTGTTAGCGCGAACACGGCCCAAGAACCCTGACGCAGAAAAATTCGAACGGGAAGCTCGAGTAGGCGAAACGGTGATCCGAAATCGAATTTATAAATCGGAAGACCGGCGAACGAGATCGTGAAACTGATCAAGAAACTGAAACCGAAATCCTCGGCGCCGTTTCCCGCGAACTCTCCGATAACGATAATCGTTTGCATACTAACTGCGGCCGCCGAAACTGATACCGGGGTCGATCGTCGATAATTATTGGCGAGGCGAAGTATATAATATATATCTATATATACGTATACGGAGAGCGGGGTTTCAAGCTCTGGAAAAAAAGGATGCAGCTCTAAGCCGGAATTGAATTCGTGCTCGGCAAGAAATTGAAATCGAATCTCCTTTATTTCTGGCTTTACCGGATATTCCACGAAGACAAAAATAGGAGGCGCCTTCCAGGGCCGAACTTCCCGGCATCCCGCGCCGATATTGTGCATTTGGCATTCGGTCTCTGATCGGGAAAGGTACTCCGACTACCTCGATGTATTGCTATAGAATTATTTGAGAAAGATCGCGAGGATCCTTCCAATCAACTTCCGCGCCTGTTCTGCGGGGCTTTGTTATTAAATTGTGGCTTTCGGGGGAAGTTTTCCGAGGAGGAAAGTTCTGTGCGTGTTTGATGGATAATTCGATGTACTGTCGGACAATTTATCAATCGAAAATACTGGAGTACTGCCTCGGATAGTCTGCGAATAAGTCTACTTCACCGGCGATGTCGAAATTAGATCGAATCATCGTTTAACGATTTCTCTGAGTTCTTTATACTCGAGGCTGCTGTGATGTCAGATCTGGGCGAATTTTGTTTGCAATAAAAATAACAAATAACTATTTGAAATAATTTATTTCGTTATTTCCGGCAGTGCTATTTGTAGAGATAAAACGATATTGATGTATTTCTTTATTTCGAATTGGACAAAAGAAATAACGCTGAAAATGATAATGAAGAAGAATCGCATTTCACGCGATTATTTTAGATGATTACAAAATAACCAATGCGCCCAGATCAGCATGATATCACAATCAATTCTTTATTAACATCCAGATCATTGCCGACGATCTTTCCATAGCTTGCTCAACGTAATAATGAGTCACTCGAAATGAACGCGCAGTGATTCGCGTTCAGGAAACAGTAATTTTTACAATCCAGAGCTCGGCATGCAACATAGCTACAGACATCGGCATCGATTATACGATAATCTATTTGCTAGATCCATTGTACACGCTATAGACGACTGTTCCAAATATCCTCTAGCTTTGCGCACGCAATCATTGACATTTCGCATGGAAGTAAACTGATTTAAAGCGATTCGAGGACAACCAGCGCTGTGACTATTTAACCATTTTGTTATTCGAACACACGCGATCCCTCGATCAGTTTGGACAGCGGAGGTTTTACTCTACGAGCGATACAGGAGACGACAAGGCAACCGTTTCGGAAAAATTCGCCGAAATTCCTGGACCAGGGGCGGAAACATTGCAGATTCTTCGGCACACTGCTGGTCAATTTGCAAAACAGTTACGCGAACGCTCGGCACCGAATTCGGAGGCAGGAGGTGTGCAAAAGCGAAAAGCTCGGAGAGGGTAGATCGAAGCTCTCTCGAAAGAGAGAGAGAGGGAGAGAGATAACATGCTTCTCTCGCGGACCAGTTTCCTGTCCGACACTCTCGAACCCGCCGCGTCGCCGTGAGGGTGGGTCGGACAGGAACGAAAGATAACGATGATGCGCTTTGTTCGCTGCTCATAGTCCCCGCACGCTCTCCCGGAATGTTTTCATACGGAATCAGACGCGGCTGGCCTGAACGGTTACACGACCGTCCGGTTTCTCTCTGGTGTGCACACCGCCACGCCGCGTCGGAACGACGGGATACACGCGCGCGCTCGCGCACAGACACGGAGAAAGGAGAGAAAGTTGAACGTGAGATGCTCAACGGATTCAATCTAGCGGGATTATCCAACCCCATCGGCGGCCAGCTTCTATCCAACAGCGATCGGAAGTCTGCAGACTCTGTCAACTAGCGTCTTTCGCAGCGTCAAGGCAGACTAGCCTAATACTCGACCCCGGCGCGGTTTCCGCCACGGCCGAAATGAACTGTCGGATGCTCGATGAAAGAGGATCAAGACCAGACGGCGTTCTATGAAACCAGAATACTCATTCTCTGCTGCTAATCTTTGCGCATTCGACGGTGAATTTAGTGGCAACTCTGCTGACAATTTGGGAACCAGAGAAATTAACTGCTTGGTAGCAGTTAATGTCAACAAAATGTTGATAGAATCGCTAAAGAAATCGTCGTGTTAATACATTTAAGAACAAAAAGATGAATTGCTAAAAACAGTGACAAAATACATCATCTTTACGATAAAAGGTATTTGGAAGAATAAAAATAAATTGCTTGGAAGATTGAGATAGCTGGGTGAAATGAATTGCTTCGAAGAATGACAAAAGAAGTCGACATTGTGTTAATACATTGAAGAAGCTAAGAAAAGCGTATGTCTTAAAGGAATCACAGAAGTCATCTTTAGTTTTATACCAAGAAAAATTAGTTATTTAGAAGAAAGACAAAAGAGAAGTCAACTTTGCGGCCAACCATTTATTAACAACGAAAGATAGAATTGTTTGGAGGATTAACAGAATGTACTACGTTGAAACGGTGAACGAGATATTAACAAATTAACAACGGGGAATTTTTATTAAAACTTTCCAAAAAAGGTGATAAGTATTTTTGTAATTAAAATATTTCATTGAAATTTGCAGGAGTTATATTCAACTGTCAGAGAAATTCTGGTTTCCTGTCGGTAAAGCGTTAAATCCGTGTATTTATGTATCTATAAAATTACGTTGCCGGTTCGAGGATGCAACGTTCCACAGAAGAAAGCGCGTGCCAGGGTGCATGCAATCAGTTCTGTTGAACCATGTGCATCCGGAGGAGATTGGCAGGCGCGCGGGTCTCGGAACTGCTTTGAGTCGATGCCCGAGGAGACAGGAGGATCTCGGAGGGTGTGCAGAGTGGCTTTCTTCTACGTTTCTGTCCGAAGGGCTCGGCTTCCTTTTGACGGGATGTTTTCTCGCGCAGGATCTTCTCGAACGAAATGACTTCATTATAGAGAGTTAATTGGCAATTTAGAGCCGCCGTTGTTTAATGCTTAGCCGGCAACGCTCGAGAACAATTCGCGGAAACAAGTATATATACATTGTCGGCTTGTTACTCGGATGTATTTTTGACTGTAATGAACTCCCACGGTTTCCAGTAAGACGCGTAAACAGAGTGATTAAGACGGGACTGAAGCTTCCGGGCGGGCTTAAGCGGCGGTGTAATTTGTCTTGCCTGTTAACGAGTTAATTTTTGAACTACCCTCGAAGTAGAAGGTACACACTCGTTAGCATTTACATGGACTTCGGGGAGGTTTTTATTGAGTCGAAACTTCCGGCGAAAGTCCCCCGGCCTGCCTGCGCGATATTTTCGTTAAAGATTTACTGGCTTGGGAAAAGAACACGCTCTCCCGAGACTATTTGCACAGCGATTAGAGCGAAAGCAAACAGTTTTGTCTTTAAAAGATCGTTAAATAAATAGCGAGATTAATGAGACTGCGAGTTCTTAAAATACAGAGCAAACAAATAAATCGTCCGAGAAGTTCCTGATTAAACTCTACAATTAATGTAATTACGAGCCAGCTGCAATTTCTTTCGATTTCCAGTAAAAACGATTTCACGCTGAAAAATGATTTAAAAAAGTGTAAAATTAGTGAGACTGCAAGCTCTGAGAATGTAAACTACGGATAAATGATTTGCATGCTCAAAAAGTCCTTACATAAATTAACACAATTATAAGGCAGCGGGAACTTCTTTGAATTTCCAACGAAGACGAGTATTTTCACGGTTGAGAAAATGATTAGATAAATAGCGAAATAGGTGGAACTGCATGATCGTTGGATCGAGGGCAATATAAAACAGTTTGCCATGGAAACGGTTTGAATTTCGATGCGACCCTCGACAGTCGACAGGTTTCGCGCGGTAGCTGTACGGTAGCTGTACGTTATTCGACGCGGCTCGCGGTGTTTTCGGCCGAATGTTTCGATTAAGCAGTGTTTTAACCAGAGATTTATGGCGTGTCCGTGTTTTTGCAGCCGTTACGGGATTCCTGCTTTCCGCGGGGCGCCGGTACAGTTGAAATATATAGGCGGGACGCCGCCGGCGAATACAAATCCACCGTTTGTTTCCAGCCTCCGTCTTCTTATTGCGGAACTTCGGTGTACGATCGCGACCGTGTAACCGTATCGAGTTTACGAACAGACCGGTCATCGGCTCTAACCCCGGAAACCATAGATTCTCTGAAATAAAGATTATCTGTCTCGGGAAATCGTACATGATAGTTCGGTTAACGGTTCGAAACTGCGCCGCGATTCGCCCGTATAGCAATTCCGCTTTCGACAGAGATTAATATCGTTTGGAGAACACGCGAAATCGAGTTGACGGTGTAGAATGGAATTTCTCTGTTTGGGACCTTGGTTTCTACAGGGAATCCGGCCTTTCTCGAGTACGCCGTATAATTTATGAATGGAAAATTAGAAATATTAGATTAGAAATAATTGTCAGAAGTCGTTCCGTATACAAAAATAGGTGCAGATTGTAGAATATAAAGGGCCTAGCCGATTAAGATGGCCAAAACTGCCCTTGGAGGTTTTTCAATGACTCGTACCGTTCGATAGCTGACCACGAAAAACTCATCTGTGCAAAATTTCAACCCTTCCTAAAATTTTGAAAAAAATTGGTCAAACCGAAAGGGGACTGGGCTAGGACAAAAGGGAGCGGGCTCAAATCAAAAGAGGGCAGGACCAACCCAAATAGGGGCCGGGCAACCCAAAGTTAATAAAAAAGAGCTAATACAGAAAAGGGCGAAGCCAATACAAAAGTGGGAGGAGCCAGCCCTCGGTTTCTGGAAAATATTATTTCACTTTTTATCGAGTGCTTGCACACTTGAACAATTTCGAATGGAATAATATAGTGGTATAATCAACGGTCGGTTATTTTACACGCAGAGAGTGAAGAATGGATGTAGTGTAAAATTACCACATCCGACACATTGTTCTTGAAAAAACGAAGTTTGAATATTTATGGTGTGCGCTTGCACTCGCATAACTTTCAATAGAATAATACCGTGAACTAATCGACGGGGTGTTAGCTCGTCCGTGGAAATAGACAACGACCGTGGAACAACGTTGTTTCATCTGACACCTCGTTGTCGAGAAAATTAAGTTTGAATATTTATCAGATGCACCCGATAAATATTCAAATCAGATTTTTTCGGGAACCGCGACTCGAATAACTTTATTCTACAATTTTTCATTTGTACTCGGATCTATTTGAACACAGGATGTAAATATTACAATTTATATTATTTTATTTTTATTATATATTATATATTATTTATTTTTTATTATATATATTATACATATTTTATTATATTATTATTATTTATGTTGCCATCTAAGTGTTGCCATTTCTGAGGTCTCGTTTTCGAGAGTGTTCGGTTTGGTCCCGTGTTGTTCGGATGTGGCTTATTACGAGGAGTCTCGATGGAATTCTCAGTTGGATTTTCTCCAAATCGAGGTTTCGAACGTAGATACTTTATTCTACACTTTTCCGCGTCTAGGATAACCTCCTGTTGATTACACCACCTTGGGAGTCGGCCAAGTGCATTCGCGAAATTTCCAAATATGCTTCTCACGACATCGAAACCTCGAGCAAATAAATTCTGTTCTACGATTGCGGCTTGTTTTCGCGTGCAGAACCAATTCTGTAAAACCATAAACATTTCACTTTGCGCAAGACACATACGTTGTCGCTAACGAGCATTCTAAGCCCCAGATCTTAAACTTCGAAATGTAAAAATTAAAATAACCTTGAAATTCCATCGATCGATTGACAGATTGCAGAGAAAAATCTGTTATCTACTGCTAATTACGAGAAAAAGGTACAGTATTATAGACTACAGTAATTTCTCTCTGTATTTTTCCTTCAACCGATGAGTCCCATAAGCGTTGAAATATTTCCGTGCAGTAATGCATCTCCAAATGGATTTCACGGGACGGAGATCTATGGAGATGAACTCCGTCGGTTCGGGATCTACAGAAATGAAATTCACGCGTTAGAAGTTCATGGTAATGCGACGTGTACGAGTTTGCGATCCCCTGAAGTAAATTGTACCATCTAGAAATCCACGGAAACCGGTTCTCTTGGAACCATACATCCACGTAGTCGCAATTTAAACTCGGAAAATCTTAGTCAGGCCGTAATGAAAACCATTCAATCACAAGAAATCGCGCACACTATCGTAGATGTACGCAGACGTCGTTTAAACACTGAAAAGTGTAATTAAACAATAATTAAACCAATTCAATCGCAACGAGAGATCACACAAACGATCATAGCTGCGCGTAAGAAGAATTTAACATTAAAATTCTTTTTTACGCTATAATAAAAGCGATTTGATTGCATGAAATCCTAAAAATTATCGTCGATCTTCATAGACGTCGTTTAAACACTAAAAACCGTGATTAAACAAATTTAATCACAACGGACAGGATTTGGGCATTGGAAATCTTAATCATGCGCGTTTTGACTGCAAGTAATCGATCCATCGCAGATCGACAAAGCTTCGATTTGAGCACTGGAGATCCGAATTGAACGAAATCAAAATCCCCATTGGGAATCCAAAAATGACGTTTAGTCGCCGGACAGCCATAACATTACAATGAAATTCCTGCGCGCCGTAAATCCGAGCGGGATTCGATTTGTCCGCGTTCGACGAGCATCAATAATGGATTCTACGCGCGTGGATTTGAATAATTGCGCCTCGTTGACCGGAAATCTTGGTCGGGTTTCGCAGCCCGGCGCGCCGACAGCTCGCCTGATTTACATCTCTGTTTATTTCTTGTAACATCCGCGTCGGGACGCGTTGTCCTCCAATTAGCAGCGTCACAGATCGATCATGCTGTGCATCCACCGTGGGATATTTCGCCTGCAGCCGGGCTGCATACAGATGGAATCGGCGTGCCATGCAAGATATCCACGAGCTGCGCGGAAAGTTTAACGGATCTACGGCTCTTCGCCGGCCTCGCTTCTTTTTCTACGGAAGCGAGGGATTGGGGTAAACGCGACGCGAGTTACAGCAACTTCTCTCACACTGTCCCTCAATTCGGAAACAAAAATGAACAATTTGGGAGAGGAAGATACGATTATTCGAGCCTCGCGGCGCATATTTACAATTGTTGGTAATCGGTAATTGTAAAACGAGCTACGAGGCTGGCATAATCGTATCTCCTCTTCCAAATGGTCCATTTGACAATGAGAGGCAATGTGAGACACGCTACTTTACTCCGGTTCCCGGGGACAGTGAATTATTCGAGAGAAAAACTCGCCGGCTAAAAGGTCTCGCGCCAGCAATTGCAAGTGTTTTAGATATTAAATGAGCAGTCGTGCTCTTCCGTGACAACAAGTTTACTTTGCTCAGAATCGTTTTGATTAGGCTATATAAGGATTAGGTACGTTCAACAAGGTGGATTAATACGTGCAATTTAGAAGTTTCGAGGATCGACTTTTGCCACGACGTACCTCGGAGAATTGAATTTCATTCGTAATTGAAGGGGTCCGTGGAAAATGATTTCGTTTTTCGTACAGACTTTTTAACACTCATTAAATAATCTGATTTATATTCTGAATTGTTATTGGCTTTATAATTGCCATTTCATTTAATCATTTCCTCAAGTGTAAGCAACAACAATGCATCATAACTAGGCTGCGGATTTTATGCATTTATGATAAAATTGAATATTAGTAATTAAAAACAGCAGGATCTCTATTTCAGGATTTCTATTTCTTCCAATTGATGTAGTCACTTTTTATTCAGCATAAAAATCCGCAGTGTAATCAAATACCCGGTTTTAAAGATATCAAACGACGATTTGAATGTTCATTGCGAAAATGACCAATTTAGAAGCTGTAAAAATTGAAAAAATTGTGCGAGTACTTTGCCATTGATATTTCTTTAACCCTTGCATTTTCTCTTTCCAGGTGGGAATCACCGATCGCAGAATGCCTTTACCGAGCCGCGATCCATCGATCGAGCGCGCGAGATCGCCGGGTTAAACGGAGAACCGGCGAGCGATCACCGATCAGCAATCGATAACGCCGGGCCGTTGATAATTACGGGTGCGTAGGTGGTCGGTCGTTGAAGAACAGGAATCGAAGCGAAAGGTGATCAGAGTGAAATGCACGGTCTGCCGTGAAAATGCTGATCGACGATCGCGGCAGCGGCATGGGGTGGACCTCGGCCAGTGTCCGCGGGGGTTGGTCCACCCCCGGCGGATGCAGAAATTCCGCGATGAGCTTTGGGGGCAGCGTGCCCTCCCTGCACCCGGCCGGCTCGATAAGATCGCTGCGATCCCAGCATTCTATGCAGGTAATAAAAACCGTTGGCTCGTCTCATTTCGCCCGGGAAAGCCCACTTTCGACCACCCTCTACCCCTCTGCGCCCTTCCGGCGAACGCGAAAGGCTATTAGCAGCGGAAAACGTCACCCTGGCCTCCCTCTAATCTGCTACGACTTCGGAGACGAACACGCAGTTTTTCCGTGGACCTGCATCGATCTCCAGTAATCTTAATTGCTTCGGGATGCTTTTGTTTCGTATACTCGTTGCTTTTAATTGCCCGAGGGAGCGCGCCATTTTCAAGAACTGTCGCTGGGATCTTTTGATTTTTAATTTGCTGGATTACGCGCTCAGTTGTGTAGCATATTCTGACATATTCTGCGAATCGATTGTCTTCAAATTTTAGTGTGATGAAGTATCCGTGATATTAGGGTGAGTTTAAGTCATCATTATCTTGGATTCAAGTTTGTTCGTTAATTACAAGTTGAATTATTTAATTCCTATTCGA
This sequence comes from Augochlorella aurata, assembly GCA_028455555.1. NCBI lineage: Eukaryota > Metazoa > Arthropoda > Insecta > Hymenoptera > Halictidae > Augochlorella > Augochlorella aurata. Next base: position 7,412,862 of record CM052150.1, on the reverse strand, counting down.
CAACGATAGATTAGTGTCTCATGCTTTGAAACACTCTGTTAATCGATTTTGTTCAAACTTTAGTACGATTTAGTATGTGCGCGATTAGGGTAGGTTTAAGTCATCATTTAGCTGTATTCGAGTTTGTCTATTAATTACACCTTGCAATATTAAAGTCTGATCGAATACAGTGTCTCAGATTTTGAATATCGTCTTACTTGATCGTTTTTGTATACTTGATATTCTTTATGTATAGCCTGCATGCGAATTTGTATTGTTTACGTATACGTATATACAAGGATAGTTGTATTAACTATGCGTGTTACGGTGATAATAGCGTTATAATAGTTTTATTTCGGAAGATCGTGAACGTGAACGTGTTGATGGTAGATTTATAAATAGCTCGGCGTCATATTAACGACGCGAGATATGCATTGTACGAGATAATGAACGTCGCGCAAAATGGCCGATGGAGACACTAATTTTCCAGGACGGTTGATTACGAGCCCATAGAATCAGCTCTCCTACCGGGCGCCGCGTACGGCAATTCGAACATGGTTCAACCGCCATTGTACACGTGCAGCATTTCCGAACAGCATGACGGAACGCAACGTGCGGTGCGTTGACAAAATCTTAGAGCTTGGGGGGCTGTTCATCATCCTAATCGATTCGAACGTTAATTACTTGCGGAACATCCTAAAACAGAAAATAGAAAGTTCGAGCCGTTCTCAATTTACATTTCGCTGTTTCAATTATGTAATCAAACTATAAATTTGATGCATTTATGGCGGAAAGGTAGTAGGAAGTATTTATTTGAGGATATCGACTCATCTTCCTCGTGTAATCAAAATTATCAGAGAAAAAATGTCTATTTGGCCACCGTTTCTCGCAATTAGTGCAGGGAATTGTTCCGTATTGTTTACAAAACAATATGTGTTGGAATTCACATTTGCTTAATACACGCCTCTCACTAACAATTTACTTATTCATAATGTAATAAGTAATATCAATATTTACTTTCCATTGTTTCCTCTTCAGTCGCGTTGCTATTCATGTCGGCAATTGCACGTAATAATTATTGGTGGACCGCGACTGTTTTCACGCGTCTTCATAAATCGTGCAAATTAGCAATATTAAATTCGACAGAATTTTGTATTCCATTGGTTGTAACTTCTAAATGGCTAAAGCTTGGCAGTTTGTTAATACGTGCAAATTATGATGACGTACATATAATATCATCTCCATTAATTTTTCATCTCTCGCAGGGAGATTAATATATTCATTGGAGCAATTCAATTGCTATTCGAAACACGTACTATCCGCCGCCGCATTGTACAATTCTATTGAGTGGCAGATATAATATTATTGATTGAATTTGTCTATGATTCGAAATTTTCAAGTTATCGTTTGTCTGTATATTTATCAACAGACAGAGAGTAACAATGAATTATTTGGATTGGATTTTTCTGTAGCTCCAATTTTGCGAGTTATTATTTCGTCTGAATATTTATCGAAAGACAGGGAGTAACAATTAATTATCTGGATTGAGCGAACAAGAAATCTATGTTACCCAGATTCAATTCTAGATCGTGAAATCGATGTTCGTCCACAGGTTCCTATTCACCTGAGAGGAAGGCAATCGTTAATCAGGCCCGCGAGAATTACACCCAGTATTTCTCCTAATCGGTATTCCATTCGCAGCACTTTCACCCTGTCGGTAAATCTAACGGCGTTTAATTTCCAAAGTGTGTCAGGCTACGACTATAGCATTGCACACCGTGCGTTTAGATCCTCTCGATCATTCCCACCCCCTTTTTTAGCCAATTTATGTGTACAGACTCCACTGCGCGTAAAAGCTTAATGCAAAATAGTTTAAACTTCTTTAAACAAAATTAATAGAGGTATGGCTTTAGGTTTGTTTCAAATTTATAAAGTTGATGACTGCCCTGTTCCCAATAATTGATTTTCAATTTTCACCCTTTCCAAAAATTGTTTGAAGAGACGATAATGGCTTCAGACTTATTTAAAATTTATAAAATAGATTTGTTCTCTTTCGAATAATCGATTTCCAATTTCCAACCTTTCGGAAAATATATTGGTAGAGACGATAATGGCTTCAGATTTATTTAAAATTTATAAAATAGATTTGTTCTCTTTCGAATAATTGATTTCCAATTTCCACCCTTTCCAAAAATATATTAATAGAAACGATAATGGCTTCGCATTTATTAAAAATTTATAAAATAGATTGCAATCTCTTTCTCAATAATCGATCCCCAATTTTCACCCCCTAAGAGAATTACAAATTGAAAATAAATCATAACAGAACGTAATAGATTTAAATTTTAAATTTACTCGGAAGATAATAATTTTCAGAGAATTTAACATTTCGCGTTAATTTTCGAACGTGTCTCTGAATTAATTTGGTGTGCAATGTTGAAACAAGCCGGTATAAAAACTTCACAAAAACGTGGAACGCATATTTTTAAGCAAATATTCATCACGGCAGTTGTTTATTAGCCTCCTCGGATTTCGAGGTTATTCCACGGGCCCGAGGATCGCGTCTCTCGTATGTGAACGACGCGAGGTCGCAAAGTGTTAAGGGCTATGAAGGCACGCTGCAGACCCTTCAGTCTCCAAACGGTCTCCCGTTCCCACGGCAGAACTATTACACTGTCGCCGTAAACTTTCATTCCCTTTTTATTAAAACATTCTTGGATCCTGTTTCTTACGCCGGGTACATACAACAATATTTCCTCACTAAAAAGTATTACGGAGCACGCGTTCGCTGACAATGAGGATAAAACATTGTTCAAAACGTGCCGTAAATTTTAGGAGCTTGGATATACCGTTTAATATAGCTTCTTAGTTTTCCCGGTCACGTGCGACTTCACTTTCGAAATCAGTTTGTGATTTTTATTTCGCGATTCGCTCGAGCAATTCTTTCCAAATTTTGCGAGTACCTTCGGCGCACCTGTGGCGACGATAGTTGAGTGAAAACACCTATTTATTGAATTATTCATAAAATTGTCGTCACGTTTGAACAATATTTTTGGAGATTCTCGGCGAACAATCTGTCGGTAGATCAAATGTTAAAATACTGTGAATCTATTGTTCGATCGAAAAATTCTTCGCGTTAGGAGAAGGTACAAAAATATTTCTTTACAATAGCTATTCATGCTGCACGATATAGAATAATTAACTACCTGATAATGTCTGAAGCAATGTTCAATTAAATCGAAAACTATATCGTCTACACCTGAAAACTCCGTAAAAATGCAGAATAGACTTTCCGTTCACGATTAATTTCAGCCGCCTGTGAATACCGAAATTATTATGTTTTCCGTCTGCAAAAATTCGCGGTCACAGTTGAAACGTGAACAGAAAGGTCCACGGAGCTCAGCCGACAGAAGCTATCGCAGTTCCAGGGCAGGAAAATGCCAAAGTCCAAAGTACACTTCTAAGGCGGGCTAAGACAGTGGGATTCCCAGGAGGGGGCGAGATGTAATTACTTCTTTCAAGTTTCATATCTCGCTACGTGGGAGGACTGCAGGACTCTGTTTTTTTCCTCAGGGCGTGCCGGAGACACCGCGAAGATGCATGCACTGCCACCCGGTACACGTGCCGAGCACCCCGAGCAATTACGTGCCCCACCCTATGCAGTACTACACGCCGAGCCACTGCCGCGAGCCCCGGAACCCCGCCTACGCCCCCCATCGGGGCAGCTCTTATCACGGCGGTGAGTTACGCTCATTTTTCAATTAGTATAAATCAGTCTCCTCCTTTCTCGGGGAACGAGGAATCCAGCAGAATCGTTCGAACGAAGAAAAATCGGCAGGCCGGCTCTTGGGAGTGCTTTACGATCTCTGGAAAGAATTGATCTCCCCGACTAGTTAATCACTGGATCCGGATTGATTCCATAGATCGCTGGCTGGGAATTTTTAATCTGTCAAAATGATGTCCCTTTCGAGTCAAATTCATTTGCCGGATTTACGCGATTATTGCGGTCGCGTGGGGGAGCGTTCAACCTGTGTATTGTTATAGAAATTATTGTTAACATGTTCGTAGATATATCAAGACGTTTTATGTCATATTTTTATATTAAATATATACTTTTATATATTTTAAATATCTCGTACTTACGTCTTATAGTTGTTTTAAATCAATTTAAGGAAATTTTTACTTTTAGACTTTGTACTTTTGTATTTTGAATTTGGTAATTAAAAAAATAGAAAAAGTAGATTTAGTAATTAATTGTTAACAAAAATGCAATCAGAAACTATTTCCTGTGGAAGGCAGATCTACTAATTAATTTTTAGACAAAGAAATTTAGTGATTCATTTTTAGAGGAAGAAGATTTACCAATTTTTGTTGGCAGAACAATAGATTAATTTTTGAAAGAAACCAGTAATTCGTTTTTAGGGGGGAGCATAACTGGTAATTAATTTTCAGTAGAGTCGTGAAATTAATTTTCGGGAAAGATGGAGCCAGAAATGAATTTTCCCGGGGATTCTGGAGATTTGTCCAGTTCTCCGAGGGTGAGTTACGTGGCCGACCTTTCCGTGGTTGTTTGGAGAAAAATCCGCGGCGGGCGTCGCCGTTTAATTTAAGTTGTAAGACAACGGGATGTTTTGCATTTCATTCGATCCGTCCGAGGACATCTTTCAGCCAGATTGCGGAACTTTTCTCGTAAAGCCGCGGCGGCAACAATAACCCTGCCACCCTTTCGGTCCGCGCAGTAAACTTCCCCATAATCTCAGATACCCCTGTTTTCGTTCTCGCGGTGTTGTTCGCTAAGTGACTGGTCTAATCCGCTTCTGGCAAGTTTCGCCTCCTTGGTTCAATATTCAAGGGGTTGCTCTCAGAGAGAGAGAGAGAGAGAGAGAGAGAGAGAGAGAGAGAGAGAGAGAGAGAGAAAGGGAGAGAAAGGGAGAGGGAGAGAGAGGGAAGAACAGCGCGACACAGTACGTCGAATTACAAATGTACAGACCCTTTGTCTTGGGTAAATGTCCTGCGAGAGTGTAGCAAGGGTCCTTGTGAACCACCCTTATCATTGCGAGCTAGTCCTTCGGCGTTACTTAAGTGAATACGATCAAACTGAATTGAAACGTCGAGTTGAATACGAAAAGGTTGCTCTACGGGCTGGCTTGTCGCATATTACCGCTTCGATTTACATGACTATTGTCATTAGCAACGAAAAATGTCTCGGTGTAAATATTTCAACGGGATCAAGTTATGCATATTCCAATGCTATTAATTTCTTCCTGAGGCGTAGAGGTCCATAATTTATCTTTTTACTTTCACAGTTTGTGCTCTTCGAGTTTGAATTTGTCCAAGCAGTTTATAAGATAAGGAAGTATTGCAAATTTTCTGTGGAAAAACATTTAGAATTTTTATATCGTCTTTGTGATGCTCTTCTGGTCCCTAAAAATATTAATTTGACTTGTTAATATTAAAACGATATAAGATTTTTTTATTATTAATTATTAGGTGTTAACTTCACGTTTGTCTTAAAATGTAATCTGTACATGCCAAAATGTTAAAAAAACCAAGTGAAATAAATAGTAAAGTTAACTTTAATTAACTTAACTCTAAATTATCTTAACAATAAATTTGGTCAGTAAACAATAACACTACTTTTTTTTTACAATTACGAGAATGTGATTTACGCCGCTATAATTAGCGTTAATTACAAAAAAGTATTAACCTACTTATGCCGAAATGTTAATAGTTTCAGAGATGTCGAATACTTTATCTATCAGCCACAATAAAATAGAAAAACCATTAAAGAATCATATTTTTCCATTAAGTTAGTAAAATATATTTTGAAAATTTACTAACATTTTAATCGTGACGCGCTAATTTCAACATCGTTTACTACAATTCCATGAAGGTCCTTGGTAAAGCAATGATTAAAACAGCCTTAAAAGTAATAATTCTCTCTTCAACTAATAGCAAGCAAATGAGGTATCGATTCCGTTCGGGAAGTAGGGTCAAAGAAACTTTGTGTCACCGTCGTCCAATCGGAGGCTGTCCGACGGGCTGCCGGGTTTCTTCGCGATTGAAAAACCTGATGGATGAGTTTATGCAGCCGCCTAATAGAAAACGTCGGGTTTTTCTGTGAACGGGGGCGAAAGTTCGGGTCGGGAGTTGATCGTTTAGGGCGGTCCCATCGACAGACAATACGTCCGGTCGAGTAGAATTGATTTTCGTTCTTCTGTCTTCGGTCCGCAGCCCAATTTATTAAGTCCGTCCTTTGTCGACGCGGAAGAAAGGAAACAGGCTTGAACGGCAGCCTGCCCGCTGAAAAGAAGCCTGCTCCGTCTTTGTATTGTTTAAAAAGAGCCACACCGTGGTCTCCGGCGGAAATACCGCGAAAAAATCAGGCTTCGCCGAACGTTAACACATGTCCAACGAATTAATTCCAAGCTCTGGCTTCGGGTTTATTTCAAATTTACAAAGTTGATTATTGTTCCGTTCCCAATAATCGATTTTCAATTTTCACCCTTTATAAAACATATTAAAGATACGGCGATGACTACAGATTTATTTAAAGTTTATAAAATGGATTACTGTCCTGTTTCCAATAATTGATTTCCAATTTTCACCCTTTTCAAAAATATATTAAAGATACGACGATGGCTACAGATTTATTTAAAATTTCACCGCCCGGAAATATTACAAAATGGAAATTAATCGCAACGAGACATAGTATTACAGATTTAAATTGTAAATTCGTCGAACGTTAATATGCATCCACCGAATTAATTGCAAGCTCTAGCAAACGTTCCGTCAAACAAAGGTATCGCAAGTCACGGCCTGCAAAATGCAAGATAATAAATATCCTAATTGTTCCATTTCTATTCTATCGACCAATTAACTGTTGCAATCTCTTCGAAGAGTCTGTAAGTCATTGTAATTATATGTTCGATGTTTTTTATGTTTTGTTTGAATACAAACTTTTATAAAATATATAATTTAATAAGGAATATCTCATTCTAGCAACACTCAGTTTGTTCAATAAATTAGAATAAAAATGGATTTCGTACCTAGTTAAAAATTAGTGCTGGTGCGACCGACGCGGCACTCAACGCGTTAGTAAAAAATAGATTCTGAATTTTCATAAATAAATTCTGGCGCTTATGTATACCTAAAGCGGACGTCGAAGTGTTAAACGAAATCCAAAGCGTGGCGAGAACATTCCTGTTATGCAGGAATTTCGTCGAGTTTGCAACAGTGATAGAAACCATGGGAATCCATTTGCACGTCTTCAGGCCATTCGTTTCGATCCGTTATCCTCCTAGTGATCTCGTTGGGTGGCTCGCGATAGCAATCGAGCGATAAAGGGCTCCGTTATCGGCCGGGATAGTTCCGCGGTTTTCGGAACAAGATATACTCGACTAAATCGGATACCGAGCGAGATATATTAGCCGGCGGGCTGTGTGGCATTATGGTGCCTTGAAACGGCAATCTCGCAAGGAGGCAGAATGAGGAGGAGAAAGAGAGAGAGCAGCATTTGTCCCAACATGTCGTGGTCGAGCACGTTCTAATCTTCCCGGAGTCAGCGGGAAGCTGTTGATGACATCCGACGCTGATTTTTCCTCGAGCCGGGACATACTTCCGCGAACACCGCGATCCACTTCTGAATCACTGAACCAGTGAACTACTTTCTGTTCCCTTCGGGTCTCGTTGGAATTTTTCTCCTCATTGTTCTCCCATTTATCACGTCGCGGTTGAATGATCTCGGAGAACTCGAGACAGCGTCGGCCGCGTCGTGTTCCCGTCTCGACTGGCTCTGATATTGGACCGCTAAAAATTTTGTCGCGCTCTTGCGACTCTTCAAAAACCACTGCAATATTCGTCTCGATTTTCCTCGAATTAATCGGGTCGTTTGCTCGATTCCTAGGTAGACAAATGACGCCGGACAGTCTTTGATCGAAGCAGTAGAATAGAAGAGTTCTTGATTAACCACGTAGTGGTTACTCCACACAGCCCTTTGTCCGGTAAATAGGAAGGAACTCTTTGTCGGATATGTAGAATAAGGCCGCCGGTAGTCAGGCAAATAGTGTACAATAAGACAGACGCTATTGTTAGACAAGATCTTTTATACAGGCAAGTACTGTGTGGCAGTGAGTAGAGAAGCTAGTTGAATAAGACACTCTGTAATTTGACAAGCAGAATGGGATGCCATCTGTGCAGACAAGAAAAATAAGACAACAGTTATGAGACGAGTAGAATAAGACAACCGTTGTCAGACAAGTAAGATAAAACAGTCTGTTATCAGACAAGTAGGATGAGATAGTCCATTTTTAAACATGTATAAAGAACCTTTTTTATTACGCTAGCACAATGAGACAATCTACAATCAGGCAAGCAGTAGAAAATACTCTGTAATCAGACAAGTTGAATAAGTCAGTCTGTGATCAGACAAGTAGAATAACACAGTCTATTGTCGACAAAAAAGGAGAGTCTTTCCTTCAAGCGAGTATTATGCAATCAGATCAGTCGCATTATCCAATTAAAATAACGCAGTATGTTGTTAACTATCTGGAATAAAATTCCTTCATCGGTCTAGCACGATAAACGTGTAATGAGACAAGTATAATGGTAGAATTTGTTATTAAACGAGTAGAATGGGTCAGCGTTTGATCAGACAGGCAGGGTGAAACAGTCTATAACAAATCCATTTAATTCCGTATTAATATCGTCGAAATATGAAGCTGGTAAATAAATAATAGATAAAGCTGTCCTATATTTGCTATGGCATGTGACAACAGTGATTACGACTGGTCAGTGGAGATTCGATTTCGAGGACAAAGAATGTGGATCAAGCTCCAATTATCGAAAACTGCGAGCTATTACGGGAACAACATTGAAAGCACAAATAGCTGGAGCGGACCATTATGGGCCGAAGCAGAACCGAACGGGTTAGAGCGGGTTGGAGCTTTCTCCTGACCAAACACTGGCTTTAAGGGATAAAGAACGCGCGGATCGTGCGCTGACTATCGACAATTAAAGGGGGAAGGGGATGCTTAGAATTACCAGTCGCGCGGTTTAGAGCGCGTTTGATTAGGCTCGAGCGAGTTGATAGCGTCTGCATGCTTATCCGACCAGGAACTTTTTCTATTTTCTGATAGCTCGGTATCTGGTCGAACGGTCTCTCTGAAAACCTTGTTTCATACATCAGACCGTGTATGCTACATAATTTGTCGGTGAAAAATTACAATACATAATTCTAAATATCAAAATTTATAAAAAATTAGAAATTATTTAATTGGTAGAACGATCTCTGTTAATCCTTGCTTCATCTATAATACTTTATAGTGTACACTGTTTAATTCAACGGCGATTAGAAACTAATCGAAATAAATGAATAGATTAAAAAGTTGCATTAATCAACGCTCTTCGTGATTTTTATTAACCGGATTTAAAACCGAATAGCATTTTCGGCGGAGTTTCGCCACAAACTGGAAAGCGCGCGCGGCACAATCGCGCGGCGGACAAAGGGCTCGCGGAATTCTTACCGAGAAAAGGCATACAAAATTAGTGGACCGACGTCGGCGCATTGTCGGCGCTTATCGCGCGATCCCCGGGCCGACGAAAAAAATCGAGCATCCGCCGGGCCGTTGTCAGTGTGGACAATCTCCGTCGACAAAAGCTGCCGCGTTCCGATGGAAAATAAAAAACAAAATATGTGTCACGAGGAGCGGCCGGGTCGTATATCTCGCGACGGAACAGAGAAAACTCAACAAGTTGCCTTCCGCAAACACGCGAGAGAGAAAATTAACGAAACGCCGCTTGTCCGTCGCGTCGAACGGTAACAAACGATCCGACGGCGGCGATCGATCGTTACGACCGGTGCGGACGGTCGTCAATTTCCTCAAGAACGTCCATCGAATTTTTATCTCTGTTACTCATACGTTATTCGTTATCGGACTGCAGATTTCCCGAGTCGAATGAACACCCTGGACAAATACGGATCTTCGTTACAATGATATTTGTTTCATAATTCTATATTTGTTCTATATTTCTCCTGTAATTCTATATTCGTTCTATATTTATCCTGTATTGGTTTCGCAATTATTCCATAGTTGTTCTTTAAATGTATATTGGTTCTACAATGATTCGTTCTATAACCCTATATTCGTCCTATAATTATTCTACATTTGTTCTGTAATTATAGTATATTTGTTACGTGATTTTTCTATATTTATTCAAAGAATAGTTCCAAATACTTACGATTTTGACAAAAACGAAGGAAGTAGTTTCTCTGCGGAACTTCATGCAAAATAAAACATTTCTTCGGCAATTGCCAGAACCGAGACACGCCTAGCAAATCATTTCTGCTTTTATAATTCCATTAAATGCCTCTTTGCAATCCTAATAGCTCTAACGAATCAAAAAGATCAACCCAATATTCTCAAATTATTTCGCGAACCGATTTTCGCCGCCTAAAATTCAAATCTTCGTAATCGCGAAGAAAAATTACAAATTCATCGGAAATAGCCTAGACATCGCAGAATAACGGCTACCGATCGGGACCGCCGGGACCAGCAGCCTATCGCCCGGTTAATTCGGTCTGTAATTCCGTTGGAGGACGTGTAAGCTCGTCGGAATTGATCGCGGCGATGCCAGTAAGTTCGGTTCGCGAATAAATACGAGCGGCGCGGCACTCGAGAGCTAGGCGAAAACCGGTTCTTTCGGTGTCGTTGTCGATGTTTTCGCTCACGGTGGCTCGTCGTCGTCGGTCGCCGATCGATTTCCAGTTGGTACTCGGCGTTACCTCGCTCGTTTCTATTATGTAGATGACCGGGCGCACGCAATTCCCGGTGAAATATCCGGCCGAACGGCAAACTTTTGTTACTTGCTCGATTTACAGAGTCCCGCGCCCCTCGGCCACCGTCGGGCCCCGAGAAATTCGTTTCGACGCATTAGGCAGCCCGTTTCACCGTGGCTTTTCAGCGGTCGTACCGCGATCGCGTTCCATGCTGCGTGTTTTTGCCGCGATTCTACTGGTTGGTCGACCGGAACTTATTTAACTATTGTGCATTTCTTTTTTAAATGGCGGCTACTACGCCGATCTCTCCATGGAACATGTGAGAGTTCTCCTTCCGTATATTTACAACCTAGTAGAGCGAAGAATTTAAGTCAATTATTTCTGCTATAGGTCAGGAAAAGTGAGTGCCACTGTTCCTAGCAACACAAAATATCAAACAGAAGGTACAGAACTAGGATTGCTGCGCGGATTTTGCATTGTGCTGCTGCTACAGTTGATGCAAACAACTCCGCCGAAGCATCGCAGAATCATTTATTTCACCTCGTTCGAGGCGCGGTCTCTATAGATTCGCTGATCCCGTTTAATACTTGCAATTACACAGAAGGGAAACTAGAATTTTAAACATTCATTTAACTGACGGGGGAAGCTGAAACAACGTAATCTCCGCTACCACATGAAATCAATGTAAATATTCCTGCAACAGCGTTTCTTATTTATTAAGAGCAAATAGAAAGAAGAAGACGATTTAGACGAGCGATATAAATATTCGTACAACACTATTTCTCATTTATAGTCGTTATAAATAATTCATATTGGGAAAAAAGATCTATAACAAGTAGTATCTATAACAAGATCTATAACAAAAGTATAGTTCTGTCGAACAATGTAAATGTGTATGCGATATCATTTCTTATTTAAAATCGCTAGAAGTAATTCCTAATAGGAAGAGAGATGACTAGATAATAATAAAGGAAATAAGACAGTTTAGAGTTACATGAGAGTCTATATAAATGTTCATGCGACATCATTGCTCGTTTATAATCGTCAAAAATAATAATACATAACGTGAAGGAAGATTAAGAATTTTTTATTTATTGTTTTGAAAGTGACCTAAGTCCATTTCTATTGAAATTGAGATATTTAACTTGCGTTACAAAAAAGAATAAAAAATATACGTGTACAATACCAATGTGAGACTTAAATTTACAATTCCTATTATAATAATGGCATTTGTTAAGTGAATAATATATGCGTTACGGCAGTCAACAACAAAAGCTGACAAACGGACTTACGTCACTTTCAAAATAAACAACAGAAATGTTCATACATCATTTCTAATTTATAGTCACCACTATTAATTTAGAAAAGAAAATTTTAGAAAAGAAACCAAGAAAAAATGAAGGGAAGAAAACAAAAGTGAACCCAACTGTACCACGTGTGACATCATCTCCGATTTATAATCGCCATAAGTAATTTCCAATGGTAGGAAAGGTTACGAGAGACTCGAGGGAATAAAAGCGTTTCGTTCAGCGTTTCTTCATCCAGGAAAAAAGCTAGACAATGTCTCCGTCCGGTTTACACGGACGGTGTAATTTAGGGCAGCGGATCGGCGTCCCGACGCCGCCGAAAAAGAGCCTCATAATTTCTTTTCGCGGTAATTTCGCCGGTCACGGAGGTCGGCCATTTTTCTAGCGGGCCCTTCCGATGCAGAGCCTCCATCTTGGCGATCCATTTTTCATTAGGCAGACTAGTTTTGGCCGACCTGTTCGCTTATCTACACACCGCCTCCGGGTAATTAAGAAAATATTTCCTTTTTACTAATTCGCCTGCGCAGCCGATTCCGGGGACGCTATCTGCAAGAAATTCTTGGAAATCCTGGGAGGATAACAATTTTCTGAGCCTGTTGAAAGAAACGGAGCTACTTGTCAGTATCTTTGTTTGTTTGTTCATTTTATTGTTGTCTAAATTCTACACCCAGATAGCGCAAGCACGTCTTTAAGACGTCCTAGCGACGTCCCAAAATGAACGTCCTATTAATGTTACGCATATTATAAATGATATAGATGTCATTTATTAAAAATTATTGAATGCGCTAAAATGGCTAATTTCTGACATTTTTTACAATTTCTGATATTATGAAAATATTATACATATAAATTATAGATGTTATTTATTAGAAATTATTAGATGAATTACAGTATAGAAGCACACGTTAAAATCGAGATTAAGAAACAACAGAAGAAACTCTTACATTAAATTGATCTAAATAATTTATTGGATTGTGATCGAAGCTACTTTTGGACAATTGATTAACTACTCAGCCGTTCATAAATTATTTTAAACGAACTGCTACGAGCGTCTCGTTGCTCTTTATTCAAAAATTTATTTAAAAATTTTCTATTATAAACATTTGATAATAATTGCCGAATGGAAATCGCGTTCTGATGGTTCCCGACGATAACCGTAGTCGCTCCGCGTCGTAAAGCGCGGCAACAGCTGTGCGAACGTCCCGGAACAGCGTCTCGAAAACGGATGAGAACGAGTGCCCGGACGAGTGAGATGTCCGCGAGGTGTAAAAACCGGCGTCCGAATTGAATGAAAGAGAAATTTTGCGGCAGAAGTTTGCTTTTCGAAATAACCACTTTCTCGGCGAGGCCATTGTGCTCGGTAATTAACCGACAGGGGAAAGGAATATTTAGTGGCGGCCGTGCACTCGTGTCCCGGCACGAAATTAAAAATGCACGTCACACCACTCCGTATTTTCCGGAGCCGGCGTGGCGTCGCGTCGGCCAGCGTCGCGTACCGTCGCTTTGATGCGCGCGGCCTCTGTTTCCCTACTCTTTCTAATTTCTCCTCTTTTTCTCCTTCATTTTCGTCCTCCTCGTTTTTGCCAAGCGTGACGCCGCGGCAGGTTAAAAAATTGTTTCGCGCACCTGAAAAATGGATGTTCGAAAAAATGCCGCGGCCCCGACCCTCCCCCGTTGGCAAACGTTGCGAGCCGCAATTTATTGGCGAGCGTGATGAAGAACTGCTGACTTTTTTTATTGGACCTTCAATGTACTTACAGGGAGACAAAAAGAGATAAAGGAAGAGAGAGAGAGAGAGAGAAAGAGAGAGAGAGAGAGAATCATTTGAATCGCAGTTTCTGTGCACAAAATGCAATATGTTGTATGAAATGCATAGAGGTTGGAAGGACAAAGGGTTAATTGTTTGCGTTTCATTTGTCGCGATTAGCAGATATCTACGCAAATTAAATAGTGAGTTTAGTACCATTGTTGCTGTTGTATATTTTCATGTATTCGAACTTTGTTCTGTATTGTGTGTCGAATCTGTATTGTATAATTTTATAAGGAATTTCTGGAAGCTTTGTTTCGCTGAACGGTTTGCCTTCTGTCAAAAAGCAAATAGTTACATTCAACGTGCTCAATTTAGTATTATATTATATATTCATTCTATCTATACATACTTTTTATTATTTTTATATTTAATTATTCTATATAATATACAATAAAATATATATTAATATATCTTCAGGTTACGTTCAATATACCATATAGTATACTACGTATTTAATTTAATTTAGTTATTTCGTTTGTGCTTTTAGCTAGACTTACGGAGCTTCTTACAATTAGAGAAAGCAGCGTTTCGAATTAGCGTTCCAGGAAGATAGAGACTGGGGTCCCATTGTCAGCTGGTAAAGCTGTTCGGCAGCCCTCGACTCGGCTAGTTTTCCTATAGAAAAGACCTCGAGGTCTGGCGCTAAGGATGTTCTAAAGCCACCAAAAATGTCAGAGAACAGCTCGAGAGTCATCGACCCGTGTCCTCGAGCCCTCGACCACTGCTAGAATCTCGACTCCCCACCGATGGTGACTGGCATCACCTTTTCATGAGCACTTTTATCTAACCCTCTGGACTCTTCTTTTTCCTCTTCATTTCTCTCAACTCGTTTCATCCACCGCTCCCTTCCTCCCGTGTCTGTAGCACGTGGGGGCGTCGTGCGAGGCAGCGTTGCCAGCTGGTGGTGGTGCTGCTGCTGCGCGACAAGACGCGACCGAAGGTAAAAGTCCGTCAGGGGAAGATGGTGTCTCTGAATCGACGAGGCGACATCGGCCCGTGGTGTCCTCACCATTTTATATGTCGGACAGGTGTGAATTATTCATACGGGAGGGGGACTGCGCGAAACGTAAGTAAGATTTCCTGTCGGCAAAGTGAAACTTAGCTAAATAAGGTCTGGCGTCGGTTAGACGCCGAAGAAAGGCTGCGAGTTCGGTTTAAATTGGGCCGGCTTATACCTTTCACGTTGGCAAGTGCAGCGAAGACAGCTGACTGTGTCGTAACCGGAAGAACTAGTGGAATGGAATTGTTTTTGGCCGGTCTTTGGTCTGAATGAGATATTTCGTGGTCTGAAAAACAGAAGAAGGTAATCTTCGGTTTCACAAGTAGAATAAGACAGTTTGTAACCAGAAGAGGACAATAAGACTCTAATAAGACAAGTGCAGTGGAACAGTGTATGATCAGACGAATACAATGAGGTTGCCTGTAATCAAACAAGTACAATGAGACAGTCCGTAGTCAGGCAAGTTCAATGAGACAGCATGTAGTCAGACAAGCAGAATGTGGCAGTCTGTAGTCAGATAAATACAATGAGACAGTCTATAGTCAGACAAGTACAATGCGTCAATTCGCAGCCGGATAAGTAAAACAGGACAATATTTTACCAGACGTGTAGAATAGGACAGTTTTGTCAGACACTTAAAATAGCGGAGCCTTCTACCAGACAGGATACATAAAGTAAATCTTTTAGCAGCCGCATGAGGTAGCAACGTAAATAATTAGACAGGCGAGAGAGTCGTATTTGTGGTTAATTAAACGATTGTTAAGTGAAATGCATTGTAGGAACGTTCGCCATTGCAGCAAGACAAAGCGTAAGATGCAGACTCGCCGTAGCAATTTTTCACCATTAACATCTCAATACCGCGGATTCTAAACTCCGAGGTCTTAATAATGCTGACTCACGGGTAAACAGGATTTATGACTATCGCAGGACTTAATCGCGGCCACAAAACAGAGACCGCGACGTAAATTCATTGATCGCGTCTGTTACCGTTCGCCCCACAGGCGTAATTAAGTTCCGCAAATATATCGGCGAATTACGCAAAAACAGGCGTACGTAATCCTCGGTTTAATCCGCGGCAGGCACGATTCTGATTTGCATATACCCGGGGACAGGAGAATAGATTGGCGAGCGTTGTTTCGCGCGTTCTGTTATTTCACAGGCACGGCTGCGTTCGTCTAGATTTTTCCGTTTTTAAATGACCGTCCGTTTCGATTTCAGACCCGAGGGTGCGCTACGTGGACTCCGAGGGGAGCATCCCTGACAACAATAACTGGATGCTCGGCAATAATCTGTGGACCTTCCCGCGGTGCGTGCCCACCTATCCTCGAACTGGTAAGATGCCCTGCTGACTCGTTATTTTTTTCCAGTTTTCACCTCCCGTTTGTTTCAATTAAGCTCGTTAACCCCTTGCACTGTAACGTCGAGTCAGACCCGTGATGAAGGGTTTCATACATGGTCTGCTAAATAAATATTCGTTTCTATTAAATTGAAACAGAATTTGATTCTTTTGTTACGAAAATTCGCGGGGTGGAAGTGAATAAAGACATACGAGAAAGAGAATTGAAATTATCGAGGACGAAGGGATGCTGATCAATGTACAGACAGTATTTCTTTTATTTAGATGTATGTTTAAACAGAATATAGTGGTTGATGCGACTTTGAACAGTGGATATAGAAAGGAAAAACTATACAAAGAGAAATTGTAAGAAATTAATTAACTAATGCAACAAATGCATAATTCTAATAAATTAGAAACATCGTATATCATAATATTCTTCTAACATTATCACAGCTCTCTTATTGTTACCATGAATGTATGAAATGCTATCCACCACCTCGAACAAAATCATCGAATGCATCCGCGGAATCTTTACCCCATAAAATTCGAACAGAACTCAAACGACCGTAAAATTTTCACTACTATGAAACCCAATCTCCTGCAACTACAGTTCGAATAGCCTAAGCTATTCAACGTTCACGAGACTAGTCGAAAAGCCAAGCAGCCAGTTTGCCGAGCGCTAATAGAAAATCTTTTTTCGCGCACGCGGTCCGCTTGTCCCCGAGCCGGCTTTATCGCAACATAAATGCTAAAGCGAATGGCGGGCGCAGTAAACTATTTGTTGACGCGCGGCTGTGCTCGTGAACGAGGACGCGGATTTAACGGCGAATCGTAAAGAGAGCGAACCTTTCTGTTCAGACGTAGACGACGTCGGCACGCGGACGCATTTCTACCCTGACGGCGGCTGGGGGTGGCTGGTCTGCGCAGCCGGCTTCCTCGCCCTGTTGCTCACCACCGGCATGCAGCTCGCTTTCGGGCTTCTCCAGGTTCACTCTGTGAAACACTTCGGCAAGGAACATATCATGGACTTGGGTAAGTCCCTGCACCTTTTCCACGAACCCCGCTGAGAATTTTATCCTCCGTTTCACGATTTTCCCCTGGCGCGTTGTCCTTGAATCACGTCTTTCACCAAAGTACACCTGTAAACACGATCCAAAGTACACAAGCAAAATGGTCCAATTGGATGATATCTTTTTGTACGATTTTATTGAATACAACGCGTCAGTATCGCGAGGTTGATTTTTAATGGACAGAAGGAAAATTGAAATTTGCTGATCATATAATTAATGTAAGTTTTTGGTCTCATTGTGCTTGTCTGACTACAGACTGTACCATTCTGCTGTTACTGAACAAGTAGAACGAGACAGTCTGTAATTATACAAGTGCAGGGAAAGGTGTGTTATTAGATAAGTAGAACGAAACAGTGTATAATCAGACGAGCGCAATGAGACAGTCTCTGGTCAGACTAACGTTTGTAATTGAGCAAGTATAATTAGACGGTGCTCGTCGGGCAAGTAGAATGAGCCAGTCTTTATTCAGACGAGTATAATGAAGCAGTCTTTTAAGAGACGAGTAGAATAGGATGGTTTATAGTCAGACTAGTACAATAAGACAGTTTGTTAATAATACAGACAGATCCGCCTTTTAGCAGACAGATACCGTAACCCAGCCCTTTGCGAAACAAGCTCCAGCCACCTGAGTTCGCAAGACGTAGTAACCATACTAATTAACTCTAAACACTCATAATCGAAGCTCGGCGCTTCGTCGTGCGTTGAGATCACCGGGACTCGGAGCAGTTTCACGCGGGTTTATCCTAGGACTGCTGACACAACGGAAGAACGCCGCGCGGAAATAAAGCCGCGGCGTTACCGCGGTATCCGGTTTTCCACGGCGAGAAGTCGGAGGTGGTTACTTTCCCAGGAATATTTGAAATGTACGAAAGGCAGGCCGGAAAGCGGTCCGGGCCGGGCCGGGCCGAGCCAGGCTCCGGGCACCGGCCCGGCGAGATTTATTCGCTTGGAATCCCGCCGCGCATTCCTGCCGCGGCCTTTATTTAATAGTACCGTCGGCGTGGAATTTAAAATAATCCTCTCTCTTTCGCGCTCTCTCCTGCCGATGCTCTCTCGCCTCTTTCCTTTTTTCTGTTCTTCGCTAACGGGATCGGGAAAGCAATCAAGCGAGCGGACGTGACGTGAATCTCAAACGCCGTTACGAAGGGCCCACTCTTGCGGGAGACCCTTGAACGACGGTGACGTAGGAATTTCTCCCCGGGGAGCCCTCCGGCGACCCTGTTTTTCACCTGTTTCCGGGAAGTTTTCGATCGAACGCCCTTTTCACGCGTCGAACGGCACGCGTTAGCACTCGTTTATCTGCGAGCGGTTGATCTATTCTTTGTCGACAGTAGAAGAAGACTTCTATCTGTCAGACGAGCGCAACGGAACGAACATTGGAGTGATCGTGGAACGACGATCGCTAGACCGTGAATCTTTGTGTGAAATGAAATAAAAATAAGAACGATGGAAACAAAAATAAATTCCTGCTTTTAATAATTTCGATAAAGTAAAGATAGTACGATGGCATGGTTAAATTCTTCTTATGACAGTTTCTTGGAATCTGCAGTCTGATTAGTGAGAAGGCGAATACGACACGATGAGAGCTGTTCAAGCCAGTAAAGTAAGACGGTCAACTTCAGACAGGTCGAAATGAATCTGTCACTGTTTAAGCAACAAACTTAGAGTATATGTATATAGGAAATAAAGGGAAGTGAGTAATTCGCCGATCAGACTTTTGCAGGTGAAAAGAACAATTATTAATCGGACAAGGAGAATAGGCTTGCCAAGATCCTGACTCGGTTAGTTAAGAAACCAGGACGGTCACTAATCATGCGAGTGGAATAACCCAATCACTCTTCAGACAATGGGGATACAACCAGCACCGTTCTGCCAAGGGAAACAGAACAATCGCTGGCCATACAAGCCCCCAACCGTCCACCAATCAGACTTCCGAAGTAAAAGAAGCCGGCCATGAATCAGACAAGTGAAATAGCCCTGTCGAGAGTCGGACAAGGGGAACAGCCATTAGTCAAGTGGAGAAAACGAGTATGTTACGAGCGAGGCAGGGGGAATGGGACGGTCGCGGATCAGACAACGCGCCGAAGTGTATCAAGTATTTTGAAAAACTGCTCGATAGATCATTGGAAATTCCAGGCACCGGAGGATGATGGATCACGCGTGTAAATCGTTCCCCGTGTACTCCGAGCGTGGATCGCGTTCTGTAACAATGTTGTCGATCAAATGGCTTCGGAATTTTTCATCGAATATTCCGCGTTATCTCTTCGGCCGATGCGATAACTATAGGCGCGTCGCGAGCGAGAATATCGATTCGCGGCGACGGGAATTAATTATATGCGAATTTAAACAATTTCGTCGGAATTCGAGGAACCACGGGGCGATAAATACGGAACGCGACGACGCGGACCGTGACGCGGTTCCTCGCGTGGAAATGCTAATCGTCCCGGGTGCAAAGTCGTTCCTGCGCCGACGATACGCCGAATAATCGCGCAGCTTTGTTTCTCATTACCATGCGAATTTTCGTAATTAAATGTTACACGAGCGACAAACATCCCGGCCGTTCCGTGAACAGGACGCGCGACGCGGCCGTAAAACGGGAGACGATCCGGACGCCGAAAACATTAATAATAGTTGAACCAGCCGCGGGCACCGGATGTATCGGGAAACTGTTTTCGCGCGGTCCGAGTTTAATTGCAATCAGCAGTTTTCGGGGCTTCCGCGAGTTTGGTGTAAACGCGGCGCGATTTATGAGAGTCGCGGCTGTTTACGGGAAGAAGCGTGCCCGAAGATCCGGAAGTCGAAGTTACGCCTTCTTATCGGTGCCTGTTAATTCTAACTTCCGTCTGGATAGTTATCAACATTGTTTGAACTCCGGGAACAGAGCTCTGGGTGAAATGAATGCATTGGTTCCAATGATGTTAGGATAAATCATGTTTGGCTTCAGTTTTGAACAGTTCTATGAAATCGAAATTACATCTTAAACGCGAACACCATTGGAATATAAGACAACAAGTTCTGTTACTATTATTATTATTATCATTATATGTTTATTTAAAAGGAAATCATCGAGCTTCTCTTACACACAGTGTTACACAGAATCAATTACACGCGAACGTAATTCTTTTCGTCTGAATCAAAGCAAAATTACGTTCTGTAACCAAAGTCGAGAATTGATGGTAAAAAAGAACACAGAAGGAACAAAAAGAGCTTCGTTCTATCAGAAAAATGATTAAGAATCAATGACCAATCCCAAGGCGAGAAACGCAAAATTCCAAAAACTATTACAAACGCCATTAGACCTGGAAAACGCAATTATGCTCCTCGATTGAAGATCGCCAAACGACCTCGTCGATCCAGAAACTGTCGAACCCTGCCTAATCTCTGAATCATGAAGGAATGCGAGGGTTCTTCGGCGGACCGTGGCGGGCATAAATTAGCGGGACGAAGCCCCATAACTCAGGAACTTCAGCAGTTCGACGAGCGGAATATTTCAAATCGGAGTCGGTCGCCGGCGCGAAGATTGATCGTTCGAGCCGGTCCGAGGTGGCGCGATAAATTATTTCGGGGTTGCCGGGGCTCGATATTGAAGATATCGTAATTTTTGCGTCAGCCACCCCCATAAATTACCCGCGGCTGTCCGTAGGACGCAGAAACCGAGCGCGACGGGTGGAGCCTTTTCCATCGCCGGTTGATGTACACTAGATAACTAACTGGAGTAGGTCAACGATAAGCTCTCCTCCAATATCTATCAGCTCTGTCGGACTGGGTCTGCGAGGGTACGCGGGACCGGTAAGTCCTATCAAACTGTTCGCAGCCTGGCCAGCGGCCATTATTTTCCTCCGTTGCCTTTAAATAAACCTCGACTCGCCGAGGAGTTCCGTATTTCACGTATTATCGGGCCGGAAAGCCTCCCGCGGCCCGTGCCCGCTCTTTTTCGAGCCACTTCGAACGTCTGACCTTAATACCCCGTGCTCCCCCGGTGCCTCGATCACAAAGCACCCGCCACCTCTTTAATGGCCACGGTAAATTCGGCGCGCACGGGGAGAAACCATCGGTGGATAATGGTAATTCGGACGGGGCCTGTCGATACGCCGCGCGGAACGTCCTTCCGGAATTTCTTGCCGGGGAACCATTAGGTCTAGATAACTAAACTTCTGCACAGAGGTTTGGCCACGTTTGGAGGTGTGCTCGGAATTTTTATGAGCCCTGATGTCGGGTACTTACGAAGTTGCAGGCTGACGAAGACCACGCGAGAAAATGCTTGTTCTATCGAGTGTACAGTTTCTGGTCGATTTAGACGATTTAGGTGACGAGAAAAGCTGCGGTGAAGATTATGCTCCTCTTATCGAAAACTTTTTTGCTGCAAATGTTCAGCGACCGAGATAAATAAAAGAGGAATTACAATTATTATCATCAAAGGGTGATCACCCATCGATCATTCAGCTCGACGAATGAGTCTAAACTAGCTTTACGAAATGCGTCGAACGAATTAATAATTTTCGCAAAAAGATCTAGAAAATGTATGCTCAGTTTTATATAATTAACATGTTTGTTACACTAGTAAATTCTATAAATTATTAAATTGAAGTGTCCCTATTTCCAAGGCAGTTGGATGTAAATATACAGATACAGAGAGAGAATTTTCTCCGCACCCTGTATAGCTTGTTTGAATCATTGTGAATGCAATATGCATTTGACGGAAGCTGCAACCTCAACTGCTCAGCCATGTGACAATAACGATATGGAAACGAGCGTTTGACAGGGATTCGAATTTTACAAAAACGTTCGAGCAAGATTCGACTTTTACCGAAACGTTCTCGTGGTTTGACGTAATCTCCGCAATAACAAATTATTTGTAACTCCCGAATGCGTTTTGCGGAGCCGAGGAACACGCCCGTGCATATTAAAGAACGTAATTCCGAGTTCGCGAGTGAATGAATTTGGTATGCGCGCGCGTCCCTCCCGATAAAACGTCCCCGAGCCTCGTAAATAGGATTGTTCATTAGAAAAGCGGGGATTCAGCGTGGAGAATCTAGCCTGTCCACGGAGTCACGATGCCGTGAAGCGTTAATTCGAGTCTCGCGTCCCTCGGCCATTTTCATATACGCTTTTTTTCCCTTATTTGTTTCGTCGGGACGAATTCATTTGCAAACGCGGCGGAAGCTCGCGATAACGAACGCGGCAACGTTCCGTTACGGTCGTTTCTTTAATTCGTCACGGGAGTCAATCACACCGTGACCGACTAACCAATCGCGCAAACGACGGGAACGGCGTGTCAGCCTCGTTGCCGGCGACTATTTTAATAGTCGGATCCCGAACACCGAACGCAATAACCGAGCTCTATTGAAAGAGTCAAACGTCGCCGCGCTGCATTTTTAATGGTACGCGGGAATGGGGCAATGAATCAATAATTTTTAAACGGACAGTTTTGCGATACCCTAAAGCAGCCCCAAAAGCACCCCAAAAGTATCCCAAAAGTACCCCAAAACGGTCCTAAAAATCCTAAAGCTACCCTAAAGCTACTCTAAAACTACAGTAAAACTACCCTATAAATACCCCAAATCTATCATAAAACTACCTTAAAAAACCTTTTAAACTGATCTTACTGAAATTATTTAAGAAAAAAGGCAACTTCTATATAATTTCTGCTTTTTAAAAACAACAGAGACAGTGTTTATATTGCATATATATCAGCTGACCAATGATAACTGTTATTTTTTATTGGACGAACGGACGCGCGTAAAACAAATTTATAATATAACATAAATCTAACCAAAACAATCAAGCGTTATTAATACCTTATTAATCGAAGGCCAGCGATTAAGTAAATAGATATCCGAGCAACACCGGTTATCGATTTCCATCGATAGCAATCGATCGGTCGGCGCCCGTGAGCGTAAGTCGCGGGAAGGTGAAGAAAGAGAAGCGATAAGGACGTTTAACACGGTCGATGGCAAGGGTCACCGCTTAAATTACAGAATGTCAAGGGGGCTTTGAAAAATGTCATCGCTAATGTCGCAGCCCGACGCAAAGTGCAGTTCCGCGTCTCGCAATCTTTCGGCTGTTCGCCGCCAGCAGCAGGGAGAGCTTCTCGGCGAACTTTCCCCTTGAAAGGGGTTTCCGAACTGTCCATACATCGGGGAGGATCTGCATCGAAAGAGCGCGTCTCGAACTTTCCACTCACTCGCGAGTTTCTTGTTTCGAAAGCCGGAAGACCTGTCTCGAGATCCTCCGATCGCCGATTCAAACCTTCTTCGGGCTTTTTGCCGTGCAGACTCGTCGACGACGTCGCTGACATATTTTCGAGCTGCAAGAGATTCTGTCGATCTTGCGGAATCGTTTAGCGAGCATGATCTCTGGAAAGTGTAATTCCTCCGATCGCGATTTATTCTCAAACTGGTTTACTTTAGATTGCATTTTTTCGAATCTGATTTTCAATTACAGTTTGCTGCCTGTGTAGTAGACAAGATAATTGTTTTTTATTTGGTCGAGTTTCATGAATGAAAGCAAGAAATATATTTTGATTTAGTTGAAATATTTTTTTCAAGCATTTATCTCCCTGCGAATGATTAGTATTAAGTTGATAAAGCGGCACTGTATTTGTCTTTAATTTGTAATTTGTCCCACTTATTTTTGCACATATTGTTTCTTAATTTAGTTATACATCTTAAATGTATTAAGCAGTTAGATGGGTGGCTGATAATCCTGTATAGGGTTGCACAGCAGTCTCTTCACAGCTAAGTCCGTTACGTCGTTGATTGCAGTAACGTGTATATTATTCACTTAATAATTGCTATTACTTTAATGGAAATTATAAACTCAAGTCTCTTAGGTATAGTTAAGCAGTGCGATATATTAGTATCATATACGTATATTTTTTTATTTTATTTGGAACTCCACCCTTAAATATCTCAATTTCGATAGAAATAGACGTAGGTCACTTCCAAAATAGACTGCTCAAACGGTCGAAGGTTTCAATCTCGATGACATTAGGCAACCATGCAGACTGTCCAAAATAATAGGCGAATTTTGTTATGCGCAAGATACTACTACAATGTGCATTGTGTGCAATCTCGACAGAATGTGGCAGCGACTGGACAGACCAGGGAAATGGGTCTGACCACTAATCAGACCGGCAGAGTAGGTAGAGAATTAATCAGCTAAGTGGAATGAGAGAGTCATTTCCCGCACAGGTAAACATTGCTACTATTTATCATTACACAGGTGACATAAACTTACAATTCAACCAGTGGAATAGGGCAGCCAGTAGTCGGACATGCAGCTCGAAAGAATCTCTGTTTGAACAAATAACAAAGGAAGATGAGTCATCACTAGACAGCGGACTTTTTATGTCATTTACAAAGACATAAAACATAAAAAAACATTCGTAAATTTTAGGAACACTGTTATATTATTTTCAACTTACTACATTCATTAACAAAGGAAATATATTTTCACTCGACTTTTATCTACTGCAATCGTTGCAGCAATTTTTATTCCGCATACGACATAAATTTTCGGAATTCTACACACGATTGCCGGATTCTACGTGGCTGATTCGGTCAAATGTTTAAACAATTCATCGCCGAGCACGGATAAACCATCTCGAAACTGTTCGAAGCAGTGCGACCCCCCTGAACGAGGTGTTACGGCATTGTCAGGCCGTCGGGTTCGCGCATCGATTTCAATTTCGAAGCAGCAATAACGCGGCCGACACAATTATTCAATCTCCTAATTTGAATCCGCGGGTAACGAAGTCAGTTTCGGACGGCCCGCCCGCGGCCGCAAATTCTGCGGCTAACAGGACAACAAACAGCAACAAACAACTCATCCGGGAACGAGCGCGAACGAGATCAACAGGGGGCTAGGAGTCGAATCGCGGCAGTCGAATCGGTTTCGGCTAGGAAATCTCCGCGACAGCTGTTGAGGATGTAAGTGAAAAAATCGAAACGCGTCCATCGCTCGAATCGCAGGCCCGACTCGTCCCGGCCCGAGCTTGTCCCGCAGCTTGTTCGCGGTAGATCGCCGATCGGCGGACGAAAACCCGGCCACGATCCGCGCGCCGCTGTTTCCCGGCCGGCTAGCACGGGATCCAGGGAAATCCTATTTTCCGAGACGAGGTGGAAATTGAATGTCACGGCTCGCGGGGGAGATGCCTCGTGACGGACGGGAAACGAACAGCGGCCCGCTCGTAAATAATGAACGGGGGCCGAGAACGGAAGCCCGGCTCTGGCCCGCTTCTCTCCGTGATCGTCGACCTGCTAGCCTAGAGACGTTATTCGAACTTGATTGGGGACCGAACCACCTTGAAGACTACTCTAACCTGACAGCTTCTCTCTGGGAAAATCGCGAGAGCCTTCAAAGCGACGCTCTCCTGATTGGGGACCGTGGAGAGTCTCGCAGGCTGCTCGAACTTTCGGCATTTTTTCTGCAGTGCCGATCAAAGGAATCGATTTGCTGTCTTCGCCAGTTTATCGGGCAATGTTCGTTCTTTAACTCGATATTTTTTTTATATCGAAAACACGAAGATTCCTCGACGTGCATCTACGGATGTTTGATCTCGCTTATCGCGAAGCATGGAAAGTCTTACAGGCTTGTCGAACTTTCCGAATTTTTGCTGGGCTGCTGATCAAAGGAGTCGATTAGCTGTCTTCGCCATGTTGCTAGACAAGGTCTGCCCTTTAGCTGAATATTTTTTTATATGGAAATTGTGAAGATTCTGGAAGGTGGATCTACGGATGTTTGATCTCGCTTAAGAGGAAGCGTGGAGAGTCTCGCAGGCTGGTCGAACTTTCAGAATTTTTTCTGGACCGCTGATCAAAGGAATCGATTTGCTGTCTTCGCCATGTTACTGAGCGGTATTTGTTCTATAGTGCAACATTTTTTTTTATATGAAAAGTGGGAAGATTGTGAAAGGTGGATGAACGGGTGTTTTCTGTCAACTACCGAGAGTCTTTCCGATCGTATGGAGACAGACTAATTTCTGCAATTTTTTCTTGGAGATCGCGACGAGATTTTAATCTGCAGCCTCTCTTATCTTATTACGAACTACTTGGTCTTAGTTGAGAATTTTTTTTAATCGAACAGGTGTAAGGGTTCTTGAAGGTCCGTAGTGATTCCCGGTTTCATTTATTCAGAAGCTCTCACGTGACGCTACGAAGAATATTCCATCTTTCGGATTTTTTCTCGGCGTATAATAAAAACTTCTAATTCTCAATCTTTTGCATCTTGCTTGAGAATGTTTACTCTTTCGAATCGCATTTTTTATAGAGAAGTAAATTCTAATAAAAAGAATAGTGACTGTCGAAAATATGTAGCTGTTACCGTAGCAAAGAATTCGAGATTATCTTGCCAGTACAATACGATGCGATCCAGCGATCACTCGACGGAGAATTGTAATTGTTACACACGTTCAAATATTTCCAAGAATATCAGACACCGTTGAACATTTTCCGTGGATGTTTTCAACGATTCTGCGCCGTCACGAGGCCGGCAAACGCATCAAAGCACCGGCAACCGTCGGGCTTTTATAATTCACGAAACCAGGCTATCGGTTTTTAATCCGATATAGTGCCGGAGAAAGTGGCGTGTTTCCAGAAGACCTGTTCATTTAATTATTGATTTATCATCCGTATCGAATCACTATTTTAAGAATAACGACGAATCAATACCAGGGAGGGGGGGACTCTCGCGAATTTACACAATTAAACACCGCTCGGTAATCTCTGAAATAATTACACAATTCTGTCCACGTCAGTCTCCGCTAACATTTACGGAAGATCCTCCTCCGAAACGAACGAAATTAATCAGCGATTCGAATATAACGAGTCTCTGCAAAAGAGCGAACGATTTTCATAATTTCTGCTCGCCGCCGAAGCGATTTCACGGTGGCCCGGCCCGGCGTAATTCGTTTCGGAAGCTTTAAGTCGATTTGTTTTTCAAATCGCGCAAAGTATGACGAACTTTTCCAATTCGACCGCGGCGAGAACACGGGAGACCCGTCTTACAGTCGCTGTAAATACTTCTGGAAGTTCGATCGAGTTCTCGCTGTTCTTAGCGGCAAAAGGGAGCCCATTTTTCATCGAGAGGATATTCACGGATTACGAGAGGAATCTCCAGTGAATTGCGGACGAGTGCTATCGACGTTAATAGGCTTTGCAAACGCTCGCTGTTAAAACGTTATCGAAATAGGTGATTAACAATTTTTTTCCACCGACGGAGGCTTTGGAAGGAGATGGATTTAACGGAGCCCGTAGTGCAGCGGCCGGAAGATTACGAGAAGAAAGAGAGAAAGTTTGATAGGCCGCGCTGTGGTCGCAAATCTTCTCCAGAGCGACGAAAGAGATGCGATTAAAGATAGATTCGCGCGAGGATGATGTTTTTGTAATTCCGACTTGTCGGATGCTTGTGAGAAATTAAGAAATTAGTCAGTGCGAAACGAAAGTAAAAATTCTATTAAGCCATGTTAATCAATTTGGTTTCTTGCATTTTAAAAATCTGTACATGTTATAATTACATTTTTATAATTTACAAGGTAACAAATTAATTAACGCAGCTTAATAGAATTTTTCTTTCATCCTAAATTTCGTTAAATTACGTGTCAAAATAAGAATAAAGTTCCACAGCCTGCGGATCTTTATGCAAAATAAGAATTATCTGCATCAATTGCAAGACATTGGAGCCGAGTACAATCTTATTTCTCTGAAAAAATTTTAATACGTTGTGATTATCAACATTTTTGGTTCCTTTTAACTTTTTCGCTAATCTATGTGTCACCTATACATGTCATCTTATCATTTTTCGATTTTTGGTACTCAGCGTTGCTTTCTTCCTCCTTTTAGTTGAAAATGTTGGAACTGTCTCTCAACTTTGTTTACCGTTGTTCAAATTTATTTCTTAAATGTGTGACCTCTACTGTGCGAACGATTGAAAACGCTGGGCAGAGGACAGTTTTACCGAGGACCGAGACTTTGCAGCGGATATTTCATTTGTTTTCGCATGCAGGACTCCGAGCAATCCGGTTATGCCACTCGATCGGCCGCAGACGGCACCTCGGATGCATCGAAAACAGAAAAACATCGAAACAGGGGACAATATATTGACTATTCAAGGGACTCTCTGTTTTCCGACTCAGCCGTAAACTAAGCTCTTTCTAAGAAAAATGACGAAGTCTGTTGATCGGGACGATGACGGAAGTCAAGAGGCGTTGTTTGTTTATAATCGGCCAGGCTCGAGTCCCTCGTTTCCTGGAAATTGGGGACTAATAAGAAGGAGTCACTTTTGTCAATAAGGGAAACGCGCTTACCCTACTTCTACGAGGGGGTTATTATGGGTGGATATGCCAAGTGTGTTTTAATAAATTTTAAGTTTCTATTTAATTTTTAATAAGTATATTTCCTTTTTTCCGGAATGATTGTTACAATCGAAAAAGTTCTAGTCATTGTAACCGTGAAGTTACAAGCAGTTAAGAGTTCTTATTGAGGTAGAAATTGTTGAACTGTAAGGAGACAGACCTTACAATCTTAATTCCCCATAAAATGTGAGAAGCGTTCAAACTGATATTTATATTGTTATAATTCGAGAAAGCTTCGCGAAATATATATTCCAATTTTGTACAATCATTGAATTGTGTAGAAAGTAATTTTTCAAAAATGTTCGCTATATAATGGTGTTCAAAAACTCCTTGACTCAATATTTCGCCAATAAAAAGTCGTCTTTCATTTTTTCGTGAAAGAACGAAATTACTTTCCGAAAAAAATATTTAAAATAAACATTATTCAATGATTCATTGTTCCACAACCTTCTCACATTTTCCTTACAGCTTCGAAATTTTATGGTCATAGAATTGTCATTGGCAAAGTGCTGAATCAATGATTTTTTAACACCCTTGTGAAAACAAATTTTTTCGGAAAACGAAATTGTTTTTCAAACCACCCAGTAGAACAGGCTGGTCATTAGTCAGACAGGGAATCCGAGGCTGCAACGAGACCAGAGTATTTCCAAATGAATAGGGCGGCATTGAAGCAGCCTAAAGCAGTTTAAATCAACATTTATAATTCCGCTAATGAGGCCACAGTGCACACAGGATGTCACATAGTCGAAAATCATCGGCACAGTCTCCCACGGAATCAGCGACATCCGTGTCAAGTCGAACAGACCTAATTTCGTCCGTATACAGTCTCGCATGTCCATTGACATCTGCATTGTGTTTATGGCTCCGATCGCTAGCATAACCTGTTATCTGTTCCCGACAACAATCCAATCAGTTCTACGCGTCCAATAGCATCCGTGGACCGTTCTACACGTACGTTAACTGTATTTATGGCGTCCGCTATGTTCAACTATATTTCTACCTCCTGGAGGCGATCCAAACGCGTTTTTATCCCTTCCCCAACGATAACGTATTTGTCTTCCTGTTTTCCAAAATTCCTGGCGACAATTCTGCGCACTCAATTTTTCAATAGGTTTCTAAAAGCAAAAATTTCACGAAAATGATTCTTTCGCGACGATATGATGAAAGTACTTCCTTTGCAATGGCTTTAGAAAAGTATTTCTTCGGCAATGAAATACTTCTGCTGCGCAATGATCTTATAAAAATACGTTTTTCGCAGTGATCTTATGAAAATATTTCTTTTGTAATGATCTTGTAAAAATACTTCTTTTGCAATCATTTTATAAAAGTATTTTTTCAGCAATGAACTTGTTAAAATATTTCTTCTACAATGATCTTATAAAACAATTTCCTTCTATAAAACAATCCTTTAAAAACAATTGTTTCCTAATGGTTTTATAAAAAATACTTCTACAATGATCATACAAAAATACGTCTTTTGCAGTATTCATATAATGAATGATAATTCAAAGCTCTTACGGTGTTAGAAATAAATCGAGTACCATTGATAGTTTAAAGATAGCCACGTATTCTCTTCGGCCTAGTCGATTCGTCTCCTGATTCGTTTTCCGGCACTTACATTCTTTTCTACGAAGCCTTCTCAATTGGCCGGCAGCCCGCGGCTGCGAATGAAGCGATCAGCGACCCGCGACCCACATATGGTCCACGGTGCATCGTTCGGCATGGCATCCGGCCGCGGAACTCGACCAATCAACCGCGTGGGTTAATATCACGCGCGCACACCTCGGGCCGCGAGTTGCATCCCTAATGAACGACGCGCTG
This sequence comes from Augochlorella aurata, assembly GCA_028455555.1. Lineage (NCBI taxonomy): Eukaryota > Metazoa > Arthropoda > Insecta > Hymenoptera > Halictidae > Augochlorella > Augochlorella aurata. Next base: position 7,382,406 of record CM052150.1, on the reverse strand, counting down.
GGCCGCGGATATCCCCGTGCACGGCCCGCGCGAGCTGAAGATTTAATATTCAGTCGCGGAACGTCATTAAAGGCCGCGCGCATCGACGCGATACTTGCACGCGCCGTTTTAATAAGCCCCGCCGCGCCCCGCCGCACCCCGCCGCGCCGGTTTCACGGTCTGTCTTTGTGCGAGCTGCGATCACGGCGTGGCCCGCGGCTCCGTCGATGCAGCCGACGGCGACGAGGGCGTCGGGACGTCATTGTCCGACCGTCGTTGTGCAATATTCGACGGCAGATAAACGGTAACGACGTTACACGCCAAACTCGGCGAACGCCTTCATGATAATAGACCGCGGTTCTTCTTCGATGCGGTGGGAACCTCGTCGTCCTTGTTGCTCCTCCTTCCTCCTCGGCTTCGTCTTACCTTGTGACTCCTTCTCTCGGTCTCCCCACACCCGCGCATCCGGTAATTGCGTTGCGAGGTGCGTCGCGCGAGCGCTCCGTATCGATTCGACGTTTCGAGCTGGGACGCTATTCGATTATCGGCACGCACGTCCTTCGGAACCGGGAACACTCGACGCGAATCAGGGAACTGATCGCGAGCCGCGCGAATTTTTCGACACGGTGCCAGCCGACGCGTGCTTTTAATACTTAACAATGGACCACCGCGTGATTCCAGTTTGCATTGTCTCAACGATTTAGGCGAGACGGTGTGTTCAATTATGATTTTCTTAGTTTACTAGATTCTTCTGCTGTCATTTTATCGTAGTTGTCTGACTGGTGGGTGGCCTATTCTACTTGCATTGCAAGATTGCGTTTTATTCATTATGGGTTTAGGAAATTATAAGGATAAGGTCGGAGTTTTGACAAAGGTTCAGGTATGATCAACGTTGGTATACAATATAGCATACTCTAACATACCTTAAGGTGTCTGAAAGATCTTGGAAAAGCCAAAAGTTGACTTCAACGTTTCGAATATCTATGAAGATGAAAAGTCTTTGCAGATCTCGCATCAATCGACCAACTTCCGTACGGTTAACTGTATACCCTAGCCAGCTCTTCAAGAGTGGGCTCCTCGGTCCAAATTGTCCGGATATTCTGGCGGTTTTCAGAAACTTGGAAGTTGGTTTAGGAGCCATGAGAATCTCCGACGATCAGGTATTGTCTCTATCCTCGGTGAACACTATTGTCTCGGACTTCTTGAGGATCGGGTTGCTGAGGTATCTCTGGGGCATAGAGGTCTCCACGTTCCACGCGATCTGAGGAGTTTCGGATATCTCGGTCTCAGTTTCCGGTGTTATCTATACCACGAGTTCAAGTATGTATTTCCGTTGACGCGGCGTCGACTATGATCTGGCCCGTGAACGCCGCATGTAATTATGCCGAAGGTGCATCGAAACTTTGAACAGTTAATAGTTTAATGCAGCTTAATCGAACAAATACGAATTCGCGTCGAAAGCCGAGCTTATGAGGCTTCGTAATCGAACCAATAGCCATTAAAATCGAATCAGAAAGAGTCTGCGGCGTTCTTTTTCCGCAATCACGGTATTTTATTCGTTCTCCGATCCGGGTGATCGAATGACGGTCTAATTTGCGACGCGGCTAAAGGAGCCTCGATTAAACGCGGAGCGATACGAGTTTTCGCATGCGCGCGATCACCGGACAGAGCCGAAGGCGACCGGGTAATTTTAAATCGAATTCGAATAGCCAATCGTCATTACGCTAAATACCTCTTTGTGTATTCCGCAAGCCGTGCCCGCGCGTTCGTTCCCCTATCGGCCATCTGCTGATAACCGGGCACAAATATCGACGTTTCCCAGTCTCTAATAGCCTCGCACGTTCCGAACTTCGATTGCAAACGAGGACAATAAAACACCAGCGACAATTATTCTCGTCGACGATCGGCAACCTTACAGTTTAACCTCGATTACATTGTTGCAATATTGTTCAATCAAACGTCCGCAAAGTCCAACGAAATATGTCACAGTCAGTCGATGCACCGTTCCGTCACCGTCGTTTCATCAGTTATTTAATGTGCGATGTCTCATTTCATTTGCTTTATTGTCAAGTAATTATTAATAACAGAATAACGTGTTTTTATTTGTGCGGATAATACATAATAAATAATAACTCTTGTCATGTTTATATTTTTGGTGGCGAAGCTTCCAGATTCTCGTTTAAAATTATCAGTGTACTTGTCAATGTGGACAGTAGAATAGGATGACTATCTGTCATTGATTGTCGTTAGACAAAAAATTATGGTGTTCTGATAGTAGTCAGACAAGTAGAATGCATTGTCTTTTAGTCAAGTGGACATGTAGACTGAATTGTCTCCAGTGAAACAAGGAGATGAGTTACGTCTAGTCAGACAAATAGAATGAATAGTCTTTAGTTATACGAAAATATAATGGTCTGTTTCCAATCAGACTAGTAGAACATGGTTATCACCAGTCAGACTAATAGAATAGAATTACCAATATGCAGTCTAGTGGAACAGAACAGCCACCGAATAGGTCACAAGAAGAATAGGTCAATCAGACTATAACTTATAAGTAGAACAGAACGTTAACTAACCAAAGAATTAGAATAGGATGTCAGAAATTTGAAAAGAAAATCAGACAACTATGATAAAACCGTGACTGTATCAATAGAATACCAGTAGAATATGCCTACAACTGATCAGACGAAACTGCTATCTCGCTGTCGGGCGCACTTCGAACGGTTCCTTGAAGCTATAAACACGTGAAATTGGACGATCGATTGTTCCCATTGATAGGCTGAAGGTGAAGCGCCGAGTGAATAGAAAATGAAGGACGTCAGCGGGTTCGTGAAACGCGGATCACGAAAACAAGAGAATTTGTCAGCGGAATCGGGTATAGGGGGCAGAGGGATAAATCTTGTAGACCCGAGACAGCGTCCCCGGCGTAATATCGCCAGGGAGAACGCATCACTGGTAGTGGAGGAGCAAGCCTCCGGCTCCATTGTGATCTACCTGATGCTTGATACTCGTTGCGAAGCGCCGCGCCGCGCCGGCAGGACCAGTATATAACCGGCAGACACGTAAGAAAGCCGAAGCTTTGGGGATTTCTTTTCAGTGATGTAGAGAGCCAGCCGCCGCGATACGTGGGCGGCCCGCATTCACGGGATTCACAGACCACCGGCAGATAGACCCAGTTTCTCGAGAGGCTATCCGTTTCTTCGTTCGTTAAAATTAAAGAACGATGAATCCGCAAGGCCGAACCGCCTTTCGACGACCGGCTTCGTTACTCCGCCAGTTCTTCTCGATTATTAGAGCCTCTGGCCTGCCTCGGGTCAGCACGAACTACGGGCTGACTTGCGCGAGATGCAGTGTTCGGCATCTCGAAGTGCGAGATTCGATGGAGAACAAAATTCGGTGAGCTATTTTTAACACGCCGAAGGTCGAAAATCAAACACTAAAACTCCCTCTACTGAAGCAAGTACATCTCTCACAGCTCCTTTTAATAGATTTTCTTTTTTGATTCATTCTACCTTTTTGGGGATACGCCAAATTTTAAAAAGTTAGACAGTAAATCATTTTGAAACACACAATTATTAACAATGAGAAACACATACGCATGAATACGTCCGATCGGTTTGCAAACTGCAATAAATGTGACGCAGCGATGAGAAAAAGACGAGAATCGCGTTACCTAACAAATACAAGAAGCGCTGTTGCTCCGATTGGGATTCATCGATGTAAAATAAACAAAGCGCTATCGCGCCGCTTGGTATTTCTCGAGATAAAATAAAAGAAGCGCTATCGCGCTGCTTGGGTCTTTTCGTACTCATTTAGAGAAAGCGCGGTTGCGCTGTTTGGGATTCTTCGACAGTGTTTTTTCAATACCCCCCCCGGACTCAAACGGTTAATAAGACTTATATATAAGTGGCAATATAAAACTAAAGACTCAGATATCTCTAATGATTATAACGCCCACAGAAGAACGCACGCCGATTGCATACATAATTAAATTATTGCATAGAAGTAGAGATAAAAAAAAGTAAACAACATAATTAATATTAATTATTCTTTTCATTTAATTATTATTTATTGTCCTTTTACAGTTAATTTGCAAAATCCTTACTTATCTCGATTGTTTTTAATTAGTGGACTTACACTGTACACTGAATCATAAACGTAAATAATCAATTTAGCAGAGGTACCTGAACGCGAAGCGTTTTGCAGGAACTTTCGCCTCCATCATCGAACCACTAATTACGATCCGGTATATACCGGGTGATCAAAGCAAATTTGCCGAAAAACAGAACCCGTTAAGATAAGAAGATGATTAACGACAGGGGATCCAGATATCCCGCGGGACAAACGATCCATAACTCAAACATTTGTCGATCCAGCATCCCTGGGAGCGCCGTTCGAGTCCAAACATAATCATTCGTCCAATCTCCGGGACAAACACGCTGCAAGAACAGAGGAAAACTTCCGCAATTTTAATTACAAGGTACACGAAATAGTCGGGGGAGAACTCTTCCTGGTTTTAATAACAATCAGCCCGAGGAAACTGTTCAGTCGGCCATCTTGCCTGCGAAACGTTGCGACGAAAGTTTGCATCGGTTGTTACAAGGACGGTTTACAATGTCACCTAACGCCGTCTATCGATTACGCGACGACGCGACGCTTCTTCGAAAACTTTCCTCGCTTCTTCTATTTTCTCGCGGTCTTCTTTTTTATCTCTTCTCACCCCACCCTCTCTCTCTCTCTCTCTCTCTCTCTCACTCTCTCTCTCTTACTCTTTTCCTCTCTCTCTTTTTAGAGCAATAAGACTCCTCCCGTCGCTGTGTTGGTCCACTTTTGTCCCGTATTTATAGGGACAGCTTATAGGACGAGCACGGTAAATTATCGTCCGTCCCTGTATATTCAGCTGCCGTTAAATATTCGACGGTCCCGTAGCTGCTCGTAAATTGAAAATTACAGTCGAGCTTAAATTCGCCTTAACCCGCGCATTTCCGTGCGTGAAATATTAAAATCGCTGGTTAAATAGGTCCTCGGGAGGAGCACGATAATCCCCGGGCCCCGTTTAAATCAGGATTCCCCAGGATCGAGATCATCGTCTACGCTCCGAATTAATTTCTATTAACGACGGGTTTATTGTAACTTTCTTTCCGTAATCCCCGAGAGACCGGAAGATGTTCCGCCGGATTCGCTGGATCATCCCCGACCGAAATTTTCGAATGCGCCCGCTGCAATTACGACGAGAATGTCCCGCCATTAGAAAGCGATTCCGCGATCTCCTACGTTTCATTCCATATCTTCCTATTTCTTCTTATTTTATATTTTCATTCCATATTTTCTTACTTTATATTCTCTTAACCCATACGTTATTTCATATGCTTAATTTATACTTTTTCATCTCACATGTTATTTCTCTTATTGCTTATAAACATTTGATGACAAATTCGGTGCTCCAGAATGCTATAAATCTTTTGTTAATTCCTTTAGTCTACTGTAATGAAGCAAGTCTTGAATAATGATTCAACAAAATAAAACAGCTATCGATAAATAAATAAATAAATAAATATATATATATAATAATTAATAACAAATATAATAACATAATTATGTTTAAGTTAATATTAATAAAATATAATATACAATAATATTTCTATATTATAATATGATAACAGTACAAGGTAGAAATTATTTTAGATTCTAGAATGAATTCCATGGACGCGGAGTAATTGAAATAAACAATAATTTGAACGTACAATATTGACAGGGAAATAACCGGGAGTCCCCGATCCACGTTAATTTCTGGAAGTGGGGTGCACGGACTTTGATTGGCTTCCGTAAATTGCCGAGTAACGATTTTCCTCGTCACCTTCGATTCCGGAATCCACCCTCGATGGTGCGTGCGAAGTGACAGCCTGCATAATTCAAGTAACCGTGAACGAAGTACGAGAATAATCCCGCGCGAGGCATGGAAGGTCAAAGATTCAAGGTCGGCTATATGGTGCACCATGTTCGATCACCATTGCAATTTCACTATCGCGGTAAATAATCCGCGACGCAGTATCGGCTCGCTTTTAAAGGGTAACACGGCGGAAACCACGTGCACTACGTCACTGCGTTCCTCTCGCGCCGCGTTGCACCCTCGGTGCAAACAGTTTTGTTTTCGCCGCGGTGCATTATTCCTTCGATCGCACACACCAAAAATGAATAATTACGTCGAATTATTGGCTCGAACGAAAGCAATCTCACTTGGCAAATTTACTAATCGATTTTCGACCATCTCCAAATTGCTGTTGGATTTAATAATTGCTATTCCGTTTTGACTGTTTCTGTTAGTTTGGTGAATTTGTATTTATTCAATCATCTTTTTGCGTTCGTTTGCTAAATGAATACCCTGGCTGTTTCTATATTTTTCTTCTTGACTTCGATCGCTTCTTTTTTATTCGAAAATTTAAGGTAACAGGCGCTTCCCGATATTTCACAGGATTACTTCGACTGCGCATTAATTTATTATTGGCTCAATTTATCATCGGACCTATTTTTAATTCATTATCGATTTCGACAGCAATTCACCCTTCCAGAATCGCCATTTTATCAACAATACCTTCCCGCCGCGTTTCCCTCAATTTCACCTGAAACTTCGTGACATTTTACAGAATTAGAATCACTGTACGAACAATTCCCGGCGGCACGGATTAAAAATAAATTCAGCAAGCAACGAAAAAGCTAATAAAAAATTAATCAGCGGTCCCAAAGATTGTATTCTAAAATGAAGTGTATTCGAAATGAAAGTAAGTCTTCCTACTTAAATTCCAATTGTTCTATTATAATTTCCTCGTTTCATCAAGATTCGCGAAACGAGAAAATATTGAATATATAATTGATGTCACAGAATTTTACTTTGCGAGTTTAATTTCATTCATTTTTTAGCGAATGTGTTAAACTCAAATTGTACCATGACAATTACCATTTGCTTCTCTAACGGACACGCTAAGAGCTAAAAGATCAGAAGAATCTCGAACAGCTGTTAGCAAAGTGTCTTCGTATTTTCCGAACGGCGAGAGTTCTTCCCTCGATCGTTTCCCCGCGATTCTTTCTGGGAAATTTCTGGGAAAATCTTGGCGCGGAGAGGCCGGGTCACGGCGGGTCGTCGATTCGCCTAATGGGATTTCCTTATACCGGTGAAATCACCGAGGCGAACCGCAGGAAAACTCGCGGCCACTTTCTGTTCCCTGTTGTTCGGCGGTTTCCTGATTTCCGCGGGACAATCGGCGACTGTGGTCAGTAAGTTTCCTTATCTATTTCTCCCTCTCCCCCCCTTTTCTTTCTCTCTCTCTCTCTCTCTCTCTCTCTCTCTCTCTCTCTCTCACTCGCTCGCTCGCGCTCTCTCCCGCACTCCCCCTGAAAAGAAGCTTTTAACGGACTCGTTACGCCGCATTCACCGGATCTGGGTCAAAGATGTTCTGGAACGCGAAACGGCGCGATCCGGCGATAATTAAAACAATGCGGCTGCGAAGTTGAGGAATCACCGGTGCCCGGACAACAATGGCCGACGACTTTGTTCGGCCGGGATCGAAGTTTTCCTGCGGGACACGGATCTCCCGGCGAAACCGCTCCCTGCGTAGGCTACCCAAACTTTTATCATAAAAGGATGAAGCCTCCGCGGCAGCAACAAATAACCGAGACATTTTTCCAGCGACGAAACTTCGAATTCCCGGGAACCGCCCTCTGGACATCGACACCTGCCGAAACTGTCTCGGAAACTGCCGGGAATAAAATATGGCGGCAGGGCTTGCGGAATCAATTTTTGAGGAAAATGAAAAATACGAAAAATTGGCAGCTGGCTGCTTTATATTCCAGCCTTCGGATGACAGCAACCAAAATAGCTACAGAATAAAATAACGATTATATTATAACAGTAAATTGAATATTATTTCGGACTGTTCATTGGTGTCCCCATTTTGATTTTAAAAAATAATTCATAGCTAAAGCAACAGAAAAATGAAATGATTAAAAACGAAACGCCAACATATTTAATATAAAACGTTTTAATCCATTTCTAGTTTGTTTCTACCCTTATCTTGGTTCTCAGAAAATAACTTTTATCGAATCGTTTCTGTTTGTTTCCAGTTCGTTCTTTACCTCGCTTTGATTTCGAGTAAATAATTTATAACTAGAATAACAGGAAATGAAAGATATAGACGATGTACCAAAATCTTTAATATTAATCGTATTAATTAATTTCCAGTTTGTTTCCACCCCCAACTCGTATTTCAGAAAATAATATTTATCGAGTAACTGTATATGAGTCGCTTCAGTTCATTTCTAATTTGCCTCTGCCCTCATTTTGCTTTTCATGGGATGCTTTATCAAAATGAGGATTCGTATAATGCCTCAAATGGTCTGCAAATAAAACTACTATTTCAGTCTCGTTCGTAGAAGTCCATCCAGAGGGACGCGAATTCATTTCTGCAACGGTTATTACAAAATTGCAATCTAATTAACAGGAGGTCAAGAACTGATTAATTTCGACCGTGCCGCGTTCCGCCTTTTTTTTCTTTATCCTCTTATTCGCATCTCGTTTCCGCATCCTTCTCCCATGTTCTAATTTATCTTTCCGCTACGCCTTTCCTGGAATTGCAACTTATTCCTTATCTCGAGACGTTTCTTCTTCGGCTACTCGTGCTTCTTTTTTGCTGCCGCTGCCGGTTCTATGTATCCGGTTCTTCTGCTTGAACCTTCTCAGCCCTGTATCTCCTTCTGCCGAGGTCCCCGCCAAGGGTCTCCCATTTTTCACGAATTCTGTTAATCTCGAAGCCAATTCTTGAACGTTTCACTTAATTGTGCGTCCGCCTCACTGGTTTCCATCGATTTTAAACTTAAAAGCTATTAAATGCATTGTCCGAAAGAATAATAGCACAGACAAACTTGGATAAAAATTGGTCAACTTTGATCGACGACAACTCCGCAAAAAATTGTCTTAGGATGATGCAATCTATTTTAAATTAAATATTGAAAACTCTACTTTAGGATACTCTGCCTCGATTTTAAGTCTGTGACACCCTCACCACTGTGGCTATTTAAATGTAAATCCATCTTTGTCGTATCGAAAATTGCCAAGTTCGACGAAATGCTCGGTCGTGACACCGCATTTCAAATGATGGGGGTGCGTTTCACTTAAAATCGAGAAACAGTATCTGAAAGTAAAGACTTCAAGCTTTAATTTAAAAAGGGAGTCGTTATCCCACGACGATTTCTCGCGAAGTTATCGTCTGTCAAAGTCGACCAATTTTGAAACCAAACAATCGACCAAAAATACTGTAACACCTGTCGAAACACACTCTCATTTAAGTAACAAACGCGGAATAGTTGCTAGCAATCTCTAATGTCGATGCGACTTTAAACCAACGAAAACAAAGTAACGTTAATAATTAATAAATCAAAATAAAAGGCTGTCGAATAATGTAAAATATTTGCATCGGTTTCGTGGACGACGCGAAATAGGCCAAAAGCTATAAAACATGGGAAAACATTAATGAAAGATCGTCGAGTCGGTACCGCAGCTAACAATAGCGACCAATACCAGGCATCAGAAGCAAATAATTTCCAGACGGTGATTTTTATGTCCTCCATTTTGCCGGGTAAAAGGGAAGACATTCCAGCGTCGCCTCTGGCTCGTAAGACTTTATAGAACGCTGGCTGGTGTTCATCGTGTGCATGTTTCTTCGATGGACAGGCTCGATGACAGGCCTTTACGTTCGTCTATTCTCCGCGACGCGACGTCCCTTTATTCGACGGGAATACTTCAACGGAGAGAGAAATAGAGAGACGACGAGA
>CM052150.1:7251033-7372502 GCA_028455555.1 Augochlorella aurata | reverse complement strand
ATAGTAATAATAAATTAATTAAATAGGAAAAATTTATTAATTCTTTTTTACAGGTCAGATATATGTAACACAATAATATGTTTTAATTTTATGTAAAAATAAAAAATAAATAGGTCTGGTGGCTGAGAGGGGACATACGACCGTAAAGGGTTGAGTACTTGCTAATTATATTAGAATTACCTGTATCGCTAATTACGAAGAATCGTCGATATTTTTCACCCTGCGACGAAGAGACGTCGGAACGCCCGGCTCTCGGGAATTCCCGGCGATTTCCATTTCAATTTTGATAATCTGAATTTAAGCGCGAAGGTGCACTTTAAATTTACAACGAACCGAACTTATGTGCACCATGCCGCTCGCTCGCGGGCTTTCCCGCGTGCTCGCTAAAGGTATTTCTAACCCCTGTTCCAAAGCGCAAAAATTAGTTCCGACGTTACGAGATTTTTATATTAAACCGCTCGGCAGTCATTTGAATATTTCAATTTTACGGAAGACGAGCCACCGCGGCGAGCTGTGCAATTTTTTCACTTCCCTCTCGCTTGCAAAATGAATCCTGAAAAAGGCACGAAAAATGTCGTCTCGCTTTTAAATAGAAGTGGACAGCCTGCACGCGTTGAGATGAGACGAAATGATTTCTGCTGGTGGAAGCCCCTCGTTTGAACACAGAATTGTCATACTCGCCGATCAACAATTCTTCACGCAATTAAAATATCTCTGATATTTACGCGTTGTTTGTCGTTGTTAATCTAATATCTCTTTAAACGAACTACAGGACGTTGTACGATACTTGTCACTAGACTGTGGAGTTGTATGCAACATGTTTTGCATTCGCTCATTTTTGTTATAAATGCATAAAATCTACAGTCTACTGTATCAAAATGAATAATATCTCGCTAATACAAAGAATACTAAATAATTTTCTGCCGATAAGGCTACTTATTAATTCGCTTTATTGTCCATCTGCTTATACATTGTATTCCATGCAATAAAATAAAGCAGATAAAATGAAACATGAAAATGGAATAAAATAAAATAAAACGAGGCTACTTATTTACGCGTACATTCTCTAAAGATTCACAAAAGAAGTATTTAAGGAAAATCGTCAGTTTTCGTTGACCCGATAAAACTAAACAAAAACGTTTTCACTGATCGTAGACGATAAAAACCGATGAAAAACAATAAAAAGCGACCGAGGGACGAACAAGAAGAACAGCTCGACGTGGTAAAACAGATACGTCGCCGGAGCGAAATTGGAGCGTCGAAATGGAGGTCCGGCGTTGTAATTGCAATTTTCAAACCGTGCGGGCTCGCATTGACTAACATTAATCACGCGGGCGTCATTAAAATTTCCTTGGCGGCCGGGATGGAATGAGCATGGCCGTAGTTAATAACGAAACGGGTGAGATTCGCATCGGAATTTCATGTCGCCTCGCAGAGGAACGCTTAACGACTCATTGCTGTCCTCCCGGCTCTCTCCGCTTGTCGTCCGCGCCGCGCCGCGCCGAGCGGAACAGCGGAAAAATCGGCAACTCGAGAACCTTTTAAATTTCAAATTAACGGGATTCCCGGCGAGCAACGCCGTACCAAGTGCTACAGCAATAACGAGGCATGTGCACACCGAGCCCGGAGTAATTCAATGAAGAAACAGTTGGAATTTATGGCGGAGACGCCGGGCTGTGCGGCGCGAGTTACGCGATACGGTCTCGCTTAGCTGCATATTAAACTGCGAGACTCGCGGAACATTACACGTGCCACTAACACTCGCAAATTCACCGTGGAGAACGCGTCCGCGCCGATTCGTTCGTTGCTCGAATTGAAAGGATACCGAAATCTCGCTGAGAACCGCGCCGTTCGCAGCTGTACTTAATTGTCGGAGACGTTCGCTTGTTCCTCGCGAATGCATTCTCGCGAGTCCGCTAACGATTAGTTTACTTAGCTGTGACGGAGAGTGCTAATTCAAGTACCTTGTAATTCTATTACGTAATTCAATTACGTTGAACTTCGACTGTATTGTAATTCAACTACATTGTAATTCATATACGATGTAATTCAACTATATTGTAAGTCAAGTTGAATGTCATTGAAATACAGCGTGATTGAAATAGAGTGTGACTGAAATACAATATAATTGAAATGCAATATAATTGAAATACAATATAATTGAAATACAGTTGTTCAAATTACAGCCGAGAATTTCAAGGAAGTGGGACACTTTTATGTTTTTCTTTCGTATGCTCATTTCTTGTCAGTTAGGCGCATCTTCTTCTTTATTATCACCTATTGGTTTATTATTATTTAATTCGTAATTCGAATTCAATTGCACTATAATTCTTAATTTCAATTCAACTCGTCGAAATTCGTAATTTTAATTCAGTACGTTGTAATTCGTAATTTCAGTTCAAGTACATCGTAATTCGGAATTTTAATTCGTCAGAAATCCTCAAACGGAAGATAAGTCGAGACGGTAAAGTCGACTCAATTGCCCGACTGTTTCAAATGTAATATTCTTGACAACTTACGAAAGTGCAATTAAATCCGTACGTTTCACTTTTTACCACGGTTTGTTCGGAACCGAGGCAAAAGTGCACGCTCGCGAAAAACTCCGCAGTCGCTTAATTTCTTTGTTTCACATACACGCCGGAATCCCGGGGCACCGAAAACTTTGCTAATCTTGAACGGTTTTAATTTTGCGACGGTTAGGTGCTTTTTCAGCGCAGGTGTGCTCGGAGTGCCCGCATTGCTGAAAAACTTCGGGCTCGCCGATAACGAATAAATGTTTAAGGAATGCTCGACTCGATGGAAACTTGCTGGCCGGATGAAATATTTTATATTTTAACGAGGTTTCATCGCGCGGTATTTGGCCGCGGCCGGCTCCTACCGAACAACTTCAATTAATTCATTAAAAAGAAATGATTACGAGCCGACGGCTGCGCCGTTAAACTTCGCTTTGGCCACGCGTTGTACTCGGAGCATAATGCCAGACACGGTTGACGCCCGAGGACCGTACGCCGTCTACCACACCGGCTACGTAAACAACAACTTTTCAAGTTCCGGCCGGGCATGCTTGCGAAACTCCTTTAGCCTTGTAATTACGTTAATTACTAGCATTCGTTCGCCGTCTTGCCTCGCGTGCCCGCCTCTCTTCGGGATCGTGATTGAATAAGAATGGGCGGAGAGGCTCGCGATCGTTGAAAACCTCCCAGCGTCTTCTAATTAACATGTCAATTGATTTTCCACTTGCTTATTTTATGCATATTACGTATTCGTCTATACAGCGGATTTTATGCGTTTATGATCAAAAGCAACAGGTCGAATTCATAATTGTAATAACTTTAAAGGAATTTGATGATATTCTTACATTGTTTTCAATTTATTACAATTAGTAAACGAAAAAAGACACTATTGAAGACATGTTAAATTAATTCTGACAATTTTTATTTCGCAAAAATATGCACAGTCTGCTTATAATACCGTCGATATTGTTCGAAGTTGTTGGTTACATCTTTCTTGCACCTGCTTGAATTGATTGCAACAAGTTGTATGACGATGCTACGATTGTTTAATTTGTGAACCTCTCCAAAACGTCGATGGTAATGTGTGCAAAACAGCAACGCCAGATGTATTCTAATTTTTTGTCAAAAAAATCCGACAGCTCGAAAAACCGCCTTTTTTCGCCTGTTTTCTGAAAAACAGAATTAGAGTGTCTTTATATGCTTGATCGCATGTCGCGTACTCAATATTGCTCCCATACTAGTCAACAAATCTGTGAACCTTCCTGAGACATCAACAATGGCATGTGTAAAAGCCCGTCATCGAAGATTTCGCAGTTTTCTATAAAAAAATCGGAAAGTCCGCTCGGAAACGATAGAGTTTGACCAGTCATGAATGGAAAGAACTATCAATGTAAAAGGAGCGGTAAAGGCGAACGGAAATGCCGAGGGCAAAAACTATCTGAGTGCTCACGTGGCTGTCGTAAACATTGGCCTAAACTCGAGTGTCTAACGTCTGCGGTATTGGCGAGGGTCGGAAATCACCGAGAGCGGAGGTTCGAGGAGGAACGGAGGAAGCTCGGCGCCGGTGTATTTCACAGGAATGGATCGTTCCGCGGGAACGTGACATCCCACGAATCCGTGGCAACCAGTTCGTTGTTCCGGCTTGCCGCCAATGGTGCTAAAAATGTCACGACACTTAAATTATTCTCGGCCAATCGGGCCGGCGCGGCGGTCGGTACCTGTTGAAACTCTTGTAGGACGATCGCCCCGGTGTCTACGAAACAATGCACCGGGGTCGTGACGCGAATATCCCCACACACATGTTCCCTCTTACCTCCCGCTCGAGGATCAGCGCCGGTGCATGCTCCAAATGCCAAATCTATTATTTATTCGTCTTTCTTCATTAGCAGACCGGCTGCCTATTTTGAAGAAATCTGTTCTAGTTGTCCAACATTGCTTTGTCTCAAATCATTAAATAATAATATCTAAAAATTTTTAATTCGCCTTTACGAATTAAATTCTATCCTCTTGTCGTCAGTATTTGAATATTTAAACAATTACTGCAGGCACGCGATAGATATAAATTTTCCTTTTCTTCGATGAAATGATTGTAATCGAAAATATTGAACCGTGAAGGAGAAACAGAAGCAGTGAAATTGTTACAATCGAAAATGTTAACAATGTTAGCAATTTGAAAATGTTACAATCTGAAGTATCATTGAAATATTATTTGAAATAATTATCTCTTAAGATAGAAGGGTTTTAGAGCAATTCCCTTTCGCTATATTTGAAATAAAGGATAACGAAATAATTTATTATTTATATTTCTTTTATTTTCAAATAACGACGTTGAAGATATCGGTTCGAAATGATTTCAAATATTTATTTGTTATGTTCGCTTCAAATATAATTTACCCGGGTCCGTTTTAAGCTTATTCAGTTATCGCAGAACATTTTATTCGGTGCGCACGTTTTCCTGGCAAATATTTGACAATCGCGAACAAGCAAACGGCAACAATTCGAAACGGCTCATTTCATTATTTCCGAGATCATGATCGGATAATTTCTGCGTTAATTTGGAAAATTGAAACGTAAAACGCTCGAGAATGCTCATTGTAAGTTCGTTCTTGGATCGATACGGTCGAATTCGGTCTCGTAAATTCTAGAACAAAATCCCGTTTTTTTAAAAGCCCGTGAGAAAAAGTATTTTTCGATGGTTTTTATTTATTCTAGTTCACATGATAGTCACGTTCATTACGGCGCAAAAAATTTGTCCAGCTTTTTTACATCGGGAAGGCGCAACGACAGATTCCATGGTCGCAATGCGGAAAAATATTTTTGCGGTCGCGTTGCCAGGACCATTGTAACTTCGGGCGAAGCGATTACCTTTGGCGTGGATAAAATTCTACACGTTTTTCGAGCATTTGAAAACCGTTCTGAAATGTTTTAACTTGATCGATCCTTTGCCGTTGTTTAAATGTAGGGTTATAATCACTATAAACTTAACGAAATCATCGATTCCAACTTCAAACGAAAACCTGTAACTTTGAACGCAGCCGGTATATTCACGACTACAGATTTCTATACGTTCTCCAAACATTGACAAACAATTCCACGAAAGTTGCAAATCGATTTGTTTATCCGTTTTAAAAGATTCTTAAAAACCGGCTGGACTTTTCAGTGTTCAGCAAAGAAGGAATTCATTCTAGCTTCAAACACAGTGCGTTCGTAAGAAGAGATTTTCATTCGTTCTACAAACATTGACAAACAATCCCATAAAGTTTAAGAACAATAATTTTATTAATATTGTTCCATACAGATCTTAATTCGCATTCGACAGAGAAGGAATTCATTCCAGCTGTGAACATTCCTCGAACATTGTCAAGCAATTCCACGAAGTTTCAAATCCATACGTCCGTAAGCGCTGTTTCAAAAAATCCACCGATATCACCTTAATCATTCAGTATACTAGAAGAAAGCGAAACTTCTGAAACTGATCATATCAACGCGAACAGATTCGCGCCAATTGTTGAAACATTGCCGCGCAAACTTGCAAAGTTCGAAACCGATGCGTCCATTATTCGGGTTCGGGGGAAAAAGGTCCGGCATTGTGCTGAATTTTCGATGGAACAAGAAAGCGTCCTCGGAGCGTCATCGAATCGCTCGACGCAAGTTGGTCGCGCGTTTCCCGGCGTAATGAGCGTTGAAGCGCGCGGACGGAGCGGGAACGATGGAGGAGGCATCGATTGGTCCGAGGGCATCGAGCTGACAGAGGGCAGGGAGCATCGTTTCACGGGTTTTTCAGCGGGAATGTGGGGCAGCAGCCCTTGTCAGTTCGGATCGCCCCCGGGGGGGCAGGTGAAAATAAAAGGGAGAGGAGAGAGGAAGAGGGAGAACTGCCGAGCGGGTTAGCGACTGTTTGAATGACGGCAGCGGCTGACGTTTCGTTAGCAAACAATTCCTCGGGAGATCGGCTCCTCCTGTCCCGTGATTATCATCCTGGCCCGTCTTCCAGGTGGTTTCGTTCAGAAATGCGTCCCGCCGCCGGAAACATCCGTAATATTCGGCCAGCATTGTCTGCGAAAGTTCGTTGGATATCGCAAGGGCTTCAAGGGGTGGTTCCGGTTCAGGTGGCTGAAACGATGACGATTTGTACGATTTTTCTCTAACAGAGGTGAATAGGACGATAATCTCGAGTTCCCAGCATTTTATTTTGATTTTTTCAGTCACACAAAATTACATAATTTCGTGTATTTTCGAACTATTATTGTTTGTTCAGAAACAAAATTGTAAATTCGTAAGAATTTTTATATTATTCAAATCATTAAAAAAAACGGAGACGTTGTTATCTGACTTACGCTTCTTGCCATTAATTTTTATTTCACATAGAGATCCAGTTATAACATTCTGTGAGATCTGCGAAGTACGGACATTTTTGTGTGTACCGTGTTTTAATAATACTAATTAAATTCTTTCGTTTGATAACAAGTAATATTTAGGTGCATTCTTTTACGATCTCCAAATTGTTCCAAATTTATATAAGAATAATATTCTTATAAAACATTATTTCTTATAAAACTTATATATTCTTCTATTAATAAATTTTAAATAATTTTAAGATCGTAAGAGAAATAAACAGTCCTCGTTGTGTAGGAGTTGTCGATAAGTTCTCTTTGGATTCCGAGACGTCCCGCTCCGTTTCTGTGAATCCGAAACGAGAAAATGAAATAGATTCTTAAACTGCACGATATTTCCGAGGCAGTGAATCTACGGAAATATTAATCTTCTTTATTAATTCTTCACAATTCCACGCTCCTCTGGATATATATTATTGTAAACTCGGTTCACGGAGTTTGTCCTAGCTGAAGGGATAAGCTAAAGTGCACTGTCAAGTGGAGACGCGGCTGAAGCTTGGGGGCAGCCGATCTCGGATCCACCGAGGGTGAAATTCACAAAAGTCAACTTTGAAATGCGCACGCTGTATGAGTTATGGAAAAGCCGCTTTGAGGCTCCAGTGCACCGGAGCCCTGTTTTGCGGGGTTACGCTCTGTATACGCTTAGGAAATCGTCTCGAGAATAAGCAACTCTTGCAGAGTGACGTGTTGTCACAGAGTGAGTGTCTAATTTCGAAGATGTACCTCTGTGATAGCCGTCACGTGAAGACGTAGTCTAATGTTCTCTATTTTGGTCGCAATATTATTCAGAAAAGACCTGCACTTTTATTTTTTATTTTCCAACGTAAACACTATTACAGATGCAAAATGGTACGTTCATGAGTGAGCCTCGATAGTTGTTCACACGACGAAACTAACCGAAAAACTCCAAATCCAGTCAAAAATTTCCTAATAAAATCACTCACACGTTTATTTCTTCATTTCTGAAATTACTAAACAAGACAAAATTAACACCACTAGTGTCACATTTAAGAATAAACCTCGATAGTTGTTCACGCGTCGACACTAACCTAAAAACTCCAAATCCGGTAAAAAATTTCCTAATAAAATCACACACCGTTTATTTTTTCATTTCTGTAATTAATATTAAAAGAAAAAAGAAAATTAAAACTGTAAGTGCCATATTTAAGAATAAACCTCGATAGTTGTTGGAGACGTAGCTTATCATTGCCAAATCCAGCCGCAACATAACTCCGAACGAATTTCGTCTACTTCCCGCTCGTTTGTAATTACCCTTCCGGTTTAAATGATGCTGCCTACAAGGGTGAAGCGGCGTAATTATTTGAGCTTAGACCGAGATCCCGCTCGAAAGTGAACACGCAACGCGATAATAAATTCTGGGTTAGGTAGAGCAGGTCAGATCCGCTGACAGCTAACTCGGCAGAGGAATCAAGTACCGATCGAATTCCTCTATTCAGTTTCAGCGAAGGGTTTCCACTGGAAATGTTGTTTCAGAGCGGCGTTTGCAGATCGCTGGCCCATGTTCGAGCCGCTGCGGTTTCCTGTGTCCCTTTTTTCCGAAATTCGGGATTCAACGGCGTTTGAATACCATCAATTATCGATCCGCCAGGTGAAACGGCCGGGCCAATGTTGGCTCCGTGGAATAATTTGCTCGCGTAATCCGGACAATTTTTCAACCAAATATAAAGCGAGACGGTCGATTGATTCCAAAGAACGCGTGATAAACCGTAGCAATAGTTCGATTACTTTCTAAATCCGCCATCTTGGAAGCAAACGATATATTTAATTTTTAGAAGGCTCGAGGATTTTTATTATTTTTACTAGTCGCTCGAAGAGACAGAACAAGTGTCACAATCTTTCTGTGACTCGGTCATCATTTTGGCCTACCTTCATTTTTAGCCACATAATCGAGAAGATTTTTATTTTACTCATCGGAGGAAATTCAATCTCTTTAGTTAATTCGTTGTCAATTGATTTATTTATTGATTTAGTTACGTTACAATTCGTTTGCGCAATGTGAAGTATAAAGCTGATTAAACCAAAGTAGATTAAGGTAGATTAAGGTGGGTTCATAAGAGAGCGTAGAGTAACGATTGACGAGAAATCATAAAGACATATGATATACAATTGCTTAATAAATCGATTAATGGATAGGCCTTATCTGTGTAAAACGGCACTATGTTGTTCCATATTTTAAAAATCGTGGCGTCTTAAACAAAAGACAGGATATTTCTCGAATTTTGTAAAAAATTTTCTAAATTAATGGAGACAGCCAATTTACATGCAAATATTGATATCTCCCGGTTTCAAGTTGCATGATATTTTTTTACTAATATCAAATCTGACGTAAGGGATTCGGTGGTTGGATTAGAATGGGCGCGGATTGGCTACATGGATTTCGGACCCTGGAATCCACGTTGAGTGCATTGTTTCGGTTCGACGATTATTTGTAGCCCTTTGGGAGCTGTTCCGGTCGCTAACAAGGGTCGCTCGGGACTCGAGGCTAAGTGTTTAAGAGAATGTGGTTGTTGTAAGCAGAAATGTAGCACTATTACAGCGAACCTTAACCGTTTCAACATTGCTACTCTGTTCACTCCATTGATTAAAAATCGTCTGGAAACCTGCAGAAAATTGTAACAATGAAAAATCTACGCAGCATCTTATACAATAGAGCAAACTACAGGAAATCTTGTTCCGAAAGGTACAACGAGCTGAAAAGCTGCTTAATTGAATATAATTTGTTTGTTCGAAGCTGAATCGAACGTTTATACCAAACCGATAGAATCGATACCAGGTTGACCGTAAAGCGACCGCTCAAGAAGCGTCCCACTTGCACGGGAGTTTACAAGCGTGTCGGAATTGGCATGCAGAAATCGAGCGGACAAAAACCGCGGGTTCAATGGATCCTCTGTTAACTGAATTTTATTGTCGTCGACGAGGCACCGTCAGTCGACGCGCCTCGAAAATCCGTATCGACGTCACCGAAATGTCAATCCCCGAAGCCTTCCCTTTGGCCGGCGGCCGCAGTTTCTCCCGTGAATTGCGGCCCGCCCCGATTAATTACTTGGTTACGCGATTAATTAATCCGGCCGTTCTTGCGTGACGTTCCCCGGCTGCCTTTGTTTCCATATCTGGCCGCTTGTTTTATCGGCCGTACGGCGATCACCCGGGATCTATGGGAAATATTTACGCCAATTAAACGGTACATCCTGCGGTGATCGCTAGGACCGTCGATTCCCGTGGAACATTTTCTGCAAAATTTAATGGATTTTATGTCGCAAAATATCCCTCTCCTTTCTTAACAATTTGAGCAAATTGATAATATAATATTACGTTCGCAGGATTCTTTCAATTTTTCAATAATTGCGAGTTGAAATTACAATTGTTACTAATGACAGTGTTCACACCTGTCCGCGATTTACACAATTTGAAGAAAATATTGCTGATTGTTACGCTTTCAACGAAAATAGACGTGTTCGGTAAGGATCAATAAATAACCGATTTATTTTAAACTATGATAGAATTTCGAATCTTCCACGCGTTTTCACAAAAATCGAACGTCGATCACATTTTTTAAAAGCTGCACGCTTGTCCAAATGTTGACACAAAAATTCTGAGGTACGGAGGAAGGCGCCTGCACCTCTGGTAAAAATTTCAAATAAAACCGTCCCTCCGTTCCCTAAATAAAAAATAACATTGCGTTGCCCTGAACTGCAGATCCGACGAAAACGATTCAATATTCCGCTTATTCTCGCGATTTAACCTCTCGCGCGATTTCAAGTCCGTTTCGAACCTTTTTGCAGCAAGATCCTGATTGTCTCTTCCCATTCCCCCTTCTCGTGCAACAATGAGACAGGAAACGATCGAGACACGGATGGCGGACACTTTTCGAAACGACGGCGCGCGTTTCCCGCTGATCCATCTTGGCCGATCCCCATCCGAACAATCGCGATCGGATCGACGGGCTGTAAACGCCGCGATTATGGATGTCGCGTGAGCCATCTGACAAAAGGTCGCTAGGCACAAACAATAGGAACGGTGCACAGATGCCGGCGCACGTTCAGCCGGCCGCGGGAGCACGTTGAAAAATGGGAAACGAACGAGTCGAATACCATTTTCGGATCACGAAATCCGGCGGCCAACGCCTGCGGAATCCGCGATATTTGCCCTTTGAAAACCGGCGACCGAGGACGTCGCATTTTTACCGTGCTCAGTCAGTTAATCCGCTAACAGACGAGCGTTCCAGCCACGTCGCGACGAATTCGGTCCGAGAATCCAAAGACAGCTTTGAAATCGATACCGGCACCGCTTCCGCAACGTAAGAAACGCCATCGGTGTACCGAATATCGATCTCTTGCGTTTCCTGGTGGAACAAGAAAGGATCCTAAGTGCGGGAAAGTCGAATCTAAAGTCTCCTCAGCTGCTAGACTGCGGTTTTCGCGAGATCCTTGCATAGGAAACAGTGGACACGTTCAAAGAATAAGTAGATTAAATACAGAACAATGCAACCATTTAAAGAATAGGTAGCCAGATGCAAAACAGTGGACACATTCGAAGAGTAAATAGATCAAATAAGCAGATCGAATCAATAAATATAAAAACATTTAATGAATTAATTAAATCGAATGCAGAACAGTGAAAAAATTCAATGAATTAATTAAATCGAATGCGATACAGTGAAAACATTTAAAGAACAATTAGATCGGACGCAAGACAGTAGAATTATTTAATAAATAAATAGACTAAGAGTAACAAACGAAAACACTGGAAGAGTATAAAAACAATAGTGTATCATTTCCAGGACTTGTCATAACCTACACTCGATGCAAACTGTTGTTATCTCGCGCGAGCTAATTATCTCATCTTCCGGTTAAATTCACAAGCGGTTACCCGAAATTTTTCCTTTCGAAATTTCATTCTGCATTGCCGTTCTTCCACGGCCCGTGTTTTTTCGCAGGATAATTAGTTCTCGAGCAACGTCACCGCGCCGCGTTCAACTGCGTCCCGGCGTTCTCGAAACGAGATGTAAATGAGCGGTTTCGAAAGTTTCGATTGTCATTTGGCCGTAAAGTCGCGTGTCGCTATTAAAACTCGGTTAATTTCGCGTTTGCTCGAGTGCCGGGAATTATCGGGGAATTTTCAAAATATTTGAGAGCCGGCTCGGCGAACTGGGTCGGGTTTTTCGTGCGTCGAATATTCCGGGCGATCTCTTCGAATCAGCTCCGAGAAATCGTCTATTAGCCAGTTAAATTAGCCTTTCAGGGAGAACAGTATTAACATCGATTTTATTACAATAAAAAAATCGTCTTGGTCTCCGAATATTCGAAATATCTCAAAATTAAAGAATAAGTGCTGTAACTCGCTGTGACTTCGCGACAAAAAAATCGCAGCTGAGTTTCGCCTCTTTCAAATTAAAGAAGAAAAATCAAACTTCATTCGGCTGAAAACGGCATCGCAAAAAGAATTGTACGAAGCCCGTGCATTTCGCCGACTTGGTCATTTTTAATATGACAAACAAGGCCTTACATTTAAAGTGTTGCAGCGGTTAGAGTTCATCGATCTTAAACTCCAGAAACATCGTCTTAAAGTAGAAGTTTCAAGCTTCCATTTGAAGAAACTGTCATCAACCTACGGCGATTCTTCGTAGAGTCATCGTCAGTCAAAGTTGGCCAATTTTGATCAAAAATTGTTCTATGCTATAATTTTCTTCGACAAAGTATTTTCGTTTTTACTAAAATTGCAATTTAAACAGCAAAGTTTACTCAAGAAGATTGCGCGTCGTAGCAGAAATATCGCGATTTCTTCGCGACGAGTATACTCGTCGGAAACGGCATTAGCTGTGCAACGTTCTGTGCAATAACATTTGGCAAATATCCGAACGGACGGGATTCGCAACTGAACGCGATCGAGATGAATCTGATGAGCGGGCCGAAATGAACGGAAGCATTCGAGGCCGGGAAAATGGACCGTTCCTGGATCGCGCGATTATGCGACGGATGATCACGATCCATTAAGCTGTATGAAGCCCTCGAGGAAAGTTTCGACGAACGAGCGGCTGCCCACTCGGACCGTGAAATATCGCTGTGATAATTCCGATAAGATTGCCCGTATCTCTCGTCCCTGTCCTCTTCCTGCCGGGCCGGCAGAGAAAACTTTTCTATTAAAGAGTTCGTTCCAATTCTCGTAACTCCCCCACCTGCTGATCTCGAATCCGCCGCGGTTTCCGCAGCTCGAATCGCAACGACAGACATTCTTTCGGTATGGATTAAGTTTGAACTTGATTGGTCAATGCAGTCTTGAGATATTCTATCTGTAATCGAAGTCAATTTATTAAGTATAAATTTAATCGATCAATTCAATCTTGCGCTATCATGCCAATAATTTTACGTAATCTATTAAGTTTAAATTGAACTGGTAAATTCAATCTTGATATCGTGGCAATAATTAGAATTAATTTATCAATTTTGAATTTAAATTGGTCAATTTAATTTTGAAACATCTGCCAATAATTAAGCTATCACGTTTTCCACGAATTCCGATGTGTTCATCACCAAAAGTTTCACAAAGACGGTCAAAGAGCATAGAGACAACAGTGCGCTAAAGTGTCACGACGAACGATTCCGCGATTAAGAAATCCCGAATTCGACCTACAGCATATCATTGTACCTTGGCGAATCTTTAATCTGCTGTTGTTCCATTTGCAATACAAATTACAGCGGCGCACGAAGTATTAAAAGCTTCCGATGCGGTGCGCGACATTTTGGACTGGTTTAATTAAAATCGGCGCAACAATGGTCCCATAAGGGGCGCTGTACAATGCTCCATTAAATGTTGAACGAGTGACACAGAATCGCGTATGGTCAGGCGGCTCGTTATAGTTTCCAGAACGAAATAGTTGACGGAACCGGGAACTCGGTATTGACTACAATAGCATCGTTCGCGAACACGCAAATGGAATGCGTTTACATTGTCGCCGAAGTAGAATTAGTTGGACAGGATCGTGCGCAGCCGGACACGGAGACTCCATCAAATATGGAACAAACGGGCGAGTAGAATGAGATTGTCCAGGAGCGGATTGACGAAACGGGAGACTCTATCAACAGATAGCTAACGAGGCTTGCGTTTGTGGTAAGGCAAGTAGAAGTGATTCGGCTGGGAGCGATGAAAGGGAATAGTAGAATGGGGCTGCGTGTAGTAGACCAAGAGTGCAACATCTCCTCTGAATGATCAATTTAAACGTGATTGCTTCCCAACAGTTTGCTGGAATCGGCGGGATAGCGATTGTCGAGTTGACTCGTAACTTTGGTTTGGTTTTTATTAACGTGTACAACGCGGGAGTCGAATTGTGTGCTGACAAAATTGCATGTTCGATAAAAACGTTAACGGGAGACGCTCTAAGAAAACCTCTTATTAGACAGATAAATATGGTTCAATAAAAATAAGTGGAGGAAAATGTGCCAGGCAAGTAGTAGATGAAAAATGTAGTCAGACAAGCAATAAGTAAAACCTGTAGTTAGACAAATACTATATCGTAGAATATAATGCAACAAGTATTAAATTGTGAAATATATTACTAGGTTTATAATCACGTGTAGTAATAAGTAATAATAAGTAATAATAATAAGTATATAATATTTGAAGTACATAATTGTTCAATATTATGTATCGATAAACTCAGCACGGTCGCGCCTCCAATTTTAATCCTGCTAGTCACCATGCCAGATTTCCCATCAACTTATTCTACTCGATTAAAATTAGGTCGATACATTCGACCCAGTTAAATTGATATTGCCACGTTCTCCCTGTACATCTTGACTAACGTCAACATGCTGTATCTGCTCCAGCCGACATTAATTGGTTCTACCTCTCTAAACCTTATTAATGTATTCCACTTGTTTGCACCGATACCGATATACGCCACTTGCTCCAATCGAACCTGACACACGCGCAATTATACTTACCCGAATCGAACGTGACGCACAGACAATTAGAATCGGGACTAATTAATACTATCTGCCCAATCTAACAGTGATACGTTCTACCGGCTTCGGCCGATTTCCCATGCCGTGCTACGTAAAAATTACGGCTTCGTATGGAATCATAGCGATCTTGTAAATTCTCTTTCACGAATGCCGGAAATAAAGAAAAAAAAGGCTGCAACAGATTCGCCAAGCGCATTTTCTGAACCAGTGGTTTAATAAATATTTAATTCCTATCGGCTGGACAGGAACAAGAATATCAGCTTCGGTTTTAATACCGTGCAATTTGCATGCACAGCAGTTTGTACGCCGTTCATATTGCATTTCCTTGGACTGGTATCGATCTCGTTTACTCGCTTGATTGAGAGTTCAGTCGGAAGCATTTTATTCCTTTTAACAGCCGTGGACGATAAATTATTTGAATATTGATTTACATTGTTACAATCGACTTGTCCGACCTTATAGCGATTTACTCTGCTTGCCCGACTTAACATTCACCTGCTCCGCTTACTTCGCATTAACGCATTCTTGTTTATCCTAGCATCCCTCTCTCCTTAATCAAAAACTCCAGCGTGTTTCTCAGGTCCGACCATCGCTGTCTTCTTCCACCGGCCTGACAATGCACTCGTTCCACTGTCAGGTCTCGCTGTATGCACTTAGGATCATTTCACCAGCCCGTTCGGGCACGGACCGCTCGTTTCCCGGCCACACAAGAGAACTGTCCAAGTGGTCCGGCGTCTCATCCTATCAACTATTTATCGACATTTCATCCCGTTCCCCCCTCCTGATCGATTTCATCATGCGATTCCAGTCGTCTCGCTTGCTCGGCGCAGGACAGGTCGTCGACGTCGTCTCCGAGACTGGAAAAGAAGGAACACGGTTTTTGCATTATTCATCGACCGTCTCGAACGTGCTCCCTTTTGTTCCTCTCCGCCTTACGAGTCCTCGCTGCCTCGACCAGCCAACATTTTTCTTCACGGTTTAAGTCGCCGGTCGAACACTGGCCCCGGGGAAACTTGGTCAATAATTTTCGCGGGTATTAAACGCCCGGAGACCGCGACGCGTCCCATCGATTTCTAGTTAGGCGGTGAGATACCGCCGAGGCTTGATAACGCCGATAAGCACGGGCCTCGATGCACCCGGCAACTTAATGAGACTCGGCGCACCACCCTTCTTGTCTTTTTCCCGTCCTCGAACACAGGGTGTCACACCTAACTCGAGCATCTTAAATGATCTTACAAATGGTCGTGAGAAGAAGTGAGGCATCGAAACGGAATTTCACTTGCTTAATAGTTTCACCGTATTGTTGGAATCACTGTGCTTTGTTAGTGTTTGTTACTGTATATTGCTAGATATTGCTACAAATTACTACATATTACTGTATACTAGTTTTTGATATTATATATTACTACGATTTACTATCTGTTACTATATGTTATTACATATTACTGTGTATTATACTACTGGACGTCTGATTCAGTATATTTCACTTGTTTGACTCAGTCGAACATGTTTCACTTGTCTGGCTCAGTACATTTCCTTACTGTCTGGCTCAAACCAGAGTATTTCTAATGTCTAAATCAATCCAGCATTTTCTACTGTCTGATATAATGCAACATTTTCTATCGTCTGATCTAGTCCAACATTATCTACTGTCAGATCTAGACCAACATAATTCGCCTGACCTAGTCTCAGTTAGTCTGAATATGTTAGACTAACATATTCCGCTTGCCTGACCAACAACACGTTCCTCCATTCGCCTGACCATTCGCGATCTGTATCACTGTTTCATCGTCTATGAATATCATCGAGAACGTTGCGAGATGTTTTGCAACCCCATTCATGCTACAAGGTGTACGTGACTAAAGTGGTCGATTAGAATCTCCAGGTGAGATGATCTACCATGGACGATCTTGTATCACGACGAAGCATGTAGTCCTTGATACAGAAACTTCTCTTTCCATAACTTTCACGTGCAACGTTACGCTCGACTGCATTAGACCGACAAATATTATCAAGCCAAATGAAAGTCTTCGTCCTATTGTCAATGATATATGCTTTCTTTCGCAAAACTATTTCAAATCGTCCATTCTCCGAAATGCTGCGCCACGAAGGATAATTCTGGAATGGACAAGCAGTCGATCTTGTATCTTTCAGCCGAGCAGTTTACCCGAAAATGATTGCGTTAATACAAGGAACCCTTCAGTAAATTCGTGTCGAGTTTCTGAGTAGGGTAATTGGACCATTATCGAATGCCTGGGCCAATTCACCTGCAGTTTGACTATCACCAGGGACCGTGGCCGAAACATTCGTCGGACAGAGCCGCGCGTGTAGCAGTAAACCGCGGCTCCGCGTTAATGAAATCTTCGATTTACGCGGCCGGTCAGCCTTAAGGCGCGCGTATCGTACATCGTTGCCCTGTGTACATGTGCACAGCCATCGATTTTACAGCGCAGCGGGCACGTTACGCTCGGCCGCTGATAATTGGACTCCCCGGAACATTTGGAACGTATTCCCATTTCCACGGAAACGAGTTTCGGTCAGTTCCTCGGCTTCTTGACGTCGTTGAAAAGTTCTCATCGTTTCGAGCATAGTTCCGCGGAGTTGCGAGAATATTGTCCGTGTTTCTCCGATTATTTCACGCCGAGTGAAGAAGTATACAGGAGATGACTTACGTAGATCTTCGAGCCTCTTCAAATTTATTTTTTCCGCAATGCTTGCCGAGAGTCCGTGGGTCAATATATTGCTCGTCTGAGTACAGCACGTAATGTACTACTTGTCTGGCTGTATTGCACAATCTGCGCAACTTCCACTTTGTGCCGGCCAGGTTGAATAGAGCAGTGTAAGTCAGTCGGGACGATTACCGCTGTACCAGATGAAAGAAGTGGCATGAGCTGATATAGTCGGACAACTAGAACAAGTCCGGCAAGTGATGTACGTCGATATAAAATCGTACAAGTGGAACGTAGCGATATAAGATCGTAGAAGTGGTACATGGAGATATAAAGTCGTACGAGTGGAACGTGGCAATATAAAATCAGACACGAGGACTGGTACATTATAGATTGGAGAAAGTGGCACGAGTTGTGGCATAGTCAGACAAGTACAACAAATCGATTTTATAAATCGCATAAATAAAAAAGTGCATAGATCAAAAATCGAGTGACGCGTAGAACAAATCAGCGAAATTATGTTAAATCGTGCAAGTGGAATATATCGATATCAAATCGAGTAGATCGTTTCAAGAATAATAGGATGAAATAAAATTCCTTTGCAACGTTCTCCGTGCCGAGTAAAATAGATCGATATAAAATGAAGCAGCTGCCACTATAAAAATTGTCGATAACAATTCCCACGAGTAGAACAAATCAGCCTTATCCAAGCGAAGCGAATCAATATAAAATCAGACAAGACCGGCTCCGTCTAAACCGAAGAAAATAGCATGATCTACGGCGCGCCGCGGCAAGTAGGACAATCCAATCAAACGGAACAGTCCGACGTTAAATCAGAAATAGCGTATGTCCCTGCAGAGATCCTGAAATACACAACAAGCATCATAGTCAGCGAAACAGAGCGACTCCATATGACGATCCCAATCCCAGGGAAGTTATGCCAGTTAGATTCCGGCGGTCCAGCAAATTCGAGCTTGACATTCTGCAGCTCGCGGACAGCATTACTTTAATTAATGCTTCCGTGGCGCTGCGCTGTCGGCCGACGCGAATCGTTAATTAGTCTCGCATTGGGTCGGAGCAAATCACCGGCGCATCCTCGGCACATTGTTCTCGTTTCTCGGGGAAAGCTAGTAGGAACAAGAACCCTCGAGCAATAAAATTCCAAACAGTCAGCCCTTAGGGTGGATTCCGTCTCGCTGTTTACTACCACTTCGTCACGGTGAACAGTAAAAAGCGGAGACAGAGGAGAGAAGGAAGAAGAGAGAAATAGAAAGAGAGACAGACAGAGAGAGAGAGAGAGAGAGAGAGAGAGAGTATCCTGGCCAGGAGCAGCACGCTAGCCCGAGCCCTTTCACTCGTAGGAGCTAATTAAAAAATCATAACACAAAGCGCGACCGCCTCGCGTTTAATTACGAGAATCGGCCGGCGGTGAATCGCGTCAGGCGTCTTCGCCTTCCCCTAATTAAGCATGAAGGAGGAATAAGCGGCCGCGGAACGCTCGCGAGCGGCACTCCGGCTCGCGATTCAAGGGTGAATGCGGCCGGGAAAAAAGGCCACGAGCGATCCAAGACCCTCGAAAATTGTATAAAATTTTCGTAACTCGCCGACTCGCGGTCTCGCGCGCACCGCTAAATGAGACTCATTCTCCCCGCTGTGTTTTCCGCCCGTCTTTTTCCCCCGCTTTCTCCTTTTTATCCTCTTCCATCTTCTTCACCTTCTCCCCTCTGTCCTCCCCCCTGTCCTTCGTTCCGGCTCCTCCGGTCGCGCTCGCTCTTTTTATTTAATGATGCGCCACTTTGCCGGCGTCGCGCCATCAAAGTTGTCTCTCGTTAGAACGTCCACGATTCACCGCGCAAAAGGAGCGGGCTCGTAGGGATTGGATAAAGCGAGAACCGCCCTCGGGATCGTCCGCATTTAATCCAGGCGCTGGCGCTGGCTTGTCGCGCCGCGTAATTTCAATAAAAAGAAATAAAATCGCGAGAGATACCCGACGGAAATTGCGAGGCGATGCCGCCTTTCTGCTAGTTAAACGCGGCGACCGCCGACCAAACGGGACCCCAGACGGAACCGGCCTCGGATTAGAAGGTGTTCTCGAGACGCGCGTTTACGCGTGGCCCACCCGCCCGCGCGCGTGCGCGCGAGCTTAAAAATAATCGCCATAAGGGCCGGAAATACTTCGCCTGGAACGAAGCCGCCGCTTCTTTGTTGCGGAAACTGCTCGGAGCGGAACCGAGTGCTGTAATTAAGTTTTTACCGGTAACGTTGCTTCTCGTGAGAACGCGGACGCCGCCGTTCCTTGGTCTTTCTTTTCCGTTACTTGTACAGAGCCCCTTGCTATGATGAAACAATTTCGTACGCGCCGGATTAACGATCTTTATCCTCGTACTGGAAATTTTCCGCTAAGCTTGCTGCTGATTGCAGAATTTTATGGACAGAATTATTAGGAGAATTGTTGAAGAACAATTTCGATAGCTGCAAATTATGATTTCTCGCGACACCGATACGAAGGAAATATTAACGGCGAAATAATAAAGCGAATCCTAAATAATTCCAAAATCATCCTGAAGCAAATCCTAAATAATTTCAAAGTCGATCGAAAATGATCGCGAAGCGATTTTGAAACAATTCTAAAGCCCATCGACCAAGCTATATGTGCATGATTCGATAACGGAGCTGCGAAAGTGGAAATTTGTAGAAAGTTTGGCCGATTATCGCCGAAAATTAATTGATGAAGAAACACGGGGGGTGAGCCACCGTGTCGCCAGCATAGTGTTTGGCC
Source organism: Augochlorella aurata (assembly GCA_028455555.1). NCBI lineage: Eukaryota > Metazoa > Arthropoda > Insecta > Hymenoptera > Halictidae > Augochlorella > Augochlorella aurata. The sequence goes on along the minus strand of CM052150.1, from coordinate 7,352,165 downwards.
ACGTAGCCTAAAGTAACTATCGAATTAACGTTTTAGCATGGGCCGGGGCATTGAGTGCTGCGGTTTCACGTGGTTCAGCTCCGCTGGTCGTCTGCGTGTGTCGCCGAGGAAATACAAGGTTTATGGCAGTGATTGGCGGTCTCGTGCTGGCATTGGCCTCCCTCGTCACCTCGTTCGCCGTCGAAATACACCAGGTGCTCCTTAGGTGAGTAAGAAGTCTCCTAATCGCATTGACAGCCCGTCAACCGGTGACTTAATCGACTGCCACCACCACGCGTCGGGACTGTAGCTGATTCCCAGTTGTTCGCCCGCGAATTGCTCGAGAATTCGGAAAACTTGGCTCGTTTACCCTTAAGGGTTGCACTCGTTCACACTGAACCCACCGCGCCGAAATCAACGGCTTCATTATTTCTGTTCTAAATTTACTGAGATTGTTACAAAGTCTCCTTTGTAGAAAATAATAAGTAGGAATCTTATTATTATTAAAGTGAGAAAATATAAATAAATTTGTATTGCACGGTGTGTTCAGCGCTAAAGGAATCTTCAAAAGCAACTTTGGAAACGCGGCGTTTCATAATACGTATCATAATATCGGCATAATATCGGCAGGCGAAAAGGATTTGGTTTTTGGTAACTATTCGAAGAAAATAGTGAAATAGTAACGGCTATGGTTGTCGATTAAATAAGACTAATTAATTTCTCTCAAGAGCTAAGGGCGAAGGAGTCGTTGGCAATTACTGTGCTCATTTGGAACCGTTTCTCGTCAAATCAATAGTTCTCAATTTCACGAATCGAACGCATTTGAAGAAATATACATGCAGCGGAATTGTTATCTTCCTCGCAAAAAGAGAATTACGCTTCAGAAAGCAGAATGAGAACCGAGTATGACCAGACAAGTGGAACGAGACTGTTTACAAGCGGATAGTAAAATTTTACGTTCTCCGTTAAATAAAACGTCCATGAGCATTCTTGATCCGAGGAGTAGAAACAAGAATTTATGATCGGGCAAGTAGATTTCGATCGTCTATACCTAGACAAGTGAAGTAGCACTGCGTGTAGTCAGACAATAGGACGTTCCGTAGTCAAGATAACTAGATTGGATTCGTCCGTAATCAGACAAGTAGATTAACCCCGTTTAAGTTAGACGAGTAAAGTGAAACTCGTCCGGAGACAAGTAGAACGGGACGTCTTCGTTCGAGCCGGTTGATAGAATCTGTCAATGGTCCGACAAGCGGGACAGACTAATGTTTGACAGGTTCTGTGCTGAATATCAACTCGAAATATTCGCAGAATATCAAACTCGTGTAACGCTAAACCCACCGTGTCAGTCAACGCGATCGGATTTACATATTTTTTATTTTAGACTTACAGAAATTAAATTATAATAAAACCTCATCTAAGGAAATTTATAATGCAAAATTTTGGTTAACTCTTCAAATGCTAATAACAATCAGGACATTTAATATATTATAATAAAAATGAAATTCAAAACTCGTCGCGTTAGATATTTTTGCTATCGAAAGAATACGATATTAGCATTGCGAATAACAAATTTTGCGTTCTCTCCCTGCGGAATAATTAAAGCCCACTCGAGGTGTTCTTTCCATTTGCCTCTCCATTTTTGTCTTCGTCGTTGAAAAGACCGCAAATTAATACGCGTTTCGCCGGAAAAAGGGGACGGCGAATCCTTTCGTCGGTGTTCCCCACGCAAATTTGTTTTCCTAAGCAATTAAGGCACGCCCGTGCATTTACCATTCGCGGCGAACGCAAGACAAATTAGCGGACTTTGCGCGACCCGCCACGGTATTCGCAGCGGCCCGCGTGCCAACTATGAAACGCGTCTGCCATTTATTTCGCGGACAGAGTCAACGACAGTGGTCCCAGAAGTTTGGCCATTCATTCTCAGAAAAAAAATTTCATTTGCGCATACCGATGGCCTGGCGAACGTATAGTCGTCGGGGGAAATACGTTGACACCTTTAAAAACGGAATAACTTTGTGCGAATTGTACTAAATGACTCGAATTTCTTTTATGTCACACCGATATACTAGATGATAAATAAAACACCGACTTCGATAATATTTTAGTTATTTTTCAACTGCAATTTTCGACGAAAATTTTTATCGATTATTTTGCGATCTGAATATTGTTTGGTCCAGTTTTTAAAAAGTTATTCCGTTCGAAATGGTGTAAACGTGTGTATTAAAATTCAAGACACTTATTAAAAATTGTAATTGGAAACATAAGTATTAACAATTTCAAAGTAACTATTTTTACCGAAAAATACACGGTGTCTGATTGATATTCTGCGGAATCCACATTTAATGTACTAAATAGAACAAATATTTGGAAGTGTTGCGGCGAAGAAACGCGTTCGCCAAGCAAATACCGTGAACAGATGGTTCCTCGTAATCCCATCCTCGACAGTGCAGCAGACGGTGTTAAAAGTGGGCTGCTCGAACGATTAATAGTACTTACCGATCTTGACACAAACGATTAGTTAACGTAACGTTTCCCCTTTCTGCTCGGAGCTTGGCGAAGACTCTGTTTAATTCACGACTAAATCGACTCGCTAGAGAGCAGCATTAAACAGCTGATTCTATCTTCGAAATTCTCCCCAACAATAGGAGCACTATTTATTCTTCATTATACCTGAATTCTAGATTTCGCATTGAAACAGTAGAAACCGTCCGTTGAAACGAGTCGTTTCAGTCGAATAACAATAAAGAATCACAAGGCAGCGCGACGGCTCTAACGTTAATTAAGTTTCCGTGCACGAAGCCAAAGACTTCTCGTTGCGGTAAACAATGTCGCTGAGAACATTCCTAGCCGGTGGAACAACATCTGGTGAATAATTCTGGACAGCACGGGGCCCGACCGAATCGTTAAAGGATAGAGTCAAAAGGGGCTGAGATATTTACCCGAAATTCGGCGGGCCGTGCGCAGAATAAACACGGGCGGACTCTCCGTTGATGAATAATTAATATCGCTGTGTGTCTGATTCCACGAGAAACGGTAACCAGGTGGGCCGGGCGAGCCCGCGAGCGCTCCTAGTCCCGGCACAAAGTTGCTCGCGCTCTCCCCTGATCCGCTGCCACCTGTCGGAAGGATTTTATCCTTGGGAGAATTGTCAAGCTATTCCCCGGTCGAGCCGCGGCGCGTGTTTCCTCGGTTGTTTCCCGAGACCGGCCAGCAAAGGAGAGCGATTCACCGTTGCAAAATGTAACAGCTACGGGCTGGTGCTGGGTGCCGGCGCCGGCGTCGTGAGAGAAACTGCCGGCGTGGTGCTGGGCCATTACTTCAGAAAACGACGAGAGTTCGTCGAGATGGTGGTGCAAGCTGGCGTGGGCGTGGGAATAGTACTCTTCAGCGTCGTCTACAGAGAGGCGGTAGGGTAAGTTATTATATGTATTTCCGGTGCCGCGACGAGAGACGCGGGAACACGCGACACGGGGACGACTGCCGCGACGCGACGCAACCCGCCGCGTCGATGCGAACAATAGGCGTCATCGGCCCGGAATGACGAGAGTGTCTGTTGCTTACGGCTGCCCGAGACTGTCTGAGGATCGCCGGAGCCACTCCAAGCTCCCTCGACACGCGTTTGATTGACCGTCTGCGACCGTTCCTCCGCGAACTTCCATGGCTTTCCTATTCTGTCGCACGGCAACTGCCGACGTTTTCTGATATTGCTCCCTTTGGCCGGCCAAAGTTTCGGCTTGGATAGTTCAACGATGATAGTGAGACGGGTTTACGGAGCTGAGAAGGATAGAGCTGGATTTCATTGGGCGAGTGGAGAAAGTCGGGATTTTCGTAGATGAGTAAAGAAATCGGTACTTGATCAGGAAAGTGAGAGAGGAAGCGTTTTGTCGGACAAGTAGAAGAGTCAGTACTTAGTCAGATAAGTAGAAGAATAGATACTTAGTCAAGTAGATGAGCAACCATTTAGTCAGACAAAAGAATCAGCACTTGGTCAGGCAAGTAGAAGAGGAACCATTTAGTCAGACAAGTAAAAGAATCAGCACTTAGTCAGTAGAAGAGTGAGCACTTAGCCAAGCAGAAGAATGGGTACTTAGTCAGGCAAGTAGGAGAGGGTGCATTTAGTCAGGCAAGTAAAAGAATCCGCATTTAGTCAGGCAAGTAGAGGAAGGACCATTTAGTTAGGCAAGTAGAAGAGGAACCATTTAGTCAGACAAGTAAAAGAATCAGCACTTGGTCAGGCAAGTAGAAGAGTGAACACTTAGCCAAGTGGAAAATTCGGCAATTGATCAGACACGTGAAAAATGACTCAACAAAACATGTCAAAAAGTCAGCATTTACTAAAAAAAATAAACAGCATCCACTTTTCATTTGTACCACAGGTCGAAGTTGAATATTATCCAATTGAATCCACTTTTTATTTTTACCAAATAATAAAGTCGAATATTATAGTTGAACCAAGTGTATCCTCTTTTCGATTTGACGAAACAACAGAGACGAATAAAACGTTCGATCCATTTGAATCCATTTTCCATTTTGGCGACATAACGAAGTCGAATGAAACGGTATTGGATCAAGACTAAGAAAACTGGCTTCTGTGTCAGAACAAAGGCAATCGCTCAACGACTGTTAAATCTATTTTTTCTGTAAAGCGCCCTTCAGTCGCTCGAAGTAATTGATTTTATTACTAGAGCAGGGTATAGACAGCGACTTAGCAAACTGAAAGAATCGTTCGAGAAGGGAAATCAATTTCCGCGTAACGAACCGTTCCATCGCAAAGGTAACCATTACCATATGACACTTCAAAGGGAAACGTAGTTTCTAACTGAAATCGAGTAGCAATCCCGGCGACGATATCGGGAGATATCTCTCCACGGCAGACTCTTTGTCGACCGGTTTTTTTTTCGCTTCGAGGAAAATCGATTGTTTCTCAAACAGAGGCAGAAAAAACGATCTCTCCCAGATCGTCGGAATGGCGACATCAAAGGATTCGCGGAGATCACAGAGTCGTTCTAATAAGTATCGGCAGGCGATCGCGTTCGTCGCCTGAATTATTGCCAGCCGAAATCTCCCGGCTCGATCTCGCGAAACGGAATTGCTTTTCCCAACACGCCTGACACGCTCATCGTTGATTAACATGACACCGAAGGCTGAGGACAAAGAAACGTCCGTATCGAATATCGAAAGCTTACGACTGTTTACGTCGAATCGACCGTGTTTGTCGACTATAATTGAAAGCCTGGAAAAAACGTATCGATGCTGGAAACTGCGAGAGGAGTTCAACGAGAACGCAGCGATTTTCGTGGGAAAAAAAAACGGAGCGCAGTTCGGAACAACTTCTGTTTTTCTAGTTTATTTGCTGTGCAAAGAAACGATAATTGAATCTTGTCGATTGTAAATACAGATTGCTGTCTGTTCTTTCTTTCTTTCTTTCTTTTTTTTGTATTGTTATTCTGATCAAAAGTCCGCGATGTTTCGTTGTAAAATTCCAGCTGTAATGGAATTCCTTTGTGAAAAGTTAGCTGCAGTTCGACCGGATAAAAATCCAACAAATCGGTCCAATATTCGAAATGGATCCGACCTGGGAATTGGTTTACCGAAAACCCTGTAGAACTAGCCAGCTCAGCCGCAAAGCGAAAGGCGCTCTTAATTCCGAAAACCTAGAAAATCCTCAAACACGAATTACTTTTCCCATTGCTTCTAATTGCGTTAATGGATTGATCGCGTTCTCCGACTAGATATTAGCGTCGATAACGAGCGAAGCACCGGTGCTTCCTTTAATTAAACGAACGAACGATCGTAAATCCGATCGACACAGTGCTCATAATTAAATTTCGTGGGGAAACGCGGGAAATGCGGCGGAAAGAAATCGAACCCTGGATCCCGATCGTTCGAATCTAATCGCAATCTCTCGATCCAACTTAACGAAAATTCGTGCTTCTGAAATTTTAAGTGGAGTATCAGAATCATTCCGTATGTATGTGTCTTAACACTAGGTTATGTTAGTTTAGTTTAGTTTACTGAGTTTACTGAGTGCTGGCAATATTGTTCAAGTGATTCGGTAAATAATATTTAGATCGTCTGCAAATGTTCTCCTTTTGTAGATCATTGACCTTAGATTATATTTATTAAACGCTAAAATTAATTTTGCATTTTCTTCACGGCTTTATTGATTGTTTATGTAATCAATTATTATATATTTATATAATATATATATTATATATATATATATATTATTTTATGTATTATTTATTATTATATATTGTAATATATTTATTATATAAATATATTATAAACTAATCGTAAAACAGCTCACTCTTGGAAGTAATCACAACCACTTTCTGGACGTTCGCCGCAATTTCCAGGTAATTAGCCAAAACGTAATGAAACGAGTAAAAGATTCGCACATTTAATAGTTTGTTGAGTATAATTGCTGCTTCCCGTTCGCCATTTTTCTACTCCGTTGCGGAACGATCGTTATTGTTTCAATGTTTCTTTGCTCGAGCGGCTGATTTATTGGAACCGAGCGCAGCTATGCGCTTCAACGAGTTGCTTTGCAGCTGACGCGCCGTAATTGTCAGAGATCATGCAGGATTTTAGCCATTTAGCTAGAGACTGATGTTCCTCCGGACTCCTAGACAGGTGATCCACGGGTTTGCCGCGGATGTACTGCATTGCAGGTGCAATATACGAGATACTGTACTCTCCTTCGCGAGGGAGACAGACAGACACGCAGGGACAGAACGAGAGAGAAAGAGAGGGGGGGGACTAAATGCTTCGGGGCACCGAAAGTTTAACCAGTCACGTAGATATTTTCAGCAGAATTTTTCCTGAGAGTAGCTGCCGCCCACCTTGTATCAGATAGTGTTGATTAAAATTTATCGTTCCCGTGTGCACGAAAACGCAAGTTCCCACCGCAAAAATAAATTACCAGTGAACGCACTATCGCTGGGAAAAAGTGCACCGCTATCGTTCACGGCTAATAGGCGTCTTCCTTTATTTTTGTCGAGCAATTGTCTACGACGAATCAGGAATAAGATAAATTGAAATGTAGAAGTCGGATGTACAGAATTGTTTATTTAATAAGACGCTTTTGGCAGCAGAAATTGGGAGGGAAGTTCGTAGATTAGTTCTATTGTGTGTTTAAATTTTATTTTAATAACGTTCGTACGTAGAGGATTCTGTTTAATTCGTTAGTAACCAATGAGAAGTGTTTATGAAACAATTTTTTGAAAATTTGTTAACTGCGTTGCGATGGGTTTAATGTTCGCTGACGGTGGCTGACTATTTCTACCGATTGTTAATATCGATGGTTTCATTGTCCGATGATTTCGAAAGCAAATTAGAATTATTTAAGACTAGACTGTGGATCTTTATGCAAAATAAAAATATTCTGGATCACTTGCAACAGACAGGTGTCGGAAACACAACTGATTCTTGTTTTAATAATTTTAACGAGTTGAAAAGAATATGTTCCTGCTTTTCAATTATTTGAATTTGTCCACTGTTCTAAATTGTTTCTACAATAGATCAACGAATTAAATAAGTTACGATTACTGAGATTGTGAAAATATATTAACGAGTTATTAAATAACTCTCAAATTGCCTGCAATAAAAATCATATTATATAATATCATAGATTATGTTATATAAAATCCGGATGAATATATTATTCTCAGTTGAATAAAAATTAGGAACGAATTAGAATTAGAATCACCCGAGACCGAGGTGCCACTGTCCGATGCTTGTTCCAGCCGTTATATTCGCGTGTCCGACAAAACAACGGCGATACCGCGAAATAGAATCCAGCCCTAACGGCCCAATTTCATTTTCCGCCGTTCCATAAATATTGTAGGAACGGGAACGACGGTTCAGGTTCACCTAATTAGCAGCACGCTGCGTGGCCAGTCGACGCGTTACAATTCCATTTCCCCTAATTTCCTAACGGCGAACGACACGGGCGCTAGCACGGCTAGGCAACAGGAGGGAACTCGCTGGCTAACGATCGAGCCACCATTTTCCCTAACTTCCCCGCGACGATCGGATTCAACGAAACACCCAGCGTCACGTCTCCCTCGGCGCGTTTAATTGCGAAGCTACCTGTTCCGTCGCTGATGCTTTAAGCGGCCACGGTAATTAATACACCTCCTCTGTAAATGAAATTAGCGAGTCGCTGCGCAGATAGAACGAGGTCGCGCGATGCGACAGGCGAAATGTAATGCGCCGGCAAGTAGAATGTGACGGTGTGTTGTCGGACAAAAGTCCACGCGAACGGCTGCCGGAGTAGAATGAAGCTGCGCGCTGTCAGACCGGCAACGAATTACATCCGAGCGAACAAAAGTTCACTGTTCCCTGGGGAGGATTATTCTGAAAACTGTTTCTCGAAATACAATGATTTCTTTTACGTTTTTCGAGCCTCTGGGAAGCCACGGCTTCGGTTAAATAACTGGAAAATAATCTGCGCGTTTCGCAAACGCGCGTTCCTAACGCTAGCTTCGCGGAGCGGTGAAATCAACTGTCTCATATTGCTTGGTGAGAATAAGGGAAATATGTTTATTCGGATTTCTGGCGACTGTTATCCTAGTGTACGTTCAGAGGAACGAACTTATTGAATCAATACTGCGCGAATGTAGAAAACCAAATATCTACTTGTTGATTGTTATAAATAGTACTAACAGATTAATAACAGTATAATTTTAAATTCATTGTACGAATTATTGTATTTTATTTCAGTTTATTTTATTTTATTCTATTCCATTTTATTTTATTGTATGGTAATCCGTAAGGATTGATAAAGTAAATTGAACAATCTTCAAGGCATCGTAGACAACAATTTTTGGATAGCCTTTTGATACGAAGTTTTTCAAAATCAAACCAAGTTCGAATTTGTCTGAGATGATGGAAAAGCTAGTTTGTTGGCCAGTGGGTGAAAAAGTTCTCGCGAATACGTCAATTAGGTGGAACGACAAAAACATCGCGTTTCTCAAACTTTTTATTCCGGGCATGTAACGAAAATTCAAACAATGCATTTTTTAGGTCTCGGCGTTCTCTTTTCTTTTGCGTTCCAGTCGATGGCAGTTTTTGCAAAAAATTTTCTATGCATTTTCTGGCAGGCCGGCCATTGTATCGTCTCAAAAGGATTCAAATCGTGCGGTCCAATTTCAGAAAAGTTATTCCGTTGTAAAAGGTGTCCGCGACTGTACAGGGGAACGAGTGAAAATCGTTACACGCTGCTCTGCGCAGCGAAACCCGTGTCTTGAATAAATAATTTCCGAAAGGATTCGTTCTATAACGGACACTGCCATTAAAAATTTTAGTTAAACGCGAATTTAAAGTTCCCCGCGGTTAATGATTAATTCAAAGCGTCGCTTCCGAACACCGAATTTTAAAACCGTGGAAATAAATGTCGGTATGGTGAAACATAGAAAACCAGGAGATGGAGGTATTTCTAGACCGAATTTTAAATACGTGAAACAAACGGAATACAGAAATAAGTGTGTCGCAGTTGAAATTTCGGTAATTACGCACCGGCTTTGAGTGCGCGGCTGTAGCTGAACAATAATTCGCAGAAATCGAGGGGAAACGCGTGTTCGATCGGTTCCATAAGAGGGAAGAAGTATTTGGCGAGCAGAGTCGAATCGGTGATTGTCGTCCGGAACGCGTCGCAGTTTAAATAATAACACGTGCTGGAACAAAACGGACGTACGCGAATTGTCGGGAAAGCCGGACCGTAAACACGTGTTATTAAACGAGTGAAATTAGGTCATCCATTGTCACACAAATATAATTCTCTCGCGCGCGATAAAACCGGTGAAATGAAGAGACGTGTGCACAGTGTTGCGCAGCGCGCGATGTTTGTTCTACGGTGAGCAAAGTGTTCTCGCATATCGTCGAGCAACCCGTGAATAGTTTATCCAGCTGGAGGAAGGCATCGATACGGTAGGGCCGATTACAGTGCGCGAAGTCATTACGAGGAACGGAATGGAATCAAACAACGTTAAACAAATAGCGTCTACCCTCTGCTTGGTCAAGCAAACTGCATTTGCTAGCGTAATACCAAACGGAACCCGTATTTCCTAGTTTTGGGCACAGTAGAATGGGATCACGCTTGCTCAGACGCTACTCAACTATAAACACATCGATTCAAACGTTCTACAATTTGCAGTTGGAGCATTAAAAATTTATTATACAAACGTTGGCAGTCGGGGATGTAGAATAACTATGCTATACAATCGCACAAGTGGAATAATTGTGTTATATAGTCAGGCAAGTAGAATAACTGCACCGTTAATCAGACAAGTGGAATGACAGTGCCATGTGCTCCAGCGAGTAGAACAAGTACAGTATTAGTCGGACTGATAGAACAAGTGCAACGTCGCTCGATCGAAGTAGAATAAACGCAGCATTATTCGTACAGAGGAGGGAGGATAAATGCAACGTTATGCGACCGAAGGCGAACAAATGCGCCACGAACAAGTGGAATAATTACGAAATTTATCAGGCGAGTTGAATAAATCCAGGATTAATCAGAGGAGCGGAATAAATTTGACATTACTGCAACAAATAATCCGCATTGATCAAGCAAGTGCATTGTATACGACGGTCCCCGCGAACAAATGAATCGCAGCAGTTTAATCCAGTTTTCGGCGAACGAACCGATACAGCACGCGGCAACGAATTTTGATTTCCATGAATTTCGCGTTCCCGACGCGAGGATAATGCAACGGCCGTGTTCCATTTCTTCGTGCGAGTCGAGCAAATCGACCGTACGTCAGACAAGATGGAAACCAACGGCAGCCGCAAATACTCGAATAGATTCATAGGCGACAAAACAAAGTGCAGTTCGTTGCGCTTGCTGCGACTGCAATTCTCCGGCGGCGGACTTCCGTCAGAACCAGACGATTCCGTGGTCGGGAAAAAAATCATTTCCTCCGGACGATTACAGGCTTTTCAATGAAACATTCTTTTCCCTGCGACCATCTCGAGGCGGAAGTCCTCGCGGAAACCAACTTTCTCTTTCCCTCTCTTCTTCTCTGTCTCGCTTTCCTCCCTATCTCTATTTCTCTCTCTCTCTCTCTCTCTCTCTCTTCCTCTCTCTCTCCCTTTGACTCCGTAACTCTTGCCCAACGAAATGTAGGTTGCGAGACAGGGCGCGTGGGTGTTGTACCGGGGCCACACGTGGATCCTGCCTCCCACACAATCCCGGCGTTGCCACGGGAAACGTCGCCCACGCGATTTTTCGCGCAACGTTCCCGCACCGTCCCACGCACACGATAAATCTGTAGCTATCTCGGTAACCAGACCGATGTAGTCCGGCAGCACAGCCGAAAAGAAAACAAAAACAGAACGAAAGGAAGTGCATTAATCGACGCGTGTGCCGTCTGAAACAGTATCGGCCCAGTGGAACGTCGAAACGGCACCATTTAGACGGGATACAAGCCGTAATCAATCAAACGGGCCTCGACGTTCCACCATCAATCTGCGGCCGAGACCATCGTGTCCTGCCTTTCGAACGCTCCGACGCCACACGACGGACCGAAATCGATTTCGCTGCCTCTGTCTTCGGTAACCGATCCGTGCATCTGATTTGGGAATTATCCCAAGTGCATCATTCGATTATGCTGGTTGGAGCAATCCGGGTAGCACGTTGTTGATCTCGTTATTAGAAGAAATAGAAAAAATCGTACTGATCTAACAGGTAGAGAAAATCGTTTTAGTCAGGCAAGTAGAGAAAATCGTTTTAGTCAGGCAAGTAGAGAAAACTTTGTTTAGTCAGACAAGTAGAGAAAATTATATTTAGTTAGGCAGGTAGTGAAAATCATATTTAATCAGACAAACAGAAAAAATGAACGAGACAGCCAAAATATACAGAACAAGTACTTACGAAGTAGAATAAGTTTTCCCAAGCAATTGTAATGCAGGAATTGCCGAACAAGGTATTTCTGTGGCGATTTCACTATCGGACAGTGCAGTAAGTAGAAAAGTATGCCTCGAAACGGCTTGTCCTCGACGACTGGTCCCGCTCAAGCGATTGCTTACAGCAGTAACGTAATAGTGTAACTTCGAACCGATCGTCGAAGAAAGAAAATTGAAAATTCGAATTTGCAACGCGGTTTTATACGAGCCGGTGGGTCGGAAGGCGGTGGCGCCTAACAAGCAAAAGTGAAGTGGCCAGAAATTCATGGAAATACTCGTAAAATATGCTCGTAAAGCGAGCGCCTCCCAATAACGTTGAAAGCCTCGTAAAAAACCGGTGTAAGCGTGGCTCGTCAGGAATGTAACCGGAAGACGGGGAATTTAATCGCGCGGCCCCGCGACAGAAACAATGAAACCATTAACTGCCGGTGGCCCGGTCGCAGTACGAAAACGAAACGACGCGCAGCCAGTAGTATAAGTGCAGCATTAACGCGACACGTGTTACCAGCGTGTGATATACCGTCTCGTGTTACAACGGCGGGAGGCAATACCTCGTCACCTGTTATTTATTATGCCGTAACATGCCGGCGTTGCTGCGTAAGACGATACTGCCTCTCCCTTTCCAGTTCATAAGATATATATATATATATATATATATATATATATATATATATATATATATAAACGCGGCCGCGGCGAGCAGGTCGTAAAAGCCTGGCGAGTAGCGGCTTCCGTACGGCTGCAGTCGACAATAACCGACAAATGAAGACGGTTACTGTTCGCAACGGCTGCTTACTCGACCATGAAATCGGAGCGTCACCGTCGCCGAGGAAACAGGAGCGGAAAGTAGCGTCTGGCACCGTTTTTTATTTCGCCGTTCTGAATTTCGAATGATCGCCACCGCGAGTGGAATAAGACGCTCTCGTTGCGCGGCGCGGAATGGGCATCGGAGAGGCTGGATAAGCAGATCTCGCGCGATATAGTGCGCACGAGTAGATGTCGTTTTTTTGGGGGACGAATTGAGGACATTATTTAAGCCAGTCGAGAAGATGAAATCGTTTACGTTGCAGAAAAAAAGAAGTATTTTTGACCAGACGAGAGAAGGAAGTCGCTCTAACCAGACGAGAAGAAGAAATCAATTTAGCCACATAACAAAGAGAGATCATTTTAACCAGACAAGAAAAAGAAATTATTAAGTTATAGAATTGAAAGACGTCGTTTTAATCAGACCAGTAGAGGATATCGTTTTAGTCGGACAAGTAGAGAGAATTATATTTAGTCAGATAAGGAGAGGATATCAGTTTAGTCGTACAAGTAGAAAGAATTATATGGTCATATAAGTAGAGGATATCATTTTAGTTATACAAGTAGAGAGAATTATACTTGGTCAGGCAATTAGAGGATATCATTTTAGTCAGACAAATAGAGAAAATTAAATTTAGTGAGACCAGTAGAGAGTGCCATTTTAGTCAGGCAAGTAGAGAGAATTATACTCAGTGAGGCAAGTAGAAGGTATCACTTTAGTCAGACAAGTAAGGAAAATTAAATTTAATCGGACCAGTAGAGAATATCATTTTAGTCGGACAAGTAGAGAAAATTATATTTGGACAAACAAGTAGAGAGGACAATATTTAATCAAACGAGTAGAATGAATAATGTATTTACGTAATATATTCCAGTGGAATAAGCACATCACAGTTAGGGAAAAGGCAAATTCTGAAACAATATTAACTCACCAAAATTATACATTACTGCGTATAAAATAGAGTATTTATGAGGAACAGTGAAAAGACTTAATTTCCAGTGAGGCCAGCATAGTGTAAGCGCGGCTGTTCCTAATAGACACTTTTGGGCACGCGGTAAAAAGGATTTTCCGTCATTTCGTAGAACGGCAAGCGATCCCGGGGGCCACAAAGTTTAAAGCCGGTTGAAACAAGAGCGAGAAAGGCTTCCGGCTATTCCGTGGGCCTCTCTGGCGGTGTTTCGTGCCGTGTTCGCGTTATGAACTTTGCGGTCGCTTTGACCCGTCGACGAAACGGGAGCCCACCGTTGACGAATCGAGCTTCCATAACAAGGATCCGTCGCAGACACTCTAATTTCATTTACGATCGTCATCTGATCCTCTGAAGACGACTGTCGTTGTCGCGTAGGTACAATCAACGTTGTGGCGAACGGTGCAAAGTTTTCGATGCGGGGAACAATTACTTAGAGCCCCATAGTAATCGCACAAGCAAGGAAAATAGTACTACTCGGACAAATTGAGAAAATATTTCTAGTCACGCAAGTGGAGAAAATATTTCTAGTCAGACGAGTGGAGAAAATATTAGTAGTCAGACAAGTAGAACAAATATCACTGGTCGGGCATAAAGAGTGAATGTAACATTAATCCAACAAGTGATACAGCAGTGGTATTTGTCAGACGAATAGAATAAATGGTTAGAATCAGACGAGTAGAATAAACGTGACAGCAGTCAGGCAAGGAGAAAGAATACATTCTTAGTCAGAAAAGTGACACGAGTGTGACATTACTCGGACGAGTAGAATAACAGTGATAAGAACGAGACAGAAAATTATAATAAAGCAAAATTAAGATCAGTCCCATTAGAAATAACAAACTCAATCGAATTTCGTGTCGAATGTTCGCGAGCACATTTTCACTGCGATCATGCCTCGGATAAAAGAAAGAGATTCCTCGTAAGCGGTTACGCGAGTGGCCTTTGCAAGGCAGGTCACGTCGCGGCGCGAGCGATCGATCGAAATTACGGGGGCATTAACGATCCAGGCGCCTCGGGAAGTTAATGCAAAAGAAACACTCGGCTTTAATGGGCCCCGGGCGTGGAACTACGGCGGTCGTTTACATAGAAAACATTTTCGGTGTATCGACGGATCTCGAGTCGTTTGTATTGACGCGAGACGAAGCCAGCTGGTCGACTCCGGGCACAAAAGGCGAAGTAATTCGCTCCGACGACCGTAACCTCGAGCTGTTTTCTCAGAAAGCTGGGCTGGAAACGCGGCATGCAGTCCGTGACCGGCGCCCTGTCGCTGGCCTTCTTCCTCGGCTTGATCTATAAGAGTGCCTCCGTCTATCATCCCCAACGGCGGGCCATGCTGCACCTGAAGAATCAACGGGGTGGCAAGCTCAAGGAGAGGAGGACCGCCACCAAGGTGCCGCCCAGACAGCGTTGGGTCGATCTTAGCCCGCTGGGAAGTCGTCCTGTCAGGATGCTGATGCTGGCTGCTGCGGCCGCTGGATTTGGTCTCTACACACCTGCCTTTTACATCGTGAGTGTCTCAGATAATTTCGTTTAACCCTTCTACAGCTGGTCCCTTTTACAGATTAGATATAGCAATTTTGTTACGGAACCATGGCAACTATGACTGGAACTGTAGAAACAGACAGAAGCTATGACTGATATTTTTAAAATATGTTGGCTCGATTCATTGAACACGCTAAGTACCAAAAATTACCGCGAAATGTCACTAAAAATGTCTAAGTAATAAAAAATAATGTTAATAAAACTAAAGCTAAAAAATTAGAATTTATCATAGCTGTTTTACTTACTAAATTTCATCTTAAAAATCTCTGCTCGACCTTTCCATTCCAAAATTGGCCCGCAGTTTTTGCTTAAGTGTGAATTTGGAATTGCAGATGAAGTTGCTATTTGTTTTTGAAATTTGACTAATCTCTGTAGACATGGGTCACGCGGGCGGAATAGCTCGACGTCCGTTCGGACAAGAGAATCGTGCCGATGATTAGTTAGGCAAGTGGAATAAATCAAGCATTGATCAACCGGGTGAGTTAGTCCAAACATTAATCAGGCAAGTAGAATAGGTCGCGTACTGGTCGGACAAGTTATATGGACTCGTCGGTGGCCAATTAAGGAGAATGGGTCGGTGAATGGTCAGTCAGGAGACGTAAGCGATCAATCAAACGTGGGAAACGCTGCCGAACGTGCTATAGATCTGCATTATGCAATATCTTGCCGATAAAGTAATGCCAAATCAACGTATACGAAGAAATATTCCTCGATCGGCGTTCACATATTTTATAAAACATTATATAAATATTTCATACAGAATTCCTAACTCAATTCGGGATAATCCATAAAATTGCTTCTGTAGTTCGGTGCTACCAGACGTTAACGAATTTAAATACCACTGCCGAACAAACAGAAAGTCCGGTAATCATCGGTGGCGGTATCGCGAATAAATGCGGTCCAGTTTCTCGATCGTTGATCGCTGGCCAGTCTCCCGGGGTTCAATTACGAAACTGCCGCGGGCACAGTTGCATGCAGCAATCAACCGAGGGGCTACAATCCGTAACTCGATTGTCAGGCAAAGTTACACGGAAGTTGCTCGGTTTACACTCTCATAATCGCCGCTGGCCGGTCGCGTGTCTCAAATTCACTTCTCGCGCTCCTGTTAGCGATCAGGGTGCCATTAGGTGGCGCCCGGAAGTTAGCGGAGAAGGTTCAAACATAAAATCCCACTGAAAAATGTTACACCGAAGTACAAAAAAATCTGTTCCGAGTCGACAACAAAAACAACAAAAATCATTCTGCTGTTTAACTTTGAATCATAGAGTCTTAACATTAACCCCTTGCCGCACTTTAACGAGTGTAACTCGTAACGGAGATTTACAGTAATAACCAGTTAAGTATGAACGTTACTCTGTTCTTCCAAGTTCGAATAAAATTCTGTTCTTGTCTCCACAATATATAAATGCAGGTACACAATAAATACAAATTTTCTTCTTTTTCTAAGAAATTATTATAATCGAAAGACTTCTAGTCATCGTAGCTGGAAAGAGAATGGTACGGCAAGGGGTTAATTGTACAATAAAGTGATATCCTGGTTTCCTCAGAAAGATATAGGTTGAAAAGTAGATATCGCTAGAAAAGTAACACGTGTTTTCTATACACTCGTTTAGGATCGTCTCCGACGGTAATGAGAATTTAACAGAGAAGTAAAATGTTTGACAGAGAAAACCAAGTTTTCCCGAGACTCCCAAAACTCCACGAATGAATTCCCAAACACCCACGTTTGCATGGTCACCCACAGTCCACTAACAAGCAGCATCCGTTTCAGGCTGTGCATGGTAAAGAGGATGGTCTGGAAAACAGTGCTCTGGTGTTGCTGCAGACTTGTTTGGGGTTGGCAGCGGCTCTCGGTTGCGCAGCATGGGGAGTCGTTACCGCCAGGCCATCTGCTCAGTGTCTGGTGTCGAGACAGTATCTCTGCCAAGCGGCGCTGCTGGGAGTTGGTCAGTATACAACTTGTCATACTACTCCGACGATGTTCGCTTCGAATGCATTTCAAGGCAGAGCTCTCTCCGGCAACGAACAAAGAAAACCCCTGTCCTCGCGAAATGCCGTTGCGACTCGACTAACAAGTGGAGCGAGCTTGTCCGTGGTCAGACATGATTCAGACGATCGTTCTAGTAAAAAGTCTTCGGTTAGGAATGTTTATTTTCCTGGCAGATTTCTATTGTTTCTGCGGCGTACGGATGCGGACGCAACAAGTGACGTAAACCTATCACTGCTCAGACGAGCGAGTGGAACGTTCAGCCAAATTACCCTCCAGGAACATTGAGAACCTTCTTCGACGCTTACTCAAACTGTCCTGGATCGTAAATCCCTGCTAGATTGACCGTGTGCTACCAATCGCTGGCTTAAACCTCTCAAGGCAGTGCTTTTGCGAAAGCTTCCTGATATTTTCTGTTATTTGACTGATTAAAAGGCCCGATGTTAAATTGAGAAGATTATATTCAACGAGACGTTTTTGTTTCCAGACTGGCATAATTTTATTTGTTAATATTTCTCGTCGTGTTACTCTATGAAAGCTCTACGAAAGTGACCCGTACAAAAATACCTACTGAAATAACAGGGTTAGGCGGACAGATATTGGTCAAACTAAAAGAACCATATATTAATAGAACCAGACTAGTATAATTTACTGTCTTTATTTTCATATAAATAGCAGTTATTGTAGTTCGAAAAGCCTTCTCAAAATGTCACAGGACCATCTGTACTCTTCTTATTAAATTCTAGATTACTTCCTGTAGGCACCTTAATATTGTCAATAATTAAACAGCTGCACATTTAGACTATTTCAAAAGCTTCATAAAGCGCAATGTCACACGGAGTTGTTCATTGTCCGAGCATTTATTGTGCCATGCAATAATTTAGTTCAAAGACCGTTAAAATCGAACAAAAATTTTGTTACTGCGAAGAGTCGAACAATTGTCGAAATAATTCACTAAAATCGAGTCTGATCGCCGAGTCAGCCATCAGCAATGGCCGAAGCCTAATAACACCTGAATGGCCAGTGGGTAACGAAATCTTTTCGGCTGGCGTTTTAAACTGGTGTTGCGCACAAAGCAACACCATTAACGGTCCCGACGTCCCTCTTTGCGATACTCGGCCCGGCGTGACCAAAGGGAAAAACCATGCGAGAAAGAGTCGAAGAATCGTGGCCAGGTGCGCGCTGGCGTAGACGAGGGGTAGCGGGGGTCGGTGACTCCGGGGATAGAATGGAAAATACTTTGTGCCGGGGGACTCGAGCGAAGGGTAAGCCGGCTGAATGAGGGGCAAAGACGTGTGCACGCGGCCGACACTCGAAGAGAGCTCGCCGGCTTCAAAAGGGTGATAGAGCCACCCCCTGGAAACGGGTTGGGAGTGTCTACCCGGGCTGAATGAGGACTGCGTTTAGAAACCTCCGGACGACGAACTTTCGGAACGAAAGCGCAACACGGTTGGCCAGGCCGCGGCCAGCTTTTTCTTTTAGGACAATGATACGTACCGTGGGGGGGGGGGGGGGGGGATTTACGCTACGATAGAGCCGGAGCTGACAACGGGATGACTCGTCGCGGGAAGATTCATCGAAAGTTTCGCGACCCGAGTCCCAGACTCTAAATCTTCCGGAAACTAGACCGTTCGCATAATTTTCTCATTATTCCCTTGACTCGATCTTCTTTTTGGGGATCGACGTGCTCTGCGACCGCCAGAACATTTCGTGGGTGCTGACTTTTGGTGGGACTGGTGGTGGAACTGTTTTACCGCTTTTTGTTATTTGGGTTTTTGAGATTTCGAGGTATTTGAAAGAGTTTTGGGAAATTTGGGGGAACTGTTGCCGATCTCGCTTTCTTTATGTTTGCAACAATAGCCTGGCTATGATAAAGGTTCTGACAGGTTTCTTCCTGTAAATTTAATATTTTTAACTTTACAGTCTGTTAATTTCTACCATACATCGCGATGAAGCAAGTTTTCTGAAAAATCCTGCATTGCAGGATTCAGTTTTAGGATCGAAATTTCATTTTAACATTGACAACAATCGACTGAAATGATTCACACAATTGATATAAATAAAATTTCATTGAAGGACAAATACAAGAATTTTAACATATTTTTATAAATTGTTTAAAAAGATCTTCGCTATATCATTAAGCTTTTAGACGTCGACAATTGACATAAATGACCAGAAAAATTAATGCGAGCAAAATTAATTAATTTTTATAAATCGTTTGAAAATGCCTTCATTAGAAAATTAAACTTCTAGGTTGGCATTTTGTTCCAACGTTGTTTAACAATTGATATAAGTGATTCGAAGGATCGCTTTGAATAAAATAAATGAAAAAGCAAGTATTTGAGCTAATCTTTCCGGAATGTTTGGAAAGGACCCGATTACAGGATTAAGGTTACAGGTTCGCGATAAATCCTGAAGTGGTTAACAATTTATTTGAGCAAAGCCAACTGGAATAAAACTACAATTTCTCCATGCAGGAAGAAATAAATCAAACGGCAAGCTTACAGAGCATTTTTACCCCTTTCCTCCGATAAGCGAGAGCCGCCAGTAAATTTGCTGGCATACGCTGGAAACTGACGTTTGGGAAAAGCGTGTCGATACTTTCGCGCAAAACCGTGTGATTCGACTGACTGTCTCCCCTCGGCGCTGGCCACGACACTTCGGGACGATTTCAATTCCGACAAGGGGATGAAAATTTCACACTCGACCGCGGATGAAATATTCCGGGCTCCTTAACCATCCCCTATCGGTTTGCGTACTGCGAGCCACGGTTTTCTTTCAAAATATTCCACGCCGGGAAACGGAATAATAAAATTCGGGTAAATACGGGCCTCGCTATCGATAACACGTGGTGTGATTTTTCAACGAGTCGCGGTTGCATTTAGCACGATTATTTATTGTTGTTAGCTCGATACAATTGAACCGGCTTTTTTAACGGTTAATAATATCAACGCCGGGCATTAATATTCTTCATTAACTATCCGACAATCAATTCTGACAGTTTCAAATCCAATAGTTTCTAAAAATTAATTGCTGATAATGAAAAAGAATGCTGATAAATTGCTAAATAAAGAATTGATAATTAAAATTGCTCCTAAGCTTATTCAGTTATAATGTATTAGCATAATTATAAGAATAATCACAAAATTATATAATTACAAGTATAATTATAAGTAAAAGAAAATATATCAATATAATTGCAATTAGTTGAAATTTAAAGCAATTAAAAACATTTAAGGACGCATGCGTTCTATTTTCAGCACACCGAAATTATTGGGGAAAGAAATTTCTCTATTTGGCTCGTGTCACTTGCAATTGATGATCGTCATTCCTATTTTGCATAAAAATCCGCAGTCTAATCGCCGCAGCTTAAGAACAGCGAAAAGGAGAAAAAATTGATAAAAAGTTGTCGGAGCATCAATTTTTCTCGCTCGTATATTACGATCTTAATCAACAGGAAAAAGTTCTGACTTAATGAGACAAACTTCGAGCTCGAAGCCAAAAGTAAAAGTAGAGTAAGACATTCGCTGGTCAGACAAGTGAAACGAGTGCGTTTTTAGTCGGACAAGAGGAGCAGCCATGGCTTTGGTCCAGCCAGTAACGCGAAAATAGATCATCGTACTCCCAAACTATTCAAAGCACGAATCCCGCGCGCTATAATCAAACTAATGGAGTCAAGGCTTACCGCGAATATAGCAAAAATGACTAAAACGAGGTACGGGGCATTTCGGGATATTAATACAACTGTTAAAAGCATTCTTGTTTGATCTTATGCAGCCCGAATTTCGTATACGCCTCTAAAGTAATATACGTAACCCGAAACCAGCGATCGTAAACCTCTAGATGCACAAACATACAGCGTACATTACGATTTAACGGAGTACAGAGTGTAACTCTTGTTTATATTTTGTTTAATGAAATTTAGATAGTACCTTAACGAACATCTGGCTCTCAGCATCCGAGAAAGCCACTTTACCACAAACAAACGAATTTGTTAATAAATACATGAGAGGCATCGCTCGTGCAACATCGTATCGTTGGAACTGTCGGGAAAACACGGCATATGTTTGGTAAAATGTGATTCAATTTAATTAAAGCTTTTTCACAGAATCCGCTCGACGAGCCGGAGATCCTCTAACCGACGACCGAAATTAACGAGTAAAACCGGCCAATTCCGTGGAAGACCCACGAGAACTTCTCGAAACCTCCGATAGATTTACGTCTGTTTAGAAATACCGAGCACAATACCAAGGAAAATATCCCGATGATTTACCTCGACGGCAAAACGTTTCAGTTACCTCGGGGAACGACGTTCGCGGAGCAAACCGCCTTCAAAAATTCCAAAAAACAAATTTCCTTAGGTACTCCTCCTGTCCCGACACATCCGGTCTTCGGAGGCGGAAAATAAAACGCGACGAGAGGGAGCACGCGTCTCTCTGTCCCATTAAAAACGAAAGAAGAAACGAGAAAGTCAGCGAGAGAGATAAAGAGAGAGAGAGAGAGAGAGAGAGAGAGAGAGACGGAAAAATTGTGAATTCTTTTTCCTCGGATGGTTTATTTCCTGCGGGCAAACCGCCATGCACCGCTGGCAAGGGACTCGATCTATTCCGACGTGGATAAGCCGGTTTTTGGGCACGGGACTCTCTCTCTTCTCCACGGCTGTATGTTTAACTCCCGCTTGTCACGTCTCCTTTCGCCGTGGGGGGAGCGGAGGGTGGTGGCTGCGGGTGTGGACTCGTGCACCAACACGATGAAAATACGGTTCGCCGCTGATTACGAGTTACGTTCGCTCGGGAATTTTTCCTCGTACGGTTTGCATTTTAACCGTTGTTCTGCCTACCTTGTCCCGGACGCAGACGTAGCATTATCAACACGGTGTAAACGTGCCCGACGTGGAGCTTGTGTCCGTGCGCAATCGCTGGAGTTCTAATCATGAGCTCGAGTTTTGCACAAATTTTATTCCTAGCTCTACGAGTTTCTCCTATTTGGTGAACAAACCGAGGATTTTTCTGTTTATTATTCGACAATAGTAGCGTAGCAAGTAATTGGAGTAATATCGAAACAAAAATTGTCTGAGTTAATTGTAAGGAACACGAGTTAGACGAAAATATCTTTCTTCTTTTAACCCTTTGCCCTGTAATATCGTGCCAGACTCGTTACGAAGATTTGGAACATAATTTGTTGAATATGCACGTCATTCGCATCTCTTAAATTGAAATTAAATTTCACTTATCTATCATTAATATTTAAACGTTGAAGTAAGGGTTACCATACAATAAATATTTTCCTGTCCGGTATAGGAACTTATTAGCAACGAACAAAGGCTAGTCGACACAGCTGTTAAATAAATCGTAGTGCAAGGAGTTAATAATCATTCGAAAATAATGTTGCATTCTTCTAACGTCGTTACAATTTTGTATTTAACATACTCGTATTTTCCGAAAAATCTGCTGTCTAGTAACATCTGACCATAGAAAACAGGAGATAACTGTCTATAGTTCAGTATTGCCTTGAGATCGCATAAGTATCATGTCCCGTTGCATCCCCTTCGTAATTATCTTTCTTTAAAAAGCTTCGATCTCGTTGCTAAGCAAAGAGACCTACGGATCTAGTTGGCTGAACAAAAATTTTCTAAAATAGGAAGGTATTTCAGAAAAAAAATACAATCTTTTTCCAGGAATATGTTAAAAAGGAAGTAGAATTATTTCCCAGAACGTGTTAAAACGAAAATGGGACCATTTCGTGGAGAATATGAAAAAGAAAATTGCCTCGTTGTCAAGAGGATATTAAAATCAGGACGAAGCCCGCGAATTACCGCAATAAAAAACGCCGTCAGCGCGACGGAATGATTCGCGAGGACACTCGTTAAATTATCCCGTCTCACGGGCGTCATCGTGCTGCGTTGCCCCTCCCGACGACGGAAAGACAGGGACGAGACGATGTCGACGAGCCGCGCTGTCATCGTTCCCGTGTTGTTCTTCCCATCGTCGGCACCGTCTTCGTTTAGGCTCGCTCGCAGTCGCAATGCGTCTCGCGTCTCATTACCTCGTCCCACGTTTGCTCTGTTCTACATACTCGCCGGAGGATCGAGATTACTGCGAGAACTATCGGCTCTGTCGCTGCTCGACTCGCTCCACGTTCCTTGACCAATCGCGATCACGAATCGAATCGACGGCGACTCTATCACAATGAAGAAACGAATCGAAGGAACTGCGATTCGGAGTTCTCTGTATTAAGAGAGCACTCTGGTCTGGCCTTCTCGAAATGACTCTTCCACTGTATGCTTTCTTTTTTCATTACAGATTCATGTTTCCATCTAGGAGACGCGCTCTTCTCGAAACCTTGTTTTCTGATACGATCGACGCGATATCTCAATACCTGTCCGCCCGATATACTCCAAGATTTGGGAGAATCTTTGACAGACTTGCCGCTTGAAATGACATTCGTTTCTGACTTCTTCTTATTCTCCATCGTGTCAAAATATAACAACTGAAAAATCTGAACTCGTGCTTCTTTGATATTTTTGCTGGGAAACAGAATGGAGATTCTTTTTTTATACAAATACCCTATCTAAAAGTACATATATATAGCAATTTATGATGATATTTTTATTGCAAAATCTTAAGAAACGCGTAAGGAGACATTTTCGAAGACTTTGCAATGACTAAATTGCTGCAAGATGCGCAGCAGATGCACTTTCGAAAGAAGTAATCGTTTAGGGAAATGGCTGCCGTTCTTCTCAGCAGAAAAATGTCTAAAAATCAATTTTCATCCACATAGATAACCGTGACCAAACAATGGGCGATCGATATATCGTTAATTTAAAGCAGGCACATCGGGAGTTTGATGATCGTGCCATTGGAGGTTGGCGTGTTGCAGAATGTACCGTTTCATTGCTTTATTTCCGGTTCTGCTAATGACCGTGCGCCGTAAGAGGATTACAAAATAAACTGCGCCTTGTACCGTGCTGAATGGCGACGCTGAAACTCTCTCTCTCTCCCCCTCTCTCTCTCTCTCTCTCTTTCTCTCTCTTTGTGTGCAGGTACACGGGGTGTTGAAAAATGACAAGCGCGTTCCTCGAGAGCGTCCAGCACTCGACAAAGGAGTAACTCCAATTTCTGTAGTAATGGCGCTCTTTACTCTGAGAGATTACTATTCGCATCGATGTTCTGCCGCGCCGGCATTATCGAGACATTTATTTGACCCGATAACGCGTATTTGTCGGGAATAATGAGGACGAAGAAGAAACGTAACGGCGAAAGCACGCTGGCGTCATTAGCGAGCACGAAGCGCAGCCATAAGCCGCTATTATCAACCCTCTGATTAAATAATCCGTCAGTCGTGTTATTACTCGAAACTGGAGCCACTCGCGTCTCAAAGGCACACCGTGTCGTCGTCCCTCTTCTCATCAAAGCTTAAATAATTACGAAGCGAACAGATTTGAATTTATTACTGGCCTAATCCCGCTGCGCTCGTGATAGTAATCTCCGCAATCCCACCGTCGGGACCGGGGACGTGCCTCGCCGAGAAACGTGGACAAGATTCGAACGAAGTCAGAGGAGTCCCATCGAAATGGAATTTATTTAAAATTTCAGGCACCGTGACGCTACTTTATCCTCCGAATTTTTGACTGTGCAGTATTCATACGATTTGTATAGAATCAATAAATAACAAATTCGTAATCTAAGAAAGAATTGAGTTTAGTCGGCTTTGCGAGCTGGAAGTGTTCATGGAATTGCTAACAATTAAATTAAATTACAAATCTGAGATGTTGAAATATAAATAACATCAAATCTTTTTGTTATAGATGAAAGTTTCCAGATTAAGATGAACAAATGCGACTCGATTCGACAACGATTAAACACGAATTTTAAAATTCGGACATCCATTTTTATATTTTCCTTTTACTTATTTTCAGTAGTTCTCGAAAAAGAATATTTTAAGTAACTTAAGCTTCGGATATCGTAGACATATTGACAAAAGTTAAAAATTGACAACGCGAAACGTTGACTTAAACCGTCGTCAATTTCCTATGTACTATCGTCGTGTAACATTTTGATCAGATTTGCTAGCTTTTAAAGTCGAGGATATTGTATCCGTTATTGCGAGGAGAAGTTCAAGGATAATTTGAAAGTGCGATTGAATTTTCCTTTTCTGATTAAAGCAATAGCACAAGTGGCTCTGGGCAGTGTAGAGGGCTATCACGGGCTCGTCCTGGCGTCCGGACTCTACGGTGCTTCCCTCGGCGGCGCCCTTTACTCTCTGAAAATGCTTGCCCTCGAAAGATTGAGGACGAGACACTTCGCGCGTGCCTGGGCACTCGTGCAGGCTGCGGAGGCTCTACCTATTCTTCTCGGAGTTCCTCTAACCGGTAAACTCATTTACTTGGCACATACAGATTCCAGACCTAAGCGCTCAAACCCTTTAACAGAAATCCTTAGCTAGGTAAACAGAGGCAGTACTAGATACATAGAGGTAGTAGCAGTATCCAAACGTGACCTAGATTCAGTTCAGAAAATGTTCTATTCAACATCCCAGCTTTAGAAAGGCAACTAAGATGGAGACAGTAAGGACTGTAGCTTATAAGAGGCAATCAAGATGGAGACTACGATCTGAGTTAATTTACACATGTTTTAGGAGGTCTTTTAGCTAGCAATTGAATGGATTAGAATCATGATGGCGTAAGTCACATTTTCTTCATTGCGAAAAATAAGAAGCGTTGACGCGATAATTTAGAGTTAATTCATAGTAACTCAATAATTTATCTCACTTGACTTTTTAACATTTTGGCATGTATAGATTACATTTTAAGACGTAAGTCTACATTTTCGAAAATGTCACTTGCGCCGCTATGATTCCAACCCACTCAAATTCATTGCAGAAGTTGCGAAGATGAAGGCTGGTAGAATGAGTCCTGGGAATCCAACTTTGCAGCTCAAGGGAGGCGACCAAGTTAAGAATCAAAGGGATTATCGATCATAAACCTTTTCCAAAGCCCTAGGTCCAACTTTGCAGTTCAAATGTGGCAACCACAGAATTTATAGCACAGAACTGTACACACACAGAATGTACAATCCACATTGAAACCTTGAATTCTTTATTATAGTGGACGAGAAACCAGTCTTATTGATTATGACCTTTGTAGGTACTCCTAGGTCTAAGATTACAGCCCAAGGAAGACAACCAAGACAGAAATCACGAACCAGAACTAATCCATACTTGTACTTCAACTTGCACTGCAACCCTAGCATGCTTAAGGGAGGATCAAACAATATCTTCTAATCAATTTTTACATTTTATTTTTGCAAAATATATTAGTTAACAGTATTGCATAAATAAATATACCTCGAACAGAAAAGATAATATTTATAGCACTTCTTGCATGAATACAAAACGACCCTCCCTTAAGTTGACCTTAAACCTTCTGTTACCTTAACACTAAACTTGCCTCAAGGTATCTAACATATATTGCTTAGTATCGAGAAACGGCTGTATTTATTTAAACCTTCCGCAATTTTTATTATAGCATATGTTTGAATAAAGAAATTGATTCAATCTTCGTAATTTCAACAATTTGAAAATTAAGAATGTGAGACCAGTCATTTGACCGACCATGGTAAGTTTCATGTTAAGCGTCCTAGGGTCTTTAGCTAAACTTAAAATCCTCTTCGGTGTAAAGTAAATCAATTTTAATGATCATGGCCCACTTTAAGTGCTTTAGGCCCGGCATAGCAGCCCACACATCCAGCAAAGCGTGATCTCAGAAAACGCACGTTCCTCGTCGTCTCTCCGTAGGGTTTCTACAGAATTTTTCCCAGCGACAGCTGCAGACTCTATCCTCCTCTCTTCCAGGTTACATGAACGCGTACATCCCGAGGGTCGGTTACTACGCGTGCATGTTAAGTTCCTTGTGCGGCGCGGCGTTGCTGTTCCTCGTCGGTTCGGGCCAGCAGCCAGCGTCGCCGACGGTGATGCCCGACTCGCACCTATCCACTTCAGCCGTGCCACCGCTGCGCACCTGTCCACCCCCGCCGAGGCCCAGGCTGCCCAAGTCCCAGTCCCTCCACGTGCCCTTGAACATCGACGAGAGCCTGCGCGAGAGGGACATGAGCGAGAGGATGCACCACAATACCGAACACTATTACCAGCCACAGTTCTACGGGCCAATCAGGCCCAGCAAGAGTGTGCCCGAGGGATTGAGCCATCAGGACTCTTACAGGAGCCGACCGAGGCGCCATCGCGACGTCACCGTGATCGAGCAGATCACCACCTGCGTTTAAACTCCCGTTAACGATCAAGGCGGATCACGTTCGAAACTGGAGCTGCGGGCTCCTCGAGAAGTAAGCGATTAGGCTCGCGGTTCGGTTCAAGGTAGAGGCGGTTTTCGCGATCCCGATGAGCAGGATGTGGAGGAGACATGTCAAGATGTTGACCTGAATCTGTGGATCGTGCGCGTTTTTAGTGTTCGTCGATCATTGAAGCCGAGCCTGAGCATATATGGAATGACATTTGAAATAATATTGTTTGAAATATTATTTTACATAACGCGTTCTTTTACGTTATAGTTATTTGACATATTGTTTTAGATAACATGCTATTCTCTGCTCTATCATATGGTGATCTAATTGACAACACTGAGTCCGGTTTATGCTGATATCTTCGTTGACATTTCTGGAAGATGAAAGGACCGGAAACCATATTAGATGAAATCAGATAAAAATCTCTTAAGAATGAACTTTGTGAGGAAACAATCTTGCTCGAAGCAAAGTGCTTATTATACTGTCTTATTACACTATACATTATTA
The DNA here is from genome assembly GCA_028455555.1 of Augochlorella aurata. Classification (NCBI taxonomy): domain Eukaryota; kingdom Metazoa; phylum Arthropoda; class Insecta; order Hymenoptera; family Halictidae; genus Augochlorella; species Augochlorella aurata. Next base: position 7,324,164 of record CM052150.1, on the reverse strand, counting down.
TACTGTCATCAATTCAGAGTCGTTATTACATTCGTCTATGTCCTAGGAGACGGAGAAAGTAGAGAGGAAATAATTGTCCACGTTGTGAACGCTCAAGACCCACAGTTCAGCTTCAATGTACGACATCGAAAAGTCGATACCGTCGACAGGTACGATTGTCGCGAGTCAGGGGCCGGGATGAACGGAGTTTTTCCCGAAACAGCGAGCCGACGAAAACATTTCAATTACGAGGAAACAAGGTCGGGGATCGATCGCCACAGTTCTTTCAGTGATCGTGCGCCGATCATCGCCGCGATCGTCGCCCGGCGGCCGCAAAATTCGTGATCTTCGGTACACGCAATATCCGCGGGACAATGCGAGGAGCTATTATCGCGACACGGCATTCAGGGCACTCAGCGCGGATGGGTGACATCAAAATCGCGCGTCATCGGAAATTCGATTGAACCGGGGATCCCGCGGGCCAGGCCGGGCCGGGTCGGCTCGTCCCGGGCCGGGTCCAGGGACGCGTGTCAACAGCATCGAGCCTCGTATAAGATTACCGCCGGTCAAACTACGGTGATTGCGTTCGGCCACCGGTAAATTTTGCGTTTATGACCGAGCTGATGTTTGCCCGCGTCCCCAGCGACACCGGAGATCCCGGACAGCGTGAAAATCTCATCGAGCCGTGGTCAATTTGCCAGGAAACGTGGACAAAAAAAGTATTCGGCTTGTGGAATTTAATTAACCCTGCGATTCCTCGAGCAACCGCCTCGATTCCAAGTTTTTGATTATTAGTGTTCAGCCTAAAGCGAGCTTTAATCGCGTGGCGTTCGTTTGACCGAGCAGAATAATTGATAATCGAATCAGAGGAGGGATCGAAGACAACTGTGATATCGGTTTCAGTTCTTGAAAGTACTGATAACTTATTTTTCTCCTGTTATTCAATTTTACGAAAGTTATTCCATTTTAGAAGGTGTTCGACACGCATTTTACTTGTGCTACATACCGCACGCGTGACTTGAACATAGAATTCATACTTTTAGTACTTAAAGGTATGGTTATTATGTAAAGTAGAACTGTAACCGAAATGCATAACCGAAACTCGAAACCGAAGAACGGTGGTTATAGAATCGATATAATATTCATTTTCAAGAACCAAAACCGATATACCTTATAATTGGACCGCTGATCTTTGTACGAAATAGAAATTGTCTGCGTCAATTACAAGACATAGAAGTCAAGCATCTTTAATAATTTTAATAAATGATGTCTATCCATTCTCGTCACAAATGAATAGAATTCACATTTCACATAGGGTTAGTGCCGATATATTAAAACGTTTATTTTCGAAACCTTTACAATCGTAGCAAAAGTTCAACCTTTTTAAAAACTGAATAACGAAATTCTTGTTATAAAAAAAATGAAGACGGTATGAATATCGTCCATATTTTCGTCGGCAAATTGACTATTGTTCATCGACCACGCGAATGAATTCGCCCGAATTTTCAGCATCGACGATTGCCGGCGGAACAAACAATACGTGGTCGAAACTATTGGACTTTTTCCATTTTTGCGGTGAGAAGAAATTACGCGGAACTCGGACCCGCGATTCTGTCATCTATCGACACGCCGATTAAGCGAATTATAGTGGATTTCGATGGATTCGAGTATTATAAAGTGCAAAAGAATCTCGGAGAGTTGTCGTAGAGCTCAAGAGGTCAAAGAACTGGATCGCTGTCGCAACTGATATCAAAATTAGAAGCTGTGCGATAGATAACAGATTTTTCGGAACGGCGGATATCGTTGACGCGATCGTGAAAGAAGCCAGTTAAGAAATCAAAACACGAACGGAACATAATTACGAGACTTTAGAGAAATGAATCTTAGACTGTTGAAGTATCGTTAAGAGGACTTATGTTCCTCGTCGGTCGACGACGAGGGGGATGGATATTAGTGTGTACGTAAACGGAACTTCTATAGTCTGCAATTAAATTATCAGAGTAAGTTAGGGAAATACTTATCCGTGTTAATGGTTTCTTAGGCGCAATATTGCAGCGAGGGAAATATCAATCTATCCTCTATCGTTTGGAAGGACATTTTCAACCGGTGCAAAAAATGTTCGATCCTTTCGGACGATCCCGATATTTGAACATTTTATTTCGCCGTTGCGATGCGCGTTGATTTTCACGAGCACCGATAATTCACGGCAGATTATAAACTGTTACCCTAATCGATCATCTCCCGAAATCGTCAGGAGAGCACAATTGTTTTCTAGAATTCTCGCATTCGTCAAATCGATTCACGGGAAACGAAACAGTTACACGCAGATCGATACTTCCCTCCCACGTGTGTTCACAAAATGGATCAATTAGACTGCGGATGGTTTCCAAAAATGTTCTGCATTGGTTGCGAGATATTAGAATTGAAAAAGTATTTGCCTCTTCCATTAACGCTTTGACCGCCATGCCAACAATCTTGACATTTTCAGGAAATTTGGTCAAATCAAAAATGAAAAGTTAAGTTGTACATGGCATCAATTACGTTTTCAATATCCTTACGTTTCGCGGATTCCAATAAATTTGGGAATATACAATCGATTAGCGTAGTAATTAATTTTCACATATGAACACAATAATTTCATCAGTCATATGTGGATTACCTGGCAGTCAAAGTGTTAACAGTTTGAATACGTTGAGAATAGTACATGATTGCACTTAAATACGTTGAGATTTTTCATAATTTTATATTTCATTTATTAACTATTTTTTAAAGCACTTTTCCGTGCTTTTGCGTACAAAATCCGCAGTTTAGAGATAACGCGTAGGACACAACAGGGAAAGGACAAGGCCGACAGCACGTTCGAAAGAAAAAGTTAAGTTTCTAGAATGAAAGATATATCGAAACTGGAGCTGGCCTCCAAGAATCGCCAACGCGAATCGCTAGTCGAAAGTTTGTTTACGTTTAAGATATAGTAGAAACCTCGAAAGTAAGTACAACATAGGAACAATTTACGCGTATTAATGATACCGACGAGGCAGGGCGCGAACGGAACGGAGAATCAAAACGCTGGTGACCAAAGTATCACGGTCGAAACGATCTGTAATCTAGTCGACGAATTTTTTCTGGTATAACTCGTACGTACGTATAATCTGGAAGCTCAATTGTAGCCCCTGATAGAGGGGCAATCGTCGTTTCGAACTTCAAAGAAGCAAACATAGACTCCGGAAGCTTCAAAGTCAGATTGTACGCCCCCCGCAAAACAATTAATCTACCTTTTAGCTGACTAAAGATTCACCTGGATTCGAACAGTACTTGCAATTACTCGAATCATCGTCTAAGAATTGACTGAACACTCGAGTCGATCTTTAACCTTTGATTGGTGTTGTTGGACAATTTACTCTGTTCAATCACTCTCACTTGACAACTTAGAATTGCACCGAAACTGTTCCGCCAATCTTGACTTTCCATCGCGTAGACGATTTTATCGATGGCGGTTCGAACGGAATCAATACGCAGCACCAATTAAACGTTACAGCGTTCTATTCCTATTAGCGTGTAAAAGCATCATCCGAAGACTTTGATACGGGAACTGAGTCATCAAACGGTAAATGATTAGTACCTGAATATTAAGTGTTCTAGGTTTACGCGACGCGCGAGTATCATTCGATTACCGAGCATCGTTTTTACACGATAGATTTTATTCGGGATTGATTTCGTTCCAGATCAATTCTCGAGGGGACACGATATCAAACATGGCGTCGCCGAGCCCCGCTTTTTTTAGTCGTTTCTATACACGATTTCTGCTCTTTGCTGTTGCTTCAATCACCGCTGTACTGTTCAAAACTTTCCCGATGATTGCCTTGTCGATCGCGCCGCGACGATTCCGGTCGCGAACGGACGAAAGTAGGCTACTTTAACGAAAGTAGAGCACTTCCGGTCACGGGAGTATCATCTAGCATCTCGGAGAATTCGTTTTTTATATCTGACTCTCGATGTAGCTCTGATTTTTCGATGAATTTTCGAAGGCGCGACCGAGGATTCGTTCGATCGCTCGTCGGACCAAAATGGCGACGAACCGGAAGATCTGTTGACGAAGAGGATCGTCCGGATGTCACCGGAACACGAAATCACTGTGCGAAAGTTCATAAGCATTCTTCTGTAATCGTTCGCTATCGCGAGGACGTATTTAGGTTTCCCAATGAAACGGAAACGATCCGAACGTTTACGAAGTTCTTCATTATTCTCTGTGGTGAATTGTTCGTATACTGCCAATTTTTATAGGACACCGAATGATTCTATCTTCGACACACTACAGTTTACACACACGCGCGCGCACGCGCATCGTCACCGACAGTTCAATATCTCTCAGTGTAAATCCGAGTGTACAAACAAGTAATTCACGAACCAACTTGCTCGACGTTGGGTTAATCGTTCACACTTCGACAATTGTTCTTCGGGAGTTTTCCTCAGGAACTGAGAGGAGACGACGGAGACACGGATCTCGGATCCCGGATGTGCCTGGGACCTTGTTTGCCAGTCAACACGTTTACTACTTCTTGTTATAGTTGACTCGATTCAAATGTTTTCACGTTTCAGTAATGCGTAGCAAAAAGAGAGAAAATTTCAGACGTTATTCTTAAACATACCTCTTCACTTTGTTCACAAACAGGAAGAAACAATTACAAGCAACGAGACTCCTGTATAATTTATATCTATCAAACACCATTCTACCGCGGATCTTTATGCGTTTGCCGCTTGTACAGATGTTTAACATTTTGACTACCGCTACGAAAACTTTAAAATATTATAAAACTGAAGTATCTTATTTAATCAAAGTTAAGTTGCGCGACATCGATTAATTTGTCAACGTTCTTAGATTCTGTTGATCTTAATAGAATTAAGTAGGTACATACATTAAGTAAGTATAAAAATTAATTTTCCAATCAGAGCAAACGATGCCGCCACTCATACATGGGTCAGACGCGTCAATCAAAGTGTTAAAGTACAAGAAAACATGTGTAAACATTTTATCTTACGAAGATACTTCCCATCTGTTTTAGTGTTCACGAAATTGAACGACGAACTGCGGATTCGCATAAAGATCCGCAAGCTGCACGTTTCAGAACGCCGAAGATAAATGATTCATTTGCACTCGACTGAATTCCCACGTTTTCGAAGCAAAACAGAGAGGTTCGTTCACTGGCAATTCCGATATTCGTTATCAATGAGCGAACGTACGGTTACGAAGAGAGGTGAGGCGGGACGATAGCGATTGAAAGGGCGGAACTATGGTCGAAACTTCCGGCGGAAACGCGTAGCAGAGCCGAAGGGTGTCCAAGAGGCTCCAGGACTGTTGACTTCTAACTGCTCTATAGAAACGTATTAAACTTTCGTAGGAGAAAGGAGGCTGAGCTTTACAGGAAGTATTTGCACAATCACGATAGACTTCGGAACGCAAAGTCATTTCAACATCGACTCTACCCCCCGATTCCCAACCCCGTAAACCCTCCACTCCCCATCCCAACACCCACCTCTTTGTTAGATGTATTTCGAGAAATCTCTGATATGTATACAATTGTGTATATATAAACATACCGATTCGTAAAAAACAAAGCTTCTTGTAAACATTTACGGATAACTCGTATAAATTTCTTCACCTTGTAAATATGTACAAGGTAATCCCCCCTCCCCCCCCCCCCCCGTTTACGAAACGTTGAGCATTTTGTAAAGTTTTATAAATAGTTCTATGTAGTTGAACAGCTGGACCAATAAAACGTATATCCGATTGTACGTGTCAATTATTTTGACTTTTCTTGCCCCGGCGCTCTCCGCTATACTCGGCAAAACTGTAACTTGATTTAGGAAAGGATAAACTGGATCGATTCACCGAAAGTTTAACGGAATTCTTTCATTTTATCGTTGAACGTGATGAAAATATGATTGTACAGTTAATAGGACTTGTGTAAATTGTGGTAACTTGATTCAACAAACAATAAACTGGATCAATACTTCGAAGATCTAGCTAAAACGTTGACTCGATTTAGCGAGCGATAAACCGGATCCATCCTTTTGAGATCCACACAATCTCTTTTATTTTATTGTTACCTACGATATACTATTGTACAATTAATAAAAATTCAGCGCTGTTTACTGTGCTCGACAATTGCGTTTATCAAATAATAAACTGGATAAATCCCTTACAGATCCACAAAATCTTTCTTATTTTATCGTTAATTATGAATTTAATGTAATTGTAGAATTAATTATCTTTATTTCATCGCTAGACGCAAATTAAATACGATTGTACGGTTGATAAGAGTTCCTTTATTTCCTCGCCAGCTATGAACTAAACATGACTGTGTAGTTAATAAAGGCCGTAGTTTTGACAAATTTCGAACCGAGTGACCGACGAGTCAGGGAAAGGAAGTAGGTTTCGACGAAGCCGTGAATTTCGGACGCGTTCCGCTTCCGGCGTCGGTGGAATTTCGCGAATCTGCATCGCCGACTCGAACAATGGCCGCAACAAGGGAATAAAACAATAACGTGCCGGACGCGCACTTGATAAAAAAAGAAGGGCAACACGTTGCTTTGGGAAAGGAAGTATACTGCGCAACAAATGCTGGGGTTTCACAAGCCGCGCCGCACCGCACGTCGTCGCCACGAAATTTGCTGAAAAGCGGGGATGTAAAAAAAAAGAGAGAAACAGCGGAGGCAGGAGAGAGACGAAGGAAAGTGCCAGAGAGAAGGAAGCGGGGAAACAAACTTGGCCGGAACAACGGTACCTTTTATTCTTTCCTCTGCACCGTGCTTTTGTACCCGGGCGCGGGTATGCTGTTCTCTTTGTGCCCCCGTGTAAGTAAACGGTAGGAGATTTCAAATTGCAAACTTTCTTAACGAAAAAGTTCCGCGAACAGACGTGAAATGTAGTCCGCCACTCGCGTTTCAATCCTCAGGAATAAGCACTTGTGCTGCGGAGCTGCGTACGTACACAATTCAGACCTATTCCAACGTTATGAAAGCATTACGCAGAAGCGTGAAATACTTTTTAATGAATCCCAGCTCGCCTTAACACATTTCGGACGGTTCCAGTGACGTTTGTTCGTTCTAAGATGGAAATTTATTTTGCTTTCACAAGATAGTTATTTTAGAAATCGAGTGGATTGATACTGGACTCTGCCTATTATGAAACAGGAATTCGGAAGGAGAACGGTCTGGAGAACTCGTCTAGAGAATGGACTACAAATGTCGTATCACATTGGAAAATAATTTTTACATTATCAAATTTGTTTATAGTTAAAAAAAATCTGTTAAAAGTGGAATTAAACGGCGATACCGAAAAACTATTTCGGATTTGGAGTTAGAATGGCTGCGAATGCAAAAGGTTAAAAAGGGTTCTAGAAAGATATAGATCTAAAAAAAGTTTGAAAAAAAGTAGGATCTATAGAAAGGTTTGAAAGAAAAGATCTAAAGAAAGATCCATTAACTTTATGTTACAAAAACAATTATCAAAGTAATGTAATATTTCAAGCATTCTGCAATTTATTTTCTGTTAATTTGGACATAAAATTATAACAGTGAGCACAAATCATTTAAGCAGTTAGAACGACAGAGCAAGTGATTCTTACCATTTTTATCATAAGATAATATGCACATTGTGGCACGAATCATCCTCTTAATATTTAACGATAGTGCCATTTGTGATAAGTGGCGCCGCTTGTTACAGAACTTCGAACTAAAGTTAAGATGTTGAGACTATATATATAAGGCTAAGACCGTTGGTAATTTGGCTAACAGTTTGACCGTTTTGTCACTACACCAATTGGCGCTCTACGGACCTCGAACGGAGCATCATTTTTTCTCCAAAAGAAGCGCTATAGTCATTCGCATACGCAGAATGCAAAATCGCTCAAAAACATTAATTATGGTATTTTTTTTATATATTTTAACACCTTATCTACGAATGACGCCATTTGGCGTCAAATTGAATTCTGTTATCGATAAGCCCGTCGATAAGGTGTTAATTATGGTATGGTATAAATTGGGGTACGGAATTATTCAGGAGAGTCTGTTGCATTGATATACATACCGCATATAAAACCGTATGGTAATCCATGTAGAATAAATAAACTTTATTTAATGAACTGAATATTGCTGAAAAGATCATTTTTAGCATGTCTATATATCCATGAATATCTTTTAACTTCTGTGAGCTTAAATTAAAATACGATAATTAATATCGAAAGAGGTTTTACGGTTTATTGAAAAAATGTTTATTTCGATGAGATTGATATATATATATATATGTATACATATATATATATTTATATATGACATTCTCATTCGCACAGGTAACTATATTGTACATAGTACGATACAGTCTCCTACAGGCAGTAACAGATGCAAGTAACGTCGTCGTTACAAACAATCACTCTAATTCACACGTACACGCTGCGTAGTTGTAACGTGAGTTACATAACTGTATTTATTCGATTATATATTTGTATATGTAATAGAACATACAAAAGAATTGAGTAAAATAAATTAACGCGCATAGTCTTGATCGGGAATCAAAGAAGCTACTCTCTCGATAGTAAAAATCCTTCCATTAAATGTGCCTTCCTTTCTCTTACGTAGAAGACCGTTATGTTACGTGGCAAAACACATTATAGGGCCAATACACAGTGTGTGAACGTCGCGGAACCGTGTACCGTTTCATTCCAATGCAACATAATAAGTAACGAACGTTCGTCGATCAGTCTTTCACTTAAATACTCGACGTATCAACGACGTGGGTGTATCTCTGCAGCATTCGCGTAAGAGACTGGCGGAAATTCAGTCTAAATTAGGACGACTCTGTGTACGGATTAATTTCTAGTTAAAGCTCGTCCTTTAAATCATCCTCATCGCCACCAGTTGGTGGAATACCACCACCAGGCTCTTGATACAATTTAACGATGATAGGCTGAACAATATCACTGAGTTCCTTCTTCTGTTTCTTGTATTCTTCCGGATCGGTGTCCTGGTTGTCTTCCAACCATTTAATTTTCTCTTCGATGGCTTCTTCCATTTTTGCCTTTTCAGCATCGGTGACCTTCGATCCAAGTTTCTCTTTGTCGGTCAACTGATTCTTTAGAGAATAAGCATACGATTCGAGTTCATTGCGCGCTTCCACCCGCTCTTTCAGTTTCTTATCGTCAGCTGCGAATTTCTCAGCGTCTGAGATCATTCTCTCGATATCGTCGGGTGTCAGCCTGTTCTGGTCGTTGGTGATCACGATCTTTTCGCGGTTCCCGGTTCCTTTGTCTTCAGCAGACACTTGGAGAATACCGTTAGCATCGATCTCGAACGTGACCTCAATTTGTGGAATTCCTCGTGGTGCTGGTGGAATTCCGGTCAGGTCGAATTTACCGAGAAGATGGTTGTCTTTCGTCATTGGACGTTCACCTTCGTATACTTGAATGGTCACTGTGTGCTGATGATCGGATGCGGTGGAGAAGATTTGAGACTTCTTCGTTGGAATTACGGTATTTCTACAGTAACAACAAAGTAGAATATGTTATGAATTAACATTTGGAATTACGAAAAAAATTATTGAAAAAAAGGCCCATGTAAATGGGGAAACGTAATTTTACCTAGGAATAAGTTTGGTCATTACACCGCCGACGGTTTCAATACCCATGGTAAGTGGATTCACATCCAGTAATACAATGGCATCTGTGTCCTGTTCTCCAGACAGTACTCCAGCCTGAACTGCAGCACCATATGCAACAGCTTCGTCGGGATTAATGCCCCGAGATGGTTCCTTGCCGCCAAAGAATTCCTTGACTAATTGTTGAACTTTGGGAATTCTGGTAGATCCTCCAACAAGTACAATTTCATCGACGTCCTTTTTGTGCATATCAGAGTCTACTAATACTTTCTGTACAGGTTTCAAGGTGCTTCGGAACAGATCCATATTCAATTCTTCAAATTTGGCACGGGTTAACGTCTCGGAGAAGTCTTCGCCCTCGAAGAACGACTCAATCTCAATCCTTACCTATAAAATGACAAACATACACCACAATTAGTATCTATGTCTATTTTATGTAAATCGATGGTACAGAGGAATTTTTTCATACTTGATGGCTAGCACTAAGGGCTCTCTTGGCCTTCTCAACTTCACGACGTAATTTCTGCAATGCTCTACTGTCCTTGCGAATATCTTTGCCTTTCTTCTTCTTGTACAGTTTGGTGAAATGATCCATTACACGTTGATCGAAATCTTCGCCACCCAAATGAGTGTCTCCGTTTGTTGCCACTACTTCGAATACTCCGTTATCGATTGTAAGTAAACTAACATCAAAGGTACCACCACCCAAATCAAATACCAAAATGTTCTTTTCTCCATCTTTTTTGTCCAAGCCATAAGCGATCGCAGCTGCTGTAGGTTCATTAATGATTCTCATAACAACAAGTCCTGAGATAGTACCTGCATCTTTGGTAGCCTAAATAAAAATAATTGTTAGTTTAGGGCAAGTTACATCTATATTTTAATTCTCTACCTAATTATCAATCTAAACTTATGGCTATAGTTGACAGCAATTTATAATTTTTGCTTACTTGTCTCTGAGCATCATTGAAGTAGGCTGGTACAGTAACAACTGCATGAGTAACTTTTTTGCCCAAATACGCCTCTGCTGTTTCCTTCATTTTACCAAGAACCATGGCAGAGATTTCTTCGGGAGCAAAGATTTTATCTTCGCCATTGACAGAAACTCTTATGTATGGTTTGCTGTTCTTTTCAATTACTTTAAATGGGAAGAACTTGATGTCATGCTGCACGGTAGATTCTGACCACTCCCTGCCAATCAATCGTTTGGCATCAAAAACTGTATTTTCTGGATTTGTGGTCAACTGATTCTTTGCAGCATCTCCAATTAGACGTTCACCATCAGCAGTGAACGCTACATATGAGGGTGTGATTCTGTTTCCTTGATCATTGGCTATAATTTCTGCTCTCCCATTTTTATATACACCGACACTAAAATAAGTAAATATTTAATAAAAATATCTTCTTCCATATTATTAAGAATAATATTTTATTTGGCACATACCAAGAATAAGTTGTGCCCAAATCAATTCCAATGACAGTCCCAATATCTTCCTTCTGCTTCTCTTCCTTCGTAGAAGAAAGAGCTATTAAGCCCAACAAAATTAGAGCTTTAGCTCCTTTCATTCTTCTTTAAATAAAGACTGCTGTCCTGTAAAACATATGTCAAATATTACATGTCATTCACTGAATGAGAAAAATTTCAAAAAACTAAATAAAAGAATGTTTAACCATATGATAAATTTATTATGCTAACGCAAAACCACGCTGATAAGAATGATATTTCCAATTTAAATAATCGGTTGACGGCATACCGAATTCCGACAAGCATGCAATTCGGTATGTATAGCGTCGTGCGGTACACGCTGACAAATACTTCGCAAAAACTATCACAAAATTCTGTAATTGTTAGGAAAATTGTATGAAACGGTAAGAATGGAGGTAAAGAAAAGAAAACTTCTATTTTGATCAAACGTGCTTGAAACGTATACACTTTTCTAGCAAGACGTGGCAAGTATAGTATCCTCGTATCCTCAACGGTCGATGAAATCTTTCAAATATGAACATTGGCGATATATCGACGTTATTAAAAATAACTGAATTTTCATTCGATACTTACCGCTTCGAAAATTTAGTGTGCGTTTAGTTTCTTCTCTTTTGAGTAAAAAATCTCTCCACTTCGATATAACTTGAATGAACAACAAGGAGTAACTGACTACAAACCGTTTCAGTGCCGGGATATTAACGAAAAGATTTCGTCGTGGCCTCTGTCGATTGGTCTCAACGAATCCGCATCAGTGGAAACGCCGACGCTGATTGGTCTACATGCTTACAGTTGGCTAACATTGATAGGCCCACGTCACAACGGTGTTGCACTTCTGGAAATTTCGAGTACAATGTACATTTGTCATTGAATGGATTGATGCTGGATCGTATCTCACGCAACATAGAAGGATATTTTCATTCGTTTGTACATGTTATCAAACGTCGAAAGATATGCACATACACCTATAAAAATAAAGAAGTTTTCAAAACCAAATACTGATCCCAAAATTTTATGATAGCATTTATATTCCTTCTTATAAGATTTTATAAATAACTATGTGAAAATCGTTTTATTTCAATGCTTGAAGCTTAATCTGTTAATTTCAATGCAGAATAGAAATTGTTTTATAGAATATTTAATTACGAATTACAACTCTTAAAACATTGGTAAAAAAAAACTTGTATTAAAATAACGTGTACCGTTAGAACTCTTTTATAACTCTGATGCAAAAAAATTAAATTTAACGGGATTTGGCTTCAGGTTTGATTTACAAGGTCAATACAACATATCTTTTTACAGAATCTTTTAGAATATATCTTGAAGTACCGTGTCTTTATTTAAAACATCAAACACCACCTTAATAATATACATATTAAGCACATTTCTTGTAACAATTTTAATACTTGCTCTTCGGTTGTAACATATCCAAAATTAATGGTGTAAAATATGTTATAATACAATCGGCCCCTGCTCTTCTCATAGATAGTAGAACTTCGTTTAAAACGTTTTCTAAATTAATTGCGCCATTTTTAGCGCCATGATACAACATGGCATATTCTCCTGAAACTTGGTAGACGAACATTGGATACTGTGGATGTGAATCTTTTGTGTGTCTAACTACATCCAAATATGCTAAGCCTGGTTTTACCATAAGCATATCAGCTCCTTCTGCAACATCTCTGGCCTATAAAAAACGTATGGAATGTATTATAAACGCAAATGAATTTTCAAGAACAAGATAATAAAATGCTAACAGCAGCTCTAGCAGCTAGTCCATTGCTTCCTGGAGGCAATTGGTAGCATTTTCTGTCTCCAAACTTGGGTGCTGATTGCGATGCATCTCTGAAAGGTCCATAAAAGCCAGATGCAAATTTGACAGCATAAGATAATACTGCAACTTTGTTTGACAATCCAGCTGAAGCCAATTTCTGCTTTATTGCACCTATTCTTCCATCCATCATGTCCGATGGAGCCACAATTTGCGCTCCTTTATTCATTAATTTCATAAGTGGAAGCTAATTACATTTAACCCTTTTGCTATGAAGTGAATGTTCCTTATGAACATTCTTTGTCATATACCAACACCAGCAAAAGAGTTAATCATATAATATTCATTTAAATTTTAAAGAAAAGGATAGTTTTACCAGCTTTTGCATATGCAAGGGCAACCTCTGAAATTCTTGAAATACTAGCTTTATTATTTATGCTTCCATCTTCGTTCAAGATTCCACAATGACCATGAATAGTGTAAGCACATAAACAAACATCGCACGCTATCAATAAATTTGGGAACCATTGCCGTATTAAAGGCACAGCTTGGATAATCGGATTCTTTAAACTATCTGCATTGCTTCCAATATGATCCTTTAAAAAGGTCAATTTTAATTTATTTATTATAAAAAGTTTTGTGTACAATATTTACCTTTTTCAAGTGTTTTGATACGCCGAACAATAATATAGATTGCAATCCCTTAGAAACCAATGGCTGCAGTATTTTATGCAATTGATTAATGCTATGCCGATAAACGCCTGGCATGGTAGTAATGGGATCTTTAGCATCCTGCTCATCTCTGAAAAATTATGTCTAACAAATATTTTTATATAAACTTCTAACCTAGTTATAAATACATATTCATGCTTTTAATTTGTCATCAATACATAAAGATTTGAATAATTACTTTCACGTATATTTCCTTTACTTGAGCATATGTTAATTTCTCAATTATTAGTATTTTGCTTAATTTAATATTATTTTACCATGAAACTGCATGCTTATCTGATCATGTGTCTATGGGTAGGAATATTTTAAATTTTCCCGCATACCCTATGCATGTATACTTGTGTTACTGCATGATTCGAAGCGGTAGGTTATGAATTGTACTTACGAAATGAAGATTGGATACATAAGATTGCTGACAGTAATCTCCACGTTTGGCGACTGCCATTGTCGAAGAACAGGATGAAAAATACCACTGTGAAGAGTATGGTTTGCTACAACTTCTGTCATTTTCGAAATTGTTGTAAACCGTTATGTACTCGTCGTACCCGTTTCACTGTTACATAAAAAGGTAATGTGAAAGCAATGTAAGATTTTCGAAGTTATTCTTCGGAATGAACTTTGAAACATCATTGTATTTTGTTAATTTTACTTTGCTCTCATCCACAATGAATTAAAATTGAAAGAATTTATTACATCACTTATAACATAACATCATTTTGTTACCTGTATGTATTTCGATTGTTTCTTTTCTCTGATGTACCTAAATGATATCCACACGGTGCATGTTTTTTTGCGTTACCTTATGTAAATAGAGAACTTCGAATGACTATATTATGTATGTACATTTTACGCAAAGTTCGTACAGTTTGAATAACGTATTATCAGAAATCATGATACTGCAAAAAAGTATAGAGCCACATGCTTTAACAAAGACTATGAAGATAACTGATTACTACAAAATTTCCTCGATTTACTCACTCACACATTTCATCAAAATAAGTTGAATTAATTTATCATTGTACTAATTGTTAATTGCATACATTTAACTAAATGAAAATACATTTTTTTCAAATCATCTTAGAAATCGTCTATTTTCCCTTCCTACAGTAACTGTGGGACACCCTATATAGTTTAATCTGAACATGTCGCAACTCAAAGTATATACACACATGATTACATACATACGATATGTACTTCATAGACTTAAAATATTTAGAAGAATTAAGAATTATGCTAAATATGCAACAAGTTCATGAAAAGAGATAGAGGCTAGCCATTACTACAAGTTACCATAAATAGTGGTTATGTTACGTCAACCGTACGAGACTGACGTATTGCGTAGGATTAGTTAGATATTATAAGTTTGCTCTCTCTGTCGCCAGCACCTTTTTATCCTACCAAGTTTCCTGCATACTCATTTCTTCGAATGCGGCTCGAAGTCTCAGCGTAGCCCCTTCCTTCCGTCGTATACCAGAGCGTGCAGGATTCGGTTCGCTGACTCGACCACGTAACAGCATGTTGAAAGTTCGCGCGCTCGTCTCTCATTGGACACTGTTTTTCGTTAATCTATATTGTTATGAAAAAAGTTATTTCAAACGACCTTAGGGACTCCTCGAAGTTACAATAATTTTGATTCACTCTGTATATTTTCGCCGATTCTTTCCCGGGAACGTAAAGTTATATCAAATTGTTACATATTACAATTTATATTTTATATTATAGTGTGTATTAAATATTGTTGCCACTGTGCAGATTTCAAAAAATTTTGAGAAATGTCAACACAATCAAGTAACTGGCGACAAGAAAACGAAATATTATCGCTTTCAACTATTTACAATTCTAATGAATTTTCTTATACCAAAGATAATATGATACAATGTTATTACAATATATTTCCGAGAGTTGAGAATAATTCATTAAAATTGATGACAATTAGTGCACAGAACGAAATTAAAACTTTTAAGTGTTTCATCAAATACTTACCTCCTGTTAGAGTTTACATTCAACTTCCTGATGACTATCCTGTCAATAATCCACCAAAGTTTTATATTATCTCATCATGGCTTTCTTCTTGGCAACTATCTTGTATTTGTCAAAAGTTAGATGACATATGGTCAAATAATAGAGAGCAAGAAATATTATTTTTATGGTTTGAATTTTTAAGAAACGAGCTTCTTAATTTTCTTCACATCAAAGATACATTGGATATTTCATTATTGTATTTGATGTATTATAATATATCGAGTTATTTCAATTTAAATTTGACACGAACACATGATGTAAGAGCAGTGTCCAATATATTATTTCTAGAACCACTACAGTTTCTAATAAATTATGACAAACAACAATGTAAAACTGTATTTCAAGAAAATTTTTTTTCTTGCGATATATGCTTTGTCACATATAGTGGAAAAGAATGTGTGAAACTTGAAAATTGTGGCCATGTTTATTGCAGGAAATGTATAAAAGAATATATTACTATACAAATTAATGATTGCACTGAATGCACTATAATATGCCCTGACCTTGATTGCAGTAAATTTATTTCTATTAATGAAATAAAAAATTTGTGTTCAAATTTATTTTCAAAATATGACAACAGATTATTGCAAGCAGCATTACGTAATATAGAAAATTTAATTTACTGCCCACGTAATGAATGTAAATATGCATTTATAAAAGATATAGACAATGAATCAGCTATCTGTTATAATTGTGGATACTGTTTTTGTACTTATTGCTACCAGGTACATTATTATATAATTTAATTTATGCACTAAAGATAATTATTTGAATACATTTATATGTTAGAGTTATCATGGAGAAATGGTATGTCCTATGGGATTAAATAATAAGGAAAAACTTATTAAAGAATATGAAAATGGTGATAAATATAAAAAAGAGTTACTAATAAAGACATATGGTAAAAAGCAAATAACGAAACTCGTTGAAGAACACTTAACAAATAAATATTTAAAGGTATGTATAAGTTTAATAATGTTAGAAATTTCATGGAACACAATATTATTTACAGAAACATACTATGCCTTGTCCAAAATGTCAGACTATGACTGAGAAAATAGATGGATGCAATAAAATGAAATGTACTTATTGTAATGCTAACTTCTGCTGGCTATGTGGAATACAACTTGTTACATTAAATGCTTATGAGCACTTTTTTTTAGGAAATAATGCATGCCATAGGCGCTTATTAGAATAAAAACCTTTTCTTTCACTATATAAATAGTTGTAACATTACATTGTTAACTGCATTTTGTATCTGAATTTAAATTTCTATTATCTCTTTAAATCTTTATTATCTCTAACACAGGTGATAGCAAAAAAGTTAATAAAGATACTCTATAAAAAAGTTTTTTATTTTTGTACAATTTATTTTTATGTAACATTATGCTTTTTATATACAATATGTGTGTATAAAATGAAATATTTTGCATATTAACAAGAGGTAGATCTCTACTTATTACACTACCACTTTTTGTGTTAACTGTGATTTATACATCTCTTGGCCCATAAACTTCAACAGTGGTTTCAGTCACTAGTTGTTCAGCAACAATAGAAACAGTTGATCCTATTCTCTCATTTACAATATTGTCTATAAATTGTTACAAATAGCATGAAGTGTCTTTATGATAAATTTGCATGAAGCCTTACCTGCACATTCTTCCTCACAGTTTAATAATTTTTGTTTCTCATAAAATGTTTGCAAATTGAGTTCTATGAGATTAAGACCAAAAATCCAGTACCCGAGGCATCCTCCCAACACAATAGCAACATTAATATATATGTTATAAGACATAACAGCCAACATTAAAATATAACCCAGAAGTGTATGTATAGACCAATGAAATACTTGAAGACACCACATAGACCAACACATACTAAAATAAAATAATATATGATATTTATGTTACGTAATTGCATAATAATATTACTTTTTTCTGTTTAATAAGTTCACACCAGGTTGACACACCCAGTGGATCACATGTTCTTTTGTTGGGTGGCATTATGTATTATATATTATATATTATATTATATTACAACTCCGAAATACTAAAATTGAATATGACAGCAATAGATATCATCTGCCAACTGATTTTAAAATATCCTGGTATAAATGCATTAAAGTATACGAAGAATATTACATACCACTGTGATGAAAATTGTATTCTAATGGACTTTGAAGACAGTCTAGAGAGTAACGAAGAATTTTCTGATCTCATAGCTTTCTGCTTTCTTATACGAGCTATGTTATTTTGTTGTAATTTAATTTGTAAAATCTTCATACCCTCATATAATATTGCAAGTGCTGATAGGCCTATGCAAGTGCAAATAAAACCAGAAGCTGTGACCACATTATATCCTGATAAGAAAAAACTGCCTAAATCATCTCCAAACCAAAACCACATATGCATCTGAAAACAGGTAGGTTTAACAACAAATTAACAAGATAATCGTATAAATAACAATCTTAGTTTATACATACCGTAGTTGATATTAATGTTTTGTAACATACAGCCAAGTTTCAGATAAATCAAACTGATAAGAAATGAATGTATAATTATTTCCTACATTCTGTTCTCCACCTAGCCTTACCCATTTATTCGGAAATGACTAAACTGTACATAATTTGCTGTAATCACATTTTGATTTTGTACTTGTAGTTTCAATTTCGTTACGTATTTTTAACACAGACTTCTACTTCTGTACTGTTTCGCGTTAATTTTTGAAACATAACAGTAAGATTTGCGAAAACCATGTTTTTTAAATCCATGCGCTCGAAATAAGTAATGTAAGAACAAATACAGCACCATACACTCGTATCGAAGTATATGAGGCACGATCCAATCCAATATGAAACGTACAATTATATGTCGAGGTTATATTAAAAAATACGTATGTTACGTGAAAAAAATAATATATGTAAGTACATATATACATATGTATGTTTTTGTATACGTTGTTTCGTATACATACTATATTAGTACTAGCATTGTTTGACGTTGCTAGGAAGCAGGGTCACGTGACTAAAAATTGAAACATGCGGATCGTTCTTAAATTTTTTGGATTATTGAATACAAATCATACAAAAATAACAATAAATCGTGCATTATATCGATGCCTGCGTTGTTAATAATGTAAAGTAACAATAATAAAATATTGATATAAGTTGATAACTAAAAAACGGTGCATCGATTGTTCATTGGTCAACGTAGAGGATAATGGTCATTGCTGAAAATTCTTATAACAGCTAGGTAACGAGTTTCATTGAAATTAATAGTTGTCTAAAATTCGTAGAGCGTTTATACTCTGCGAATACTTTGTAATATTAAAATTTTCTTCGATCGAAAGGGTTGAACAAAATTAACATTGTACTATATAGCTACATGCATGCATCACATATATACATACACACATATAAATTGTGCATGCGAAAAAGAGCCGGAAGGTGGCGAAGACTGTGAACCGCAACGGCGACAGCGCTATCTATAACGTTGGGAGGAGCAAGCGTGGCTAATCAAAGCACTAAAAGGTAAGCTGTAATGGCTGTTTATTTTGGGGTTTTCGTTGGTTCTGCTAGGCTTTTTCTCGAGTAATATGCTTCCTAGCTGTTTCAGATTGTAAATAGTGCTAAAAAATCGATCGATGATAGAGCAATGACCATGAAAACGTGGTAGGTGAATTCGGTGGCACGGGCCGTAACGTCGGACATCTCGCCTAGTAAAGTGAAAACTCCATTTGCCGTTCCCTCTCGCTCTGTCCTCTCCCCCCTCCTCGTCACAGTGCTCCAGTGTTCTCTCGTTGGCGCCTTTCTAACCAATTGCCAATGCCAGGCGTGTGCACCAAGCGTCGCAACTATACGCCATTGTCTATACTCTATACGTACGCGTTATTATGTGGTATACCAGGTAGTTATATTCGCGAACTTTTTCCGCGCACGTATCATCACGTATTTTCTACACGCGACCTGCGACACGAAACCTGCGACACGAAACCTGCGACGAAACCTGCGACGAAACCTGCGATCTACGACCTGCGCTCTTTCAACGCGACGATTCACTGTCCAACAGAAAAGGTCTTTTCTAGAGGTTTTTCTTCGTCTACAGGAATATGAGCAGTTCCGAGGAGGTATCCTGGATCTCGTGGTTCTGCAACCTCCGGGGCAATGAGTTTTTCTGCGAGGTAAGCTCGTTACATCGCGAAATCTTTTATCAGACCATCGTACATTTTGCGCTCTCTCTGGAAGCCCAACCATTCAACCGAGGTTAACACGTTTATACTGTTTATTTCACGAAGCGATTTTCATAATAGCATTACAGAGTTTGATAAAACGTTTCGTTTTTATCGAAACACAATGCATTGGTGTAATATAGTAAGTTTATTTTTGTTACAAAATGTTATTTATGGATTAATTAGTGGTACGGTTTTTACAGGTTGATGAGGATTATATCCAAGATAAATTTAATTTAACTGGACTAAATGAGCAAGTACCACATTATAGACAAGCTTTAGATATGATACTTGATCTTGAGCCGGGTAATTAATTATTAGTTAGTGGCGGCATAAATATCAAAATTATTTTAGTGTGTATATCTGTTAATTTAGATGATGAAATGGGAGAACATCCAAATCAAAATGAACTTGTTGAGCAAGCTGCAGAGTTGCTATATGGGCTGATACATGCCCGATATATTCTTACTAATCGAGGCATTGCTCAAATGGTTGAGAAATATCAAGCTGGTGATTTTGGTCACTGTCCACGTGTTTATTGTGAATGCCAGATGATGTTGCCATTAGGCTTGAGCGATGTTCCTGGAGAAGCTATGGTAAAAAGTTATTGCCCTAAATGTATGGATGTTTATACACCAAAAAGTTCACGACATCATCATACCGATGGAGCGTATTTTGGAACTGGATTTCCACATATGCTATTCATGGTTCACCCAGAGTATCGACCAAAACGTACAACAAATCAATTTGTACCTAGGTAGGACAGAACACTAAACTTATAGAGCATGACTTATACATTTGCAAGTGTTTAAAGAAAGAAATTATGTTTTTCCAGGTTATATGGCTTTAAAATTCATCCTTTAGCATATCAGATTCAACAACAGTCTGCATCAACGTTCAAAACACCATTGCGGGGTCTTAACTATAATAACGGAAAACGTTAAGAGTGTTACGACATAGCCTAGAACATTTTTTTCATTAATCATGATACAATTCCTAATTTCGTCCCTAAGGATTAAATGAAATATTATTTTTTATATCGCTCTTTATACATCTTAGAAAAGGCGCTGAAAAACTAATTGTTTCGTTCAACTACGACATTAAACACAGCACTCTATACTTTTCGGGTTTTTCCACGGTATTATAGTATGCCGAAAAGATTAAAGAGTGATATATGAAAGTTCTAATGCTCGTCAAGCGCCACGCTCGTCTTTATTTCAATTCTAGTAACAATTTTCCTTTCGTGTTGAAAATTATGTATGTATCGTTACATCAAGTCTTGTCCATTAAAGCAAATGGTGAAATGCATACTTAGGTTAATTATTAGAATGTAAGAGAGCAGACGAGGATCACGAATAGAATATATCCGTTTAGTTGACTTTCGCATCTGTAAGATTGCTATCTATTAGTTTCTATATATAAAGAAGATGACAGTCGAAAATGGATTGTGAAAACCAGAGGAACGGATAGCATTGGATTCTGACTACTCAAACAAGACGAATGATACATGAATTGATAACTTGTTAAATATAATTTAATTTAACTAAGATGATACGGACTTAAACTGTGGATGAAGCAATTTATTTATACTTGGTTTATCTTAATAAAGCTCAGATAAAAGAAAATTAAAAAATGGATTATATTCAAAATCGTTAACTGTACGCTACTCTACATAATCTTCTTTACTACCGCAGTTCTTGGAAGACATATGTAACGTTTAGCAAGAGTCTAGCAAAATGAAAATTCCAAACAATTTTTGGACGTTATACGTATCTAATATAGGCAGTCTATATTTTAATGTAGAGAAATAGAAGTCATTACAACAATGGTTTTTGTATTACGGTTACGATAGGTATTCAAAATTGTTGTCTGTATTAAATCGAATAAGTTAAATATCATTAAATTTATTATTTCTCTCATTTTAAGAATTATATTTAAGCTCTAAATTAAATTTTGTAGTATTTAAAGGTGATGTTCTTAAAAAAAAGAAAAACTGACAATATTTCCCATTGTATGATCTATTAAATTCCAAAAGAATTTTCGATAAATACAGTTTCGTGTTTTTTCAATGTATATTTCCAATAGTGTGATCAATTTAATTTTGATCAATTTAATAAAACTACAAAATATTCTAAAAGTTTACCTTTGCAATTATTTTAAAATGTACTATTAAGTGTTCAGAATTTTAAATGAAGTTCGACTTGATACGTAAATTTCAATTTACATACTTTAAAAATTGTAACTGTTTGTTATTTTTGTTGTAACGTTAAGTTTTATTTTATAACAAAGATCAAAATAATTGCATTTTCCAGTACGAATGTAGAAAATGCGAAAATAAAAGAAGTGTTAACGGTTATAGCTTTCTCTCTTTAGTGTCTCACAATTCAAGGGATGCAGTTCGACTTTATCAAGTAATGGGCACTACTTTTTATTGGCCTGCAATACTAAAGGGTTTGGTAAAATGCGATGCTATGTTAAAAATACTGTGTGCTGTAACATAAAATGATGCCACACCATATTGAGCCATTTCTACCTTATCATATTGCGCCTTTTTATCCCGATCATTTTAATGCGCATCCAGCTTCGCGCAGTTGGTTTAGAAAGAGAACGGGAAATGATCGAGAGAGATGGATCGAAAGCAGCGGGTTCTATGCGAGTGTCCACACGGATGAAAAATCTAGGCCGTCTCGCTCATCCGTACTTGCGGTCTCACTCTTTTCACGCATCCGCTTGCCCGGCGCTTCAACTGAAACACTCGGCGCAATATTCGACTTGTACTTTTCGTCAGTGGTATACCACCATCCATCACGAATATAAATATGAATGCTGTACCTTTCTAACATGCTCAATATAAAAGCTAAGGTTATACCCAGTGCAATATAAACAACACATATCACCATATTTCTATTAAGGAACACAATTAAATTCCTATAATTTAATAATCAATTTATGATCAGAAAAGAGTAAGACAAAACAAATACATAAATCCACACACTTTATTTAAAAATCATACAATACATTTGTTGCAACCTTATACTCTACTTTATAATACGAAGAAGAATTTATAATTTGCAGCTATTAGCTCGGTATCATTCTCGACTGAAAACACATTACAATTTGCAACATTTTCTAAGCCGAGGATGATACCGATTGCCCGGGTCTCACCACGAGGAGGTTGCTGCTTTAGAGACCCGAAAGGGAGTCAGAACGAAGCCGGTATTTGCTATGGCTCCCTTTCTTACAACGACGATTCTTAACTTAGGCGCACGCAATTATTATTTAGAACGTTCGCCCGCATATGTCGAGTAATTATTGCGAATCAAAAGTGGATCAAAGAAGAAGTCTCTGATCCACGGGGACCAAAATGAATCAGAGCAGAAGGCTCTGAATCGAGGGTGACGCGAAGCGTATAATGCTTGCGCAAGTCTCAGAGCCTCGCAGATCTCAATATTCGACGCTTTACCAATTGGAATGTTAATTCAAAGTACACCCTCGTAAATACCGAGATGGACACCCCCCCCCCCCCCCCCCGCGTCATGTCCCCGTGAAAGGTCTAGGACGACTTACATGCTGAAAAGCGAAAGGAGAAGTGCCTTCCCAGGAGGGGGGTGCACATTTGAATGTCCCATGCCGCATGATAACTCGCCCAATATCGGATATACGTATGGACTTACCCAAGAAATTGCACAAGCAGGATCACCACAATAAATGGCTATGTGGAAGTTAAGAACGAGGCGCGAACAAGTGAGGCTAACGCAATAATTACTCGACATATTTACAAAGTTAGCGATTCGGGTAACTCGGGGACGCTGCACCCCGTACCCCCTACGGGTGCTTCCGTAGGTCGGAGGTCCTTGAGCGATCGCATGCATTCGAAACATATCTTAATATGCATTGAGCATCGTCGATAATTCTACGAGGCGAAAAGTACAAGTCGAATATCGCGCCGCGAGTTTCAGATGGAGCACTAGGTGTACGGATGTGCGAAAAGAGTGAGACCGCAAGCATGGTAAAGGGAGACAAGCTACATTGGTCGTCGGTATGACTGGTTTCGCTTGTGGTATTGTGATGATGTTGTGCTCTCTTGCTCACTCGTCACTTCCTCTCTTTGTCTAAAACTGTGAGGGCAGCACTGCTTAGCTGTGGAGCGTCAACTAATCAGAAAACGGCAGCTTCTGTGCCATACCTCAAATTTCTGAACCCTTTGCTCCTGGCATGCCGCAATATGGTAACGCAATACTGTATAGTACAGTAATACCTCACCATAGGACCCCATAATGGGCCCAAAAACGCTCAATAATATAGGAACAGATATAGAAATTGTTCTTTCCTGATTGGTTGACGATTCACTGCTGCGACAGAATCCACTGTGGATTGGATGCGCATTAAAATGGTGGGGATAAAAATGCTTTACAATGAGGAAGCCCAGCTAAATACTATGGTGAGGCATTACTGTAATGGATTCTGCTCCAGCACACTTCCAGGCAGCAGCTTGATCCGTTAGCGAATATCGACATAGAAATTTTCTTTATTCTGATTGGTTGACGATTCACTGCTGAGACAATATTCACTACGGATTTGTTGCGTAATAAAATGGTAGGGATGTACGCGCCAACTTAAGGAGTAGGAAAAGCGTGTAGGAGTAGGTCTCATTACGGTATATTATAGATTGATTAGACAGTGTACGTTATTTTGTACTTGGGATTTCATACATAACATTTAAATTAACAATTTGTATCCCTTTTAGATACGCGTCAAGTTTTCAAAATAATATTATGTGCATACTGACTACACTGTATTTGTATACGATTGCGTAGTGCATCGTACAACATTGTCAGAATCAGCCAATGACATTGCATGTTTAGAATTCAAATTTGATGTAAACTTTGCACTACCTACCATGTAAACGGAAAACCAGTACAATACAAATCAAATTCTGGAATCACAAATATCAACTTTGTGGTTTCACAAACGTGTTGTATATTGTATACATTTGACAATGCTTTCGGATCGACAAAGACTAACCAGTTCTTTAGAGTCTTTAATAACTCTTACGAAATATTATATCGTTTAAGAATGATTGATATTTTTATGTGACGTTAGATTGTGCATGCTACGATTACGATTTCATTTGAGATCGCTGGAACAATTACCGTGGATTGTTTACAGTTGGAAGAATGTCGAATCTTTCGACGAAAGATACGACAGAGTCGAATACCATGGATTTTCAAAATCACACAAACTCGCGACCAAAATTTCAACCGATACGTGTGAAAGAGCTATTACATTTTTATGAAAGCGACGATGATGAAAGCGAAGATAAAGCACAGGATTCTGATACTGAATCAGATGTTGATGAGCCTCAGTCTTTGCCACAAGATGATAGTTTTGAAAATAAGTTAAACGAATCATTACCTTTACCTAATACAAAGTATAAGACTGATGTACAACCAATTGGTAAAACTTCATCTGTAAGTGCAGTCTCAAAATCAACTGAACCTTTGTTGGTCTGTGACAATATAGAAAATAAACCAAACAACACAACTGCAGAAGTACATATCTCTGTACATAAGTGTTTTAATAATGTAGATTCATATGATAGTAAATACAAAGACATAAAGCATGATAGTCACAGTTCAATATGGCCTGCCAATGTGGAAGTTGATAATGATAAGAAATGTGAACTCAAAGTACCACAACAGTGTCTAAAACTACATGAGAATGAGTATAACACAAAAGATGAAAAACACATAAAATATGAGCAGCCAAATCATATGCAATCAAATTGTGAAAATACCTATGCTCAAAATAGGCATAAAAATATACATATGGTTAATGTAGACGTTAGGAGACAGTCAAACAAGAAACAGACATGTAAAAGTGATGTTCAATCTATAGACAAATGTAAAGTAAATAACAATGAAATTGACTCTATAGTTTTTGGATCCCAGCATTCTGAAAATGTATCACAATCTTTAAGTTGTACTTTACAGAATACAAACATAAAAGTGAAAACATTGGACTCTAAAGCTTTAGATACAGAAGATAATAAATTAGGAGTATTGGAGAACGGTACATTAATAAATTCCATTGATCATTTGGCACTCCAGACTCCTCTAAAACATGTACATTGTTCTTCGCGTCCGGATCCATGTTTCTCTCGCAGAAATATTGCTCAGACACCGCAAAGTAAACCATTTGATACAAGAAGTCTTGGACTAACACCAGCCACAGTTTCGAGCCATATGTCTTTAAATAACATTAGGCAGACCCCATTGCAAAGTAAAAATGTTAAATTTAAAGACATTATGCAGACACCCACAAATTCTGTTTACTTCACTCCCAGCATGACCAAACGTGAAACTCCAAGGTATAAAATTGATCTGAAATATGTATGTCTACTATAATTTATTCCTTAAATTAAGGTTTAATTGCAGGTATTTGAATTCAGAGACTAACCGTAAACAGCCTTTAGCAGATATGGGAAGTTATGTACATAGCAATGCTTTGAATAGACATCAGTTAGAAGGATTTCAATTACCTAAAGTAAATGAAGAAATGCCTACTATTGGAAATAAAAGATCCAATAAGAATTTAACTCAAAAGACAAGTATAAGCGAACGAACGTTTGAAGCATTCGAAAATCCTGCACAATTGGATTTGGATGCAAATGAACAGGCAAAAGAAAATAAGTATCCAAATACAGAAGATAAAGAAGCAAAGGTACAACAAATGCTACCAGGATCGACATATGGTTCTCGTTTTAATAAGGATAGCAAGGATACTCTGAAACAAATAAATAGTGATTCTCAAAATCAATATCTGGCAGTTAATAATCAAACTCAACAGTCAGAGCCAAAGAGATCTACAGACACCACACCAAATGTCCAGTTTTCAATACCACCTAATGTTCTCAAACCAAAATCTTCTAGAACGATTTTTGTAAAAGGAAAAGAATACTTAATTTTGGGTATGCTTGGTCAAGGAATGAGTGGAGAAGTTTTAAGAGTACAAGATTTATCTTCTCTCGAACTGTGTGCTATTAAATGTGTATATCTTAATCGCATGGACAAGGATTCAGCTCAAGGATGCTTGGAAGAAATTTCAATGCTGCAAAAATTACAAGCACCATGCATTGTTAGAATGTTCGATTAGTAAGAAATTATTTTGCAAACGCATATTTTAGGTGCATACATGTACTGACGTTTACATTTAAGCTTTTTATTACAGTGATATCAAGTATCCCATGGTGTATGTGGTAATGGAAATGGGAGATACTGATCTCAGTCGACTCCTAAAAACGATGTCGCAAGAGAGACACATTTCTCTTACAATGGTTCTTTATTACTGGACAGAAATGTTAACAGCAGTTAAACATATACATGATAATGGTAAATCTCCTAGAGCAAATGCAAATGATTATCTTATTATGATAAACATCATTTTTAGGTGTCTTTACATTTTCCAGGGGTAATTCATTCCGATTTAAAACCAGCGAATTTTTTATTGGTAAAGGGAAGATTGAAGCTTATAGATTTTGGAATTGCTTCGAATATGAATGCAGACATGACATCTGTTGTAAAAAACTGTCCAATAGGTACCCTAAATTATATCAGCCCGGAAGCATTAATGGACATTGGAGGAAGTTCAGATTCTGCTACACAAAACGTCAAGTACAAGGTATACAAAATTAATTTTGCAATTAACTAGTTAATAATTACGAATAGTAATATATATACATATATATTCATCACACAGATTACTTTTAAGTCAGATGTGTGGTCGTTAGGATGCATATTGTATAGTTTAGTGTATGGTCATACACCATTTCATCATATTCGTTCACAATGGGCTAAAGTGAACGCAATTACCAATCCGAAACCAAACATTTCTTTTCCTGCAACGTTACCGTCGAAAGAAGGTGATGACAAAGTTTTACCGACGCCACCAATACTGATGGATGTGATGCGTAAATGTCTTCAACACGATCCAAAAACAAGACCAACAGTAGCCGACCTTTTGCAAGTTGACTACGTGTCCACAAAACAAGAGTGTCTATCAGCACCAATGCCCCGTATTGCAGGAAATATATTGGTGAAAATAAAATATGCTTTAGAAGAAGATGAATGGCGGGAATTGACACGGGTTCGTATACTCTTTTGTACAGTACATTGTATTATAAACAAAGTAATTATTCAGATAATATTACGGTTACCTAGCATAGTGTACACAAGTAGAAATATTCAAATAATTAAAACTGATAATTATTTTGATGTTCTAGGTTTTGGAAAATAAACGGTATCCATAACACTATCCGGATTAAGTACTATTAATTATGTACATACAATTTTTTTATACATAACAATCGGCAATAATACATAGGGTGCTTATTTAAATGTATTATAGTAAGGGATTTATTTGAATACTGCTTTAAAATATAAAATTGTATCATGATACAACTATATTGCAGAATCTACTTATGCTTACCTGCATGTTATTTACCAAGTAGATATTACAATTTCGAATGAAACACGCGAGATCTATTAAATTAAAATATCTTTCACTTTATTATCACACATCCATGCATACAAATGGCTCCATTTAACAAAACCGGTAGGTATTATTCACAAGTAGCTACTATGCTAGATAGCTGCACGATTGGAAATCTAAAAATATATATCTACAGATTACTCGTGAAAGAATGTATTCCGAATCAATTCCTTTACAATTAGGTTTAGATTTTAAATAATACAAAAGTATGCAATATCTTTGTATTACACGTTTTCTTAGGGTATAAAAAAACGCGGAAACTTCTGCTTCGTTTCTTTGCGTTTTTCTGCTGGTTTTTGTTCATCGAAATTGCACAGTTTTTCGTTTGTCAATAGTGCATATTGTACGACGTTATGCACACACGATGCATAATACAAATGTTGCTAGTCAGTGCATTGTTGTTAATTGCCAATACTGCAGTAATCTTTCACCTTTCGGCAATGCCATAGAATTGGGCCTCTCGAAAGTCAACATAATATCTTTAACTTTGTTTTTTAATTCACGATCAAATAAATATCCTCCGGTGCGTTCTAGTACTGATGCCATATCGTACTCGACCGACGGAAGTGGTTCGCGTATAAAGCGAGCAGCACTTGCGATACTTGGTATGATATGCCACTGTAGAGCTTTAATTTCCCAAAGGCTACTAAAGAGAGCATTGCTTAACAATGGATCTCGTTCTTCCATTAAAAATGAATCTCCGGCACCATTACTCTCCTCTGTTATAATTTCTCCACCTTGTGGATGATCAATTAGCCGTTTTAGACCAGGGTGTCTAAGCAGAAGATTACCAACAAAATGTAATATGATAAGAATATCTTCGGGAGGTGCAACAAGAGTCAAACGCGCAAGTCGTTTCGCGAAAGCAGCGACTAATGCTTCAGGTAAGTGCCTAGTAACAAAGTAGAAACATAGTGTAATCTCGATGTAATTATGAAGCAACATATATATCTTACATTACCACAAATACTTACGTCGAACTAAGAAACAGATCAGATAAATAAAACAAACGAGCTTTGTACTTTGTATGAAATATTTCTGGTTCGAACATTGAGTAAAGTTTAGTAAATATATTCGGGTACTCCAAGTTGTGTTTGGTAACTAGTAAAAATACTCCTTGTAATGCGAGTAAGGCAATAGGTCCATCCGCATCCAAAGAATCCATAAGGAAGTCTGTTAATAGAACAGGCTTATCTAAATGTGGCATCACCCGTTCCAACAGAACTACCAATAACTGCTTATGCAATTGTGGAGTTAATTCCCAATGCATAACGCAAACCCAAACTTTATTAAGCGCACGTCTAGATCCTGCTTGATCCCATACAAAAGTTCTGCTATCTGGTAATAAGAAAATGGAACATAAAATTGATTGTATATAGTAAGAAATACTAGTGCAAAGAAGTTATAAAGATGTAAGTTACTCCACCTTGTTGTGCACTACATAGCAAATTTTTATTTTCAGACATTTCATATTCTGAAAAAGAAATTCAATGCCACATCATTTTATGTTTTTTGGAAATTATATAAAATCATAATAATTACTATCAACCAGTTTGTACCTTCACTTTTCTTTGGCAATGGTGATTTGTGTATAAGCTCTAATAAATTTTTTATATAAGTTTCGTGTGGTTGCCGTTTAGGAGTCAAAGAAGGAAGACATTTCCAAGTATAATAAAGAGCATCAGGGTACTCTGTAATTTCTTGAAATCTAGATATTAAGTTCACATTATCTTTCTCAGGTGCTAGTAAGCTCATTAAGATAGGTTTTAATCGATGAAGTGGAAAATAATATCCTAAATTGTCAGTTGGTTCCAATGGATATCTTCCTTCCTCTGCCATCAATTTTATAGCAGTGGTGAGAGCTTGTAGTTGAATGACAGGTCGACATTTCTCTATCGATAGCAGTATTTTTTCCCATATTTCTTCATAACAGTTTCTCAACCAGTTGATGTATCTCGCTTCCGGACTTGGCTCTGTTTCAGACAGCTTATGAAAAAACTATTCTGTGTTCTTAAATATTTGCAACATTGAAATGTTATGTATTGTGCTTTAATTTTGTGACCAGACAAATATTTTCACAAAATATGAGTGCATGATAAGTTTATTACAACAATATTAGATGGAAGATTCAAGGGATGTGTATGTTGTTAAATATCAGAGGGCGAAAAGTTACTAAAATATTCGAACATACCTGAAATCGTAAGAGCTATCGTACGTTCAAGATACATGTCGCCTCTTCTCAAAACCTCAACGAATATTGTCTCTATTGTGAGCAGACAGGATGAAGTGGATTCCTGATGAACAGTGATCAAGAGTTTTAATAAACGACATAACCTCGAAAATTCAATGTATTCGTTAAATTGAAATGATTTTAAAATTCGAACTTACGTCCCATTGACCTATTATGTCTACTAAATTGTTCGCGCATTTCCTCGAGGATAGAAACTCCTGCGCCTTTTGCCTTAACACTTTCGACGACATCTTCTGTCCAGAAGAAGCGCCGGAAAGATCTGCTGCTTCCGCCATCGTCGTCCACGAAGGATTTGCTAATGGCAGATATCACGTATTGTACTGTGAATGTGTTCTCTTCTATTCTTATTTCTGCTTCTAATTACTGTGTATGAAATAAAACCTAAAACATAGGAAAACTTGAATCGTAGTTCGATGTTCTAACTCGATCGGCTGTAAGAGGAATCGATAGGTGTGTTGCAGATTGTAGTCGATGTCATCCGTACCATTTTCGCCATTTGGTTATCGCTTTCAGTTTTATGAAACTGGTTGTCAATCTGTATACAAACACATCATACGCACGCAATTTTGCAGTTTTTCAACAAGTTCTATTAACGTGTATTCTCCTGCTACGAGTGTAAGGGTAGTGTAAGGCAAGGAACATTTACCCTCGACAACTTTAACGTAACGTTATCCTGTAAGTAAGTGTTGCATATTATTATTATATTTCTACAGATACAAAATTCTATACATGTATTTTTGTAAATTATTTCTACTAACTACCAAAGGTTTTACATTCAGTATATATTTTCTAAAATAATAAGTTACTATTATTTGTTACTGTTATTATCATAAATGGATCATAACCTATAAACTCTTAAAACTGTGTTTGCAATAGAAGCAGTAAAGTTACATTTAATTGGTGTAACATTATCTTAAACAATAATATTTTTCTCGTCTCTGTATAATAGAAAATGTTAGAAATAACATGCAATGACCGTCTTGGAAAAAAGGTTAGAGTAAAATGTAATCCAGATGATACGATAGGCGATTTAAAAAAATTAATAGCTGCCCAGACTGGAACACATTGGGAAAAAATTGTTTTAAAGAAATGGTATACCATTTTCAAGGATCACATAAAATTACAAGATTGTATCCTTTGAGATTACGTACACTTTTATATTGTCACGTGATGTAGTTAAATTTTTAACACATTTTTTCCTTAATTTAATAATTCAGATGAAATTCATGACGGAATGAATTTAGAACTATACTATCAATAATTAATTAATAAATTAATCTTA
The DNA here is from genome assembly GCA_028455555.1 of Augochlorella aurata. NCBI lineage: Eukaryota > Metazoa > Arthropoda > Insecta > Hymenoptera > Halictidae > Augochlorella > Augochlorella aurata. The sequence goes on along the minus strand of CM052150.1, from coordinate 7,292,218 downwards.
TACAAATCACTGTTAAATATAAACACAATAATAACAATAATAACTTTTATATTTAAGCACTTCGTGATTTTATATCCTATGTAATATTTAAGTATACAATGTATATAACTATACAATAAATAAATATCGCAGCAGCAAAAATAACTTTTTATATTATTGTTGTAAATTAATATTCATATTACACAATGCTTATTATTTATAATTGTTACTTAATACCTAACTCTTGCTAAAATATTTTTACAAATTTATTCTATATAATATAGCCTTCTGCACACAGTAAAATGTATTATATTAATATTTGATATTAACACTTTGTACCTAAGGTTTTGGATTGTTTAACAGTAGTTACGAATTTATACATTTGCAAACAGTGTTAAAATATAATGCAAAAATAGTTCATTGCATATATTCCAAAAATCTCATTATATCACCTCAATTATCACTAATTTAATGTAGATTTTCTACATTAAAACATACACAAGTACTAGGAATAATGAAAAAAAAAAGTAGAAAAAAAATTATTGAACTTATTTTCTATCAAGCTTTAAATCTTTCAAGAGTTAATGTGGCCTCTTGGACAGTATTTCTGTTTTGTTTAATGAAATTTCAGGTTCCATTGTAACTTTACCCCTGTTGCTTAAGAAGTCTCTTATGTGTTGCACAATCAAGTCTATTGCCACTGTAACAAAATATCAAAAATAAGTAAATGGTTAAAGGTTGTATGTTTCGTCACCTTAGTTTCTTTATTATTATTTCATTTTACAATCTAACCAAATGGCATATCAAATTACATAATTCAAACTGTAAATGTCCTGTAGAAGAATGATATTTTTAGTGGGATTAAAATAATTTGAGCATTTAAGAAATGAGTGTTGAATAAAGTGATTAGCACCTTACAAGACAATGCGATTAAACATCAAGTATGATAGTATATGTATAATGCACAAACTTAAGTTAAAAATATCACATTATAGAGAATTATGTTAACAATGAATGCTTTATGCTGACTTAAATGGTCTTGTAAAATATTTTAGTTCGCGTTTACATAGATGCGCAAAGCATTGAATTGGTTTAGGGTATATTATATAAAAAAATGTTTCCATCTTTAATAACGTGCACAATACAATTTATGTATATGTAAGTAATACTCAAAGCTTTCTATAATATTAGCCATAAGTATAAATTTGAATAATTATGCTTGATTGGAATTACAATATTTGGAGATTTTTGGTATTGTGTAAAATTAATTTCACCTCATGCATGGATATAATGAAAGCAGATACACTTTTCAAAAATGATATTGTTTGTTGCTCGATATATAAACGTAATACAAATACAATGTTATTAAGGTATAGAGAAGTATTAAGTACTTAAAATAAAAATCTGAAAGTTACTGTAAACTTGATTATACATAAATGTATGATATATATGAAAAAGTGTGGTGCTTATAAGTGAGCATGTCATGCTTAGATCATCTGCTGAGCGTTTCAGATGAAGTTGAAGTACGCCTACGTTGGTAGTTGTATGGATGCTGCCCGGATGAGTTTTCAGCCTTTTTCAAACGCAAAATGTCCCAGATGTGGTACACTATAAGATCTATTGCCACTGCAAACATACAACAACCAAACCATGTACTTTTTTATATGACTGTAAACGTTGTCCTAACTTAAAAGACAGCATGTTTTAGCAGCCCTTTAATACCAGGCAGCACCCATAAATAGCTATATGGACATGTACAAATAATAAAAATTTAAGCTGCCTTATTATTCCAGATCTGCATCTAAATTATGTTGAATAAAATATAGTTTTCGGAAACACAAAAACGTTAGTGTTAATCTTTTTATAAAAATACAAAACAAATAAAACTGTTATTATAAAGCCACAATTGTTGAATTTCATAAATTAGGTGCAGATTGGATGAAAATGAATTAAAGTTATGGTAGAATGCATAATTTAAGCCTATGAATAAGTTAATAATCCTGGTTATGTACCAAATATTAAAATGGTATGATAAAATATTTTGATACAATATGTATGTAATATACATATACAAGGTGATTATGGAATCATACAAAAGTATTTTTAACAAGTTTATTTTATGAGACAAGAATATTTGCAACTTCGTTGAAGTATATGTTTTTTTAATATTTTTCATTTACCCTGTATATATACAGCTATATATGCTAAAAAGTATATTTTGCATATTATAATTATATATTGTTATATGTACACTATTGTTTACCTGTGTTATCTGCACCTCTGGGAATAATTACGTCTGCAAATTTTTTTGTGGGTAAGCAAAACTCTTCAAATGCAGGTTTTACAAAATTCATGTACTGATTCAATACATAATCCAAATCTCTTCCTCTTTCGTTTATGTCTCTCGGTACTGTTAGAATAAGTTAAAATATTTATTTAACAGTTTAAAATTTTTATAATATATAAAAGTGTACAGGAAAGTCAAGATGTAAATATGTTTCCTTAATGTTACCTCTTCTAGCCAACCTAGTGTCCGAATCTGTATCTACAAACAATTTCATATGAAATAAATCACGTATTTTTGGAAAATAGAACACTAAAATTCCTTCAAATAAAACTACATCTGCAGGATAGATTGTTGTAATCTTTTCTTTTATTCTGAAAATTAATGCAATCATTGATTTGGTATCACAACATTTATGACGTAAAAGAAATAGCAACACTTACAAACTATTTGTTCTATAATCATAAGCAGGTATTTCACATTTGACACCAGCCAATATATCTTGTAATGTCTGAAGTATCAAATCATTGTTAAATGCATCAGGATGGTCGAAATTATATTGACCTTTTTCGGCTTTGCGTTTTTCGGCCGGTGAAAGATCTCTGTAAAAACTATCTTGCGAAATACAAACTACTTGTCGTTGCATGTGGTCCATATCAACCTGTCCTAATTTTTCCATAATACGATTACAGACAGTCGACTGAAATTTCGAGGAACAATTTTTACGAATATTCCTCTAATAATGTACGATCACCGTGGAGGTTAAGTAAAAAAAGATTAATATTATTTGAGAAGTATCAAGTAACATTGATTCGGCTACTTGGAAAAGTCAACATCTTGGTACTCACTTTTCCACTGGCCGTGCCACCAGACACTCCGATCAGAAAAGGCGTTTTATTTTCCAAACCATTAAATTTTCCATTAATACCGAAAGACATTTTCCGTGGTGTGATGCTGTTAATGGGCATATCTGCCATCGTCGTAAACTTTTGTATTTGTTTTCTGATTAAAAACTGTGTCGGGCTCGGTGATGGTATTGAATGAATGACTTTGTGTATTACACGAATGATTCCGAACGTAAGAATATCGACAGACATAGAACACACAGCTTGATACAAATCATTAAGAAAAAACGCGCCCGCGCGTTATCGGCTGGCAAAATTGCCCAGGATTGCCAGAAGTAGGGAAAACATGGCCGCGTAGTGATCACGGTGACGTCGTGTCGTAATGTGTGACGTATAGGAGAGTAGCAGAAGGGAGAGCAAACGAAACACATACAAAACAAGGTCTGTAGCTGCTACAGACCTTGCATAATGTACACAATACGATGGTATGTTCAGTGATGCTCTGAAATGTGTTACAAAATAGTGGATGGAAGACAGAATGAATGGGATTGGGTGATGCCAATGGATTCCACTGGCAATTTCCAATAACAGTATCACTAGCACGTTCCGCCCGCCTTCTATCACTCTACAGCACATTCCAGATTCCAGACCACCATTGATGCCTATAGCTGAAACTTATACATTATTAGAATAATACATTTCATTATATAACAATAATCGATAAATGTAGACAAAGATAGATTATGTTTTGGAAGAGAATGATGCAGAATATTATCATCAAATGCAATACATATTTATCACCAGATTACGAGGTAATTTTATGTCATGTTTTTGTAGTATAATTCTGTATGAAGAAGCAAATAGTTTGAATTTTCTAAATTATATGTAATTATGGAGCATAAAGTTTATCATAACCAATGTCAAGACAATTTGTTGAGGGTGGAGTACAAATAATTGTTTAATCTATACTAAATTAATTCATTTATCATAGAATAAAAATATTATTAATTATGTTTTAGACGACTTTAAAAGCACTATACAGTTTACAAAGCAATGCTGAATATTTGAAACGATCGTCAGAAAAGAAATTAACTCACAAGTTACAGGATGTAGAGAAATACTTACTTCGGTAATAATTTATTTGTATGATCTTAAAGAATATATTATTTTTAATATATAATTTAATATTTTATATATAATTTAATATATTATTTTTCAGAATTGGTATTACTACAGAAATATTGGACACATTGTCTGTTATCCATGTAGCAGGTACTAAAGGAAAAGGTTCTAGTTGTGCATATACAGAAGCTATTTTACGTGAACATGGCTATACTACAGGATTCTATAGTTCTCCACATTTGGTTACTGTAAGAGAACGTATAAAAATAAATGGAAAACCGATAAGCGAATCACTCTTTGTTGAGTACTTTTGGAATGTACATAAGAAACTAGAGGACACGAAAGAGGATGAATTTGATATGCCTATGTATTTCAAATTTTTAACTGTTTTAATGTTCAAAATATTTTTAGACTTGAAGGTTGATGTAGCTATAATTGAAGTTGGAATTGGAGGCCTATATGATTGCACAAATATTATAAGAAATCCTGTCTGTGTGGGTATAACAAGTTTAGCCTTAGATCATACTTCTTTATTGGGACCTACTCTTGAGGATATAGCTTATCAGAAGTCGGGAATTTTTAAACCCAAAGCTATCGCATTTTCTGTTCCTCAACATCCACAAGCAATGCATGTACTGGAAAAGAGAGCAGTTGAACAAAATTGTACATTGTACACTGTGCCTCCCTTCAACGAGTATAAGTGGGAAAATATATCACCTATTTTGAATATGAAAAACTGTGTCCAACAGCAAAATGCATCTTTAGCTATACAAATAGCTACCACATGGATGGCATCTAAAAACAATAAATATTTATCAGGTCTAACTAATGTTGCGAATACTAATACAAATAGTATTAGACATATGGATAAAATTGCAACTGGTTTATCGTCTTGTAAATGGCCTGGTAGAATGCAGATCATGGAAAGCAGCATTGGCAACTTCTACCTGGATGGTGCGCATACAATTGAAAGTATTCAATACTGCATTTCGTGGTTTGCGGATCTTACTAAAGAAAATCGAGGGAAAAAGATTCTGATTTTTAACACTAGTGCAACAAGAGATCCAATAATTCTATTAAAACCCATAAAGTCACTACAGTTTGAGAAATCATACTTTGTGCCAAATTATGCAGGTGTTAATCGTATAGACGACGAAACAAACAGATTCCACATAGAAGAACAGAAAAGCCAATGTTTAAAAAATGCTGAATTTTGGGGAGCATATTCAGTGATTGCAGATAGTGTGTCAGAAGTTTTACAAAAAATAAAGAAGGATAATTCGCAAAAGCAAGCTATTTACAATAATAACGAGAAATGTCATGTTCTTGTCACAGGATCACTGCATTTGGTTGGCGCGGTTCTTGCTGTATTAGATCCGCATTTAACAATGAGTACAACATTTTGATACATACCTTTGAAAATGGCATTTTATATATCACTAGAATAACGCAATGCACTCAAATAACAAGAGTATATTTTATAAACAATAGAATAATATATTTAGTAATGATGAGGACATTTAGCTGGATCAATTCATAGTGATATATTAATGAAAGATGCATTGCTTCCATCACAATAGCAAGATAATCATTAATATTTTTCTTAATAATATTTTTTGTACTTTCATATAAATACGTTTCGCGTACAACTATGTATGATTGTAATGTTTTTATAGTTTGTACATATGATCAGTGAGTGTTACGCATGTTTACGCATCGTACACGATGCAGAACGTGTATGGATATTAAAATAAGAGTGAGAGAGAAATGCTTAAAATATTTTCGGATGATAATCTAATTCCGACTCTGCCTCCGTATCTGACAAACTTAAGGAGATACCAGTTCTTCGTCGTAGATTTTCATCGGGACTCTGTAATACAAATAAGATGAGACATTTTGTGAAATGATACAATTTCTGGTACAACTGAAGAGCGCTTTACATGACAATATGTAAACAGTATTAAGTAAAAATACATATCAATACCTGATCTAGAATACCGGCAGTGGGTTCAGACGCGTAGCCTACTTCTTGTGCATCTTCTTCTAAATCCGCTTCGTACTCTTCCATCTCATCCGTATCGGAATCAATATCATTGTATCGACTTCCTCGTGAAACTTTACACACCATTTGAGCCAAATCTGTGAAAGTGTACGAAGGTACAGATTGTTGATTTGTCGCTTGATTTTTAGCTCGTAAAGCGCGTGCATTCTCTCTGTCAGCGTTAAACCGAGGGAGAACTCCAGCTTTCGATTGCCCTTCGAAATAAGTTTTTCCTGTTTGTAAAATGAATGAAACGTGTGAGTTTTCTATGACTGTGTAAAAATACTTTTTCTTATTGCACATATGTAAGAATTACCATGTTGATATCCGACGTCCTTAATTTCATCGAAATTAGTAAATTGAAGAGTTTTATATTTATCTATTGGTGGCCTGATGTATTCGCAGTAGTCCGAGTTCTTTACCTCCTCCAATTGCCGTACGCAACTCACGTATGCTAATCTTGATTGTATGTCTGGTAAATTTGGTACTTTGACAGGTGTCGCGAAAGGATTCCATCGCTTCCAAAGTAACCACCAACCGGATAAAGAATCACCATAATTCGTCAGATCAGTGTCATCCTGTGATCCAACATCGATAGCCAGAATGTGATGAGCTCCTTGCCTCAACATTTCGTCAGCTTAAACAAATAAATTTTGAATATATACATTGTCAATCAACTGTGATGGAGAATATAATATAATTTTTTATATAAAATAAACAATACATGTTTAAGGTACCTGGCACGTTATTAACATAACACCCATCGACCAAAAGATGCCCGTCAAGAGGGTCACAAAAAGGAGGAAAGACCCCCGCAATGGTCATACTGGCTCGAATGTATCTCCATAGCAAACCTGAGTTCACTTAGCTATTCAGAATTTGACAAATGCATCTTTCATCAACGGGAGTGAGCTTTAACATCATTTTCGAAAACTGTTCTATCATTTTCTGATCAAATTGCAATGAATCGTTTCGGTACTTGTATTTAACGAAAACAAAACGAACGCGAGATTCTGTTCGTTTCATTGAGAAATATTAAACGATCGTACAATGTCCAGGTAATTTTATAAAATTTAACAATAAATTATTAAGAATATTATTCGAGAGCGTACGTGCGTTCAATTTGTAATGATCTCTTTCATTGTTTGTGAAAACATGTATAGTAACTGTACGATTCTTGACGCACTTCTTTTTAATGTCACGCTCAAATTACCTGGAAGATTATTGACGTACCCGCCGTCGAGTAGGAGATGGCCGTCAACTGGGTCACACATGGGTGGCATATAACCAGACAAGGACATCGAAGCCCGAATGTACCGCCACAGCGATCCTAAACACGACGAATTATTATTCTTTAATGTATGTTCATGTATCCCATCGTTATTTCCTATAATCGTTTTAATAAGTATTGATGTATACTAGAGCAAATAACAAGTAGCTTCAAGGTTCTTAATACCATCGTTAATATAACAAATTCAGATGGACGATCCTCCTTGCTGTAGGGCTATCTCTTTTGAATTAAACAGAAGAATAATATTCACTTTGACGATTAACGATTAACGAATAACAATTAACGATACAGGACGGAGAGTACGTCAACAATATTTATATCCAGAAAGCTCACTCCCGCTGTTCAAGCTTATTTCTACAGATAATGGCACTCTATAACATTTAGATATATTTAAAATTTCGAAATAAAACTTCGGGTAAAAAGCAGATCTACGGGGTCTACGAACTGTACTAAAACAGCGAGAGAGTTTCCAGTTGAAGCAGAATCAGAATCTGAACATCACATTTTAAGCATACTTGATCACACAAAACTGGAAACTATCAATGCTTCCAACAACGTTAAACGTTATTGCTTTTGAATACCGACCGTGTGTGTGAGTACGCATACAAGAGTCAGTGATGTCTGTGGTTATTGTAAAATATGGTAACCACAAATCTTCTATGTACGTATCACCGAATGTTCCTTGGATCGTCTTATTAAAATCTTTCCCAGAAAACATGGATGTCACTGGATATGTCAAATCCATTATTTGCCTCCACCATTGCGTCATTTTCTATTGCAAGACGATTTATATTAATTTATTGCAAGAAAGTAGGATTAACGATATATTTCGTTGGGTTTATTAGTTATTTTATCAATTACTTTAGACCATTCACGAGCTTTTTGAGTCGTCGTCGTAATATTTTTCTCCATGCACCATAATGCACCCATGAATGCTCCAATGCTGACTCCGCCAACCATATCTATGGGTATTCCGGCTTCAATTATTGCTTTCAGCATTCCTACATGGGCTGCACCTCTAGCACCGCCACCTCCAAGTACAAGACCCACCGAGGTTCCAGTCAACCAGCGAGCAAGTCTACTAAAGTCACTGTGTACGTTTGGTTCTGACATAAGAACTTTGGAATATAATTCATTCTAGAAAATAAAAATCATATTAATATCTCAACTGACACTCTTACAAGTTCGAATAGAAGTTATGCCTTACAATTCTATATTGTGATCTTCTCGTGAACATTCTCTTGGGACACTGAATATGATGATGACTAGAAATCCAGGATCTCATATTCAACCATTGCACTGTATTCATAGGACGTTGCCCGCCTTCTTTGTGCAACAGTACCAATTCCTTCTGGGTTCTCATTACCAAACGTTCAATTTCCCGTTCGGTTCGACCTATGGATGGTTGTCTGTCTCCTAAACCAACAATGAGAATACAATCGGCTTGTCGCACACAGCGCTGAGTCCACAATGTATACGTTGGATCGCATTGATACAGCGAGATTCGGTGTTGATCTTCTTGTTGTGCCAACCATGATGTTAATCGATACTCATTTGCAGGTTCCATGATAGTACTTCCCAGAGTCTATTGGCAATGAAGAATACATATACAAACTCTCTGTACAGGAACAAATCTAGAAGATGCTGAATTTGAATTGCTTACTTTTCGGACAACATCCGAAGTGAGGCGCAAACATGGTCCAATAGCGCACAGTGAATGGTAAAGTTCATAGGTAAATGCCGTTAGTGGTACATCATCTGATACTGAGACTATAGCAACCGTTGAAAAATTTACTTGAGCCGGCCTTGTATCTACTGTTGCAGCCGCTCGTCTGAAAACATATTTGCACAAAATGATTAACTACGAATTCTATATAGAGTGTCTTAACTAAATAAAGTCAAGCAGAAATAATGCATCTGAATATTTTTTGTACACACTGCTTATCAATATTGATGTTTTTTGCATGCGGTTGTTGCCAGGTACCAAGTATACGATGTCCAAGTAGGTTAATAAGCCTTGTAACTACTATCGGGAAACGAAGTTTAATAACATTGAACAATCCTTCCGGTAATTTTGCTAACTCAGAGTCTCGAACTGCCATCACTGTGGTCGATCTTGGGGTTTGCGTAACCATTTCTACGATGCCTACCAAATCTCCTTTACCATATTCCGCGACCAGTTCCTTTTTTCCGTTATTGTAAGTAATCACCGACCGAAGTCGACCACTTAATACAATGAACGTCGAATCCGACTCGTCTCCTTGTCTATACACAGCTCTTCCGCTTTCAAGAAATAGCCAGTCGAGAGCAAAGTCAACCTGTCTGACAAAGGGACTAAGCCTTCGGACAACAGAATGTGCTACGTGTAAAACGACGGTAGGCTGTTCTCTCATAATTGAAAAAAATGTTGGTTTACTAAGAAGTGCTATGCGACTAGGATGTTTCGCTCTGATGGTATAAAAAGAGGGTTCTCCAGTCAATACAGCCAATCCTCCAACAATTTCACCCTGGTGGGCACTAAACATGTGAACTTCCTGCCCTACGTCTCTGCCTTCTGAAACGCGCTGGCTTACCGTCAGCGAGCCTGATACAACATAAACAAGAGCAACGTCCTTGTGAGATTCCTCCTTCATCAAATATGTCCCAGCTGGTACTTCCCTAATTTGAACCTTGCCATCCTTGAGTACTGTATCGTCTTCCAAACCAAGCTCTCTAACAAATGCTTCTGTAGCTATTTGTACGAGGTGTGCTTCGTCTAATTGCTGCTGAATTGGTTCAACGATGGTAGACCTTTTTTTGGTCCGATGGGAATTTCCTGTGTGTACGACATCTGGCTGTGATCCCTGTTGTGGTGTTATAGGCGAATTTGACCAATGAGAATCGCATTCTGGCACCATATCTGCTACGTTCTGTTCCGATTGCGGACTTGAAGTTTGATTTTTCCAATCATGATTATTTTTTGGCCTATTATAAAAAATATCAGTGAAAATATGTGTATTCTTTATTAATGATGTCTATGCAATGGCTTACGTCTTACCGTTGATTTATGACAATGGGTACAGATTGGGGATTACTTAGATTACTAATGTCACGATATAACATGTCGTTTCTATCGTGTTGTTCCGACATAGCAGTTGCAGGTGTAGAGGACAGCGTTTCCGTGTTTTGTGCAGAGAAATTTTCTTTGGTTCTTGATCTGACTGGGGATCCAGAAAATGGGCTCTGCTTCTTTTTATGAGTCCCCTGATTAACTAATTCTGCGGATAAGCCGAGATATTGATGTAGTGCAGTGAAAGTGACTCTTTGGAGGCGAACCATAATGACCTGGATAACTCGAACAAATGTATCAGGGTGATCTTTGAAAACCTGTAGACATAAGAATAGAGGCATAATAACATGAAAAGTTATAATTCTTAATTTTGTTTTACTTTGCATTGTATAATAAAATACCTCTTGGAATGCACACATTGGTAACTTGACTACTATAGAATCCTCCACAGTTCTGGCGGATACTGTTTTATAGGTACTTGTATGACCAGTAAGTACATCCGTAAAACTAAGAAGACTAGTTACCGATTCTCCTGTCTTTACTAACTTTAACGATATCTGAGAACCATCTGGTCCTGTAATATAAACATTAACCAAGCCTTGTTGTACAATAAATAAATTTTCATCCGGATCTCCAATTTTAAATAAAATGCTTCCAGCTGGTAAATTCATAATTTCCGTATGTTTGCATAATTTTAGAAATACTGGCTTCTCAAAATGACCGAATACCCTGATGCTCTGCAACATGTATAAAGCATCTGGCGGCACTCTGTCCCCAGGACCTAGATCTTCTTCTAAATATTCAGCAGGTGGTTCTAAAACCTGTTTAAATGGGAATATAGAAATAGTTTATAAAAAATATTTCTGGTAAACAACAAAGTCAAGGATGAAATTCAAATACTTTTAATTGCTGTGGGGCTGAATCTTTTTTCAATTGTAACAGTCTGCGTGCAAATCGCATGACAGCCTTTCGTTTTTTTCCTTGTCCAGTCGCATGTACTTGTCCACCGATGGATTTGACTTTCCTTAACATTTTTCTTCCATAGAAAAGAACTTTGTCTCTTTTTCTGAATCTGGGTTTGCTTGTACCTACACCGACAAATTCTTTCACTTCTGGGAGGAATTCTTTGTTCTTCCATTTTCGTAGAATGATTATTGAAACGATCAATAAAATCAAGAGTAGGAATATTAAAATGATAAAGAAGGTTTTCGATATCTGATATTCCTCGATTAGTCTGCCAATCCATCTTGAGAAAATGTACGACCCTACATTTTCATTAAATAATTCCACTACCTATAAAAAAACGCAATGCATGAATAACCAATTTCTAGAATAAAAATGATTTATAGTCACGGTTAGTAATAAGAAAAAAGTGTTCATACTAATAAATCAGTGTAATGAATAAAGGAAATGTACGTTCATATATGTTCGTAGAAAAAAAAAGTAACAAATACAAATACAACCTCCATAGTGGGTATTCATTTCTTCCATCAACTTGTAGGGAAATCGTGAACGAATGGCATGTCACGACTTCATAAATAAAGAATGAAGAAAATTCGTGACAGATGAGTCACAATAATATGCACGGCTCGATCTAAGAAATAAGTAATCTACATTCAATTAATGACCTTTGATACTTTGCTTGAGTCACCCAGCGCCATTTTAGTCGCACTTATATGTACGTTGTAAGTTGTAAGTTATAACAACGCACGAATCAATTGCTCCGTTTTAACTAACATGTACTGACTGTACATAAGAGTTTCGAAATACGTGTTCCCAAAGTGAAAAACATTTCCAGTACATTCTCTTCTTTGCATGTACACTATTTAATTATGTTACAATGAAATCGAACTGTTTAAGTCACGATAAAGCGATCTTGTCATTCACAACCCGTATAAAATTCAAAATGAGGGAAAACATAGTATAATAATCGATATAAAAACCACGGAGACGGTGATCGGATTATTTAATGGATGGAACGAAGAAAAAAAATTACGAAGTTAGACAACGATGTGTCCTGTTTATTACCATCGAAACGTGCATGACCGAGGACATATTATGTAAGTAGATGCAATTTTAAAAAGTTCTAGTTTCCCTAGGGAGCACTATATAGCTTACAAAGAAGTTCGGTGCTTTAAATCGTTGTTTTTTCTCGTATAAATGTTAATTATCGTCGATTATGGCCATTATTGTCACAAGTTGCATCGAAGTGATTCGAATCGTCGCGGCATTGTTCCGCGCAACGGTCGACCAATAAAAACGAGATCGGCCCCTCCAGGGGATTCGTTCATGTAGGAGAGCATCGGTAGAGCGCGCTACGGCAAAATTCCGGGCGGTTTTCGCTGGACAGTTGGGTCCGGCCAGTCAGTGGTTACAGGCCGACATGTTGGTGATGTTTTAGTGAGCGGTAAGCGCGGTGGAATCTGACGCGTGATTTATTCATGCGTTTGTAAAACGCGTCTTCGATACGAAAAGTGTATTTCGATCGCGACGCTACATGTGAAGTGTGTCGAGTGTGACAAGGCTGCAGCTCGTGCCTGGTTTATCCGGCCCAGCGAACATGAGTTGGGGTACGGAGCTCTGGGTAAGTTCTACACGTATCTCTCCGTCTCTACCTGTTTCTCTTCGTTTTTCTCCCGACCCTTTACGGTGCCACATGCACACACACACACACTACACACGCCGGATAGTTAGGCGTTCCGTCACGTAGACGTTAAGACGTAAGGGACCGTCGTTGCATCGTTGCTCCGCCGATTTCGCTAAAAACGGAACAACGACATATCCTCCCGAAAACCAGTTCACGGTGGTAAACCACTCGCAGGAGTTTTGCCTTTGCGGTTGCTAGCCGCGGGCGACGTTCTTCTCTCCTTTGGTGTATCCCCTCCTCTTCGCCACCATACCCAACCCGCGAGTGTACGTGTACTCATCGCTGTGTGCTCCTTCGCTTATTTCCTTTCTCATGAAATCTTGGACGAATACCGGCGCTACGCCGAGACAGTGACTTGTCATCTTACCGTCACGCAAACGCACCAGTCTCGTTTCGAACGATCCACTGAGATTGCTATCTATGCTTTCTTCCTCTCCCGTTTATATGTGTATCCCATTTTATCCCGAGTTCCACGATGGACCGTCGTGTCCGAGCGTACGCGAGTGTACTTGTCCGTGTGCACGGTTTACCAAATTTCTACACGCAATGTTATTCAATCGCGTATTCTATGATCAGAAAGGTACAGACGCACGACTGTGTCGTGGGACGAGCTCATAGCGAAGATCTGTTATCAGATGAAATTTCTGTCCCATCCGTGATTGCGTCGCGTTGTCGGAAAAAATGGAGTCAACGGGAAGAAAACAAAGTGATCATTTGAAGAACCTTCTACCTGAACACTATTACCGTTTGTCATCCGCTCAATTCGACGTGGCCGTTATTTGTATTCTCCTGCGCTTTACAATAGCATTCACGCGAAGGCCTCTATGTTCGTCTGCCACGCACAGGACCAGGAATCGTGTCGCCTAACATCGTCATCTTTCCTTACTTTCTGTTCTCTATAAATAATTCATTCGCGGCATCCGACGTCTCGTTTCTTTTCCTGTGAATTCTTTCCGTCGAACGAGTACGTTGTATCGACACAAATCTTTTTAGTTCGTTTCTTCGACCCTTCAATACGCAATATCTATCTACAATGTACACCGTGAGTCGTCGACAAGCTGTACTTCGTTCATGTCTTGCCAGCCGATCAATAATCGATCGGATCTATCGATTTAGACGTCTATACGGAAAGATTTTACAATTTCCCTTATGACGTACAATCAACATTAGTACTACTGTCGCGAAATATTTGATACTCGTGATTAGCATGACGCGGTTGCGCGCGACATCAATAATTTGCAGCCTCGAAATAATCGAAAATTATTCCAAATATTTACAGAATTATTCTAATAAAAATTAGTGAATAATTGTTTGCAAAGATTACACAACTTGTACGATTAAAATCACCAACGTTTCATATTATCGGTCGCTGATTATCCGAGCATGATAAGCGAATTCCATTATCGATCCTAGTTTCCGAAGGTGCTCAAAGTCGGATTTAAAGTTAGAGTTGAAATTAAAACTTCAAATTGTTATTCCAATTTTCACGAAAATCGAGATTTGCATAGAATCCACGGGCTTGCGATATGCCGGTTCGCAAAATTGGTGTTCGCGTTAGGTGGTCCACCCTGTATAAAGCATGGTGTTTGACCGATGAATATGTGACGCGTGCGTCGCCGTGCCGGTACACACGCTACCAGTTACTACCAGTTTTACAATGTTGCCGTTTACGGGGGTACAATGCGAACCGTTGCGTCGCGTTGCTTCACGGTAAAGGCACTTTTGACAATTACTTAGAAAATATGGTGATAACGGTTGGTGCACGCATGTTTCACGGTTAGGAAAGTATGTTGTTCTCGAGAGGACTGGTCGATCGAGACTCGTTCGGCCGATTAACCGATAGACGATAGGAAGTCGCGGCTCGATTCCGTGCGCGATCGCGTATTACAAAATGATTGATGTTCCACTCGTGTTCCCCCGTGAATCATGATACAGGACGCGTTCGTGTTTAACCGCTAACGGCTGGCAGACTAGCTATAGCTAGCTACAGCTCGCGGGTGGAGCATATGCACACGTACGACACGGGCGTGCCTCGCCATGCTCTTGACAGAGAAAGGGTGAACCAAAGAGGGAGAGAAAGAAGCATAGCACATGGAATTTCGACGTGAAACAACTCTCGAACGGTAATCATTGTTTGACCGAATTTTCTACTCACTAATTACCGAATATTAATCGTCGTTCGTTTATCCGAATATTTATGCTATAATTTAATAAATAATGGCATTTTGTTCTTATATGGTCCATTTGCACCATTATTATATTTGAAAAATTCAAGAAGACTAAAATATTTAACGAACGTCCCTTGTCATTCTCTTTTCGACTGGCCCTCCTTGACCCTTGGAGGCGTTGCTTTACAAATTTTGTCCTCGTTCAGCTTCCGAGTGTGATCGTGATACCGACGGCAGGATTAATAGCGATCTCTTATCGCTTCGCGCTACGGAACAATTAAATCGCGTAATGCGGACGATTTATTGCGAGAACTTTCAGATAAACTTGTGACCTTCGCAATTGTTCTCGATAATGAAAGCAACATTGACTTAGAGTATGGGTTCGACTTCGACATCTAGTTCAATTTCAGTTTCGGTACAATGAGTCGCGGCTTGCGTTGTAGATTGTTGATATATATATATATATTTTTTTTATTTATGTAGATCGATCTTTTGAATAGTTTGCATCTATCACGTGCTCTCACGATCTTAATTATGCTCCATACGTGTTTGTACAATATCGAGTCTTATCAGTGCACTTTGCGCTCGAACGTAAATATTGTTTCTATTTCGACCCTGAACGTTGCGCCGCCGATAGTAATTAGGATCTTTGGGAAGAAATATTGATCCACTATAGTGCGGGGATCTAGACGAGGACAAGGTTACCATTTGTTTTCCCTCTGCATATACATATAACAAAAGAAAAAGCAAAGGAAAACGTAGGCGTGGGTGGGAAAAACGTGAAGGTTACGAGCAGCAAAGTTACTTTCCCTGTCACAACGAAATCAGGAATTGCTCGACTATTCGCAGCAATGTTTTTTCTACCGATTCCGAGCCGCTATTATTTTTCTCAACAGATTAAAATGCGGCAACCGTTTGCACTAGAGTAGTAGTCTCTGAGGCATCACTAAAATTATTATATTGCGTTCCAAAATAATTTGTACTTTATTTATTTATTTCATTTATACGGGGACAACTCATTAGTACACGAAAAGAAAAATATATGCAACTTATCATATATTATCAAATTTGTTTGTATTTCAAAAAACTGTTAAAAACATTAGTGAAAAAAATACAAGACTCAATAGTATAAAATGGATCATGACAATCGAAATACTATAGGTCAGAAGAACTATTTTGGATTTAGAGTTAAAATGGCTTCGAGTGCAAAGGGTTAGACAAACGAGAAGATCTGCTTTGAGCCATGTATGGTCGTCCACCTTCACCGAATCCAATTTTGATTCCCGTGGCCTGCAAGTAGTTTTGTCCGAGCCCCGTTCTCCCGCCCGGTTACGAATACGAGAAACAGGTTTCGAATACTCGAAAAGATCTCGAACCCGATCTTCCCTTTCCTTCGTCCGTTGCGGAGTCGAAGGATTAGGTTTCTCGTTGACTCGAGACCATCGCAGAGCGCAAAAACTAGGTTCGACGTGCTCCTTACTAGGTCCGAGTTAGGCTAAGGCTGCTTCCACCTGCGCCAGTCGTTTTCTGTCCTTTGGCCTCCTCAGTCCACGGTGTTCTCTCTGCTCCATTTCTCTCGGCCGCGCAAAAACCGTGCATTGGAACCTTCGGTTTCTTTTGTTTGCCGATTACTCAGTGGTGCGATACAGACACCGAGCATGGAACCTTGCAAAACCAACGAATTAGTAATCGAGTTCTCCTCTTCCAGTATTTATGTACCCGGAGACGGCGGTGACACACTGATATCGCTGTGTACTTTTGGTTCACATTCGCTCTTCGAAGGAAACCAACTCCGATTCATTGTTTGTCGACTAAAGACCATTTAATCGCTTCGCCGATTATTATCGCGGTATCATTACGTCCCGATAATCAAACGTTGCCACGGTGTTCTTGCAAAGATGAGTAGGCGAAACTGCTTTTACAGGATTAACAATTTTTCTCGCGAACGATCTCTCGAAACTTGGTGCATTAAAGTTCAAGGGGTCGTTGTAAAGGGGCGACATCAATCTTCGAATCTATGTTAGCATTTGTCACGAGAACGATGCTTAAATTCATATAATTTTCAAGGAGGAGCACATCTTCAGTTTTCCTACTTGCTATGTTACATTATATGGACAACAAAGCTGTGTAAACCGTATTTTGCCAATTACTTGTACAAAGCAGTCGATTTCTTCTACTCACGGTGCATCTTCAAACATGCGATCTCCTCTACTATGTCATCCTGCGTTTAGTATTGTTTTTGTAATAATACTACTAATGCATATCTCACCCGTAGATACATAAATAATAATAATAATTATTATTATCAAACTTGCACATGTTTTATTTTAAAAGTGATAGAATTATAGAGACACTTTCATAGGACACAATTGAACAAAATTAAGTCGAGCATGTATTATATTAAAAATATCGAGCAGTTTCAATAACTTCTGTCTTGCTGTTCTGTAATAAAGTGTTACGTGTCAGTTACTTTCAGCGCTCGATAGGTTTCGCGATATTATGCTGAAACATATTACGAGCGACTGAACGAAGCACGACGAAATTCGAAGTTCGAAGCTTTGAAGTTGCACAGCATTTGTTGTTGTACGACCTGTATTCAAGAGATCGCAGTAGTTCGAATATCGAATATCTGTTCGAAAATCGGAAGTTCTCCGACTTTCGCGTCATTGTGAGTCGGATCGACGAGCGAACGTGAACAAGGAAAGTTATCGGTGACCGAACCCCGTCGTGGCGTCATTCGGAAAGCGAGCGAGGCTGTATGACTAGCAGTTTCGCTGGAAACTTAGCCGGATGATGGAAAAGCCGGGGAGACCGGGCTCTCTCGTATCGCGGTTGTCGATGATTTCACAGGCCTGGGTCGACATTCCAGGTGCATGGCTCACGGCCGTCTAACAGGCTCCTCGGGAGCGTTTCTTTCTGCCCAAAACGGGCTAACCGTATAGTCGAGCGCCGTCGTCAGAATCGATATCGACGTTATCGACCGTTTCAAGGGAGGGAAAAACGCTTTCCAACGAAGACATTCGACCACGACGCGATGGATTTTCCGAAGCTCTTTACGCGCTGTTTACCGACCGACAAACCGACCATGAACACCGCTTTAACGACGCGGAACGAAAAACTTGACCGATTAAATTTCACGCTCGTCTTCGCCGGGGATCGCTGGCCCCGTTTTTCGGGAACATGAGCAGATCGGCTCGCGATCGCAGGGTCGAAGAATCGATCGCCGCGTCGCACGATGGAACGAAAAACCTATTTTCTTGGACATCGTGGATCGACTGTCGAAATTTTCGTTAAATCTTTAGTAAGTGATCGTAGCATAAGAGAACACAATGTTTATGATAGTATTGAATACGTTGGATTTTTATTTTAAATGATTGTTAAACGATGAAATTTACATGAAGTCAGAATGTTCTTTGTAGAAAATTTTGTTAATAAAATATTTAATAGTATGGAAAACATTCAGAACTTATAAATTGATAGGAGTTAGGGACTAATTATTTAAAGTGGTGCAACTGGAAAACAAAAAGGCCAGAATTTTCGTAACAGTCAAATTCACATGTATTTTTGGATTAAACCTGATATAAAGGTAAAGTTCATTGTTTTGTGTTTTCTTATGCCACGATCTCTTATTAAAGATTTAATGAAGCTATAGTAGAAAATTTTGATGATTGACCGACGAAAATTGATGTTTCGTTCGACTGTGCGCCGCTGTTATAAGCAGATTATCACTTAGAGATCTCCCATCGCGTATTTATCGTTTCTGGAATTCACACTTTTGCCTCGGGTTCAGATAGCGCGCTACGTGGAAAAGAACTGCGAGCCAGAATAAGTGGAGAATGAGAGCCCGTTAGCTGTGGTACATTGAAATGAAAACATCGAGTCTGTGAAATAGTAATCGATCGCCTCGGTGAACGGTTCTACGGAGCGCGGAAGGGACCGAAGAAGTATGCGTTCAACTTCGTCGAAACTTTTGCTTTGCGTTTTGGCTTCTACCGGGCGTTGATGCTTCGAATCCGCGTTCTATCAGTTTTTCTTGCAGGATCACGCGGAACAGGATACAATTAGCGCAGATATGTAGTAAGCTGGAGCATCGACTTCGAATGCTCAACGATAAGTGTAGCTCATTAGTTTATTTGTTTGTTTATTAATTAACGGATAGAAAACCTTTGGTACATAAAGTTAGTTATACATCGTAGATTATGATTACGTCATGATTATAGTCATAATAACACTATTTTTGTCCAAGCTTGAGTGATCACATACACGCAAAATTTTATGTTGCACGGTTTCATTAATTAACAATATAGTACCGTTAGAGTATTTGTATTTTAAAAATGTCTATATGTCCTGTAGGGAAATCCTATACATAGTTTGAAAGGCATATTTAACTTTATATTCATCGAATAAGACATTACGTTTTGTCGTCCTTTTATTGTGCTTATTTTTGTATAAATAATCCTACCTTTAGTTGTTAGATTTTAAAATGTTAGACCGTTATCGTATCTTACTTTATTCCTTCTAAATAATATGATTTGTTTGCAATATTACTCCTTCGATAGTTAACTTAATCATCATTAATTAATCCACTGACATATAATTGATTAACTCTCTGACATACTACTAATTAACTCACTGACATATCATTGATTAACTCGCTGACGCATAATTAATTAACTCGCTGACAATATTACGCCACCATGTAAATTAGACTCGCTGTTACCTAACAACATTTAATTGGATACTTTCCTGTGCTACATTAAATAAATATAACAATAATAAATATAACAAGAATAAAAAATTGAACACGCATTGCTCGATAAATCTGAAGTTAATTATGTCCGAAAACAAATCAAAGGCACAGCAACTGGTCACCCCGCAGTAGCCGTCTCGACTACCCTATTAGTCTCGGAGATTGATCGGAGAAATGGAAGATGTAGAATGCTTGGAGCATCCGAGAACTCCGAGCAACGTTGCCGTCACGGTGACGGGAACGCGATGTTTAACGTCGTCCAGATGCCAGCGGTTCGGCGACGCGAGATGTTCGCAGCTGTCGAAAAGAATAGTCGAACACGGACGAAGCTCGTGAAACGGATCGATCGCGCGCGGAAAGAGATCCGCGAGAATCAACAGCTCGTAGCATATGTATATACGGTCTATGTAGAGTAGAAAGTTCTGAATGGATCGGTCGTAAATCTCCGTTAACGGGGGACGCACGTTGCACGCACACGAGGCGAGTATGCGTGTATGCAGGGACGTAGGCACGCGCCGCGACCGGAATTCGTCGAAACGATGGATTCAATTTAAATAGTCGCGCTCGAAATGATCCTCGCGACCACTTCGCACCGTCGTAATAACTTATTTATAGCGGAAAATTGTGCGAGACGCCGCGCCGCAACGGCCGTAGAGATTCTCCTTTATCTTGTCGTCGGCCGCAATTCTCTCGAATATCAGCGTTATCCGTATCCTTATCTCTCGCGATGAGGCGAGACTGACTCAGAGGCCGATTGCTTCGGTCCTCGAGATAAGTCCTACCTACCATTCGTAGCCAATTTTTTTCCATTACGACGACCAAACTGTTCCATTTTACTGCCGTGAATCTGCCGCGGACGGCTCGATGGTCGCTCTATAGATTCTCGAGACGCAGACAGAAGGTACGATGCTCGCGCTTTATCTATTGTTCCGGCGATCGAGCCGGCTCGCACGGTTGCATAGCCAGCGACACGCGTTGCATTATCAGGGAACGAGAGAGAAAGAGAGATAACCGCGGAAACTGCATCCAAGTTAAATACATACTTGCGGGATGGCCGAGATAAACCTCCCGACAGATATACCGTCTGCTGTCTGTCGGCGATTCGCGTTTAAAAATAGAGACTTTCGAAAAACGCTCGAGGAGAATTCCTCCGGTGTGGCGAGCAGAGGCTGGACAGATAACAGAATCGCCTGAACCCGATTCGAGTATCCGGCGGACGAGCGCCGTCCGAAAGCATTCTGAATCCTTTCAAGGGCGCTCCCAAAGAGATTCCATCGTACCCTTGGATTTACGCTCGTAAACGGGGGATAAATCTAGCCGTTCTTCCCGAAGCTGACTCACAATTAGCGAGCAAGATCTCGACGCGGTCAGATCCGCATTCGGATTTCTTAGGAAATTTTCATCGTTTCGAAGACTCCGTCGGTTTCGCACACCTTTGCAAAGCAAAGGCAAGAAACGTATCGTCGACCTTCGTCAACGTTATTCCGACTTTGTTGCAACTCATCCCGAAAATACGCGACTACGCGATGTCTGCGATCTCGTTCCGATAGAGTGGCGGAACGTTCACGGTTCATCTTCTTTGAAGCCGCGAATCCCGTTAGCGATCAAACATTTTTGAACGATCGCGTACGTGTCTCGGAGTTCGATGATCGCGTGACCGTGGTCCGTGAGCCCGTGGTCGGCCGCCCAGACGTCGGTTAAAAGAACACCGAGTGTCTGAACAGTATAAACTGTCTAGAAATTTCTAGGAACCGTATCGGTCATGACGGGGTCAACGACGATCCGTTGAGACGGCGTTTCGGTGTCGGCCGGGTCGCTTCGTCCGAGATTAGACGGACCCGTCGTTTCGCGTCAAGGTGCACGGTTGCTCTCGTAGCTTGATGGCGTTTCCCTGGCCGCGATGGAATCCATGAATTTGAAATTCGGAACGGTAGTCTGCCAGGACTCGCGGGTTCCCACGTCCTGAGCCGGCAGCCAGGCCCGAGGACGACCGCAGGATGGTCGGAGGAAGATGTTTGCATGATTACACGCTTTGTTTCCCGCGTCCCGAAATTCGCGCGAGACACGTTTACCCTAATTGCGTTCCATTATTCCAATGAATCTTATTAAGCCGACGAGCGTGCGCTGCGCTCTTTGATCTCGCGTCCCACGTGTTTCACAATCCACGTTCGATTCGACTTCGAGACGAACAACGATCGTCAAGGTCAAAGATGAATAATCAATTAGCTCACAAAAACAAGACAGAAGCCGACGTTTATGTAACAAATTACAACATTAATTAATATCCAGTAGGTATATTGATTTTATCAATACAGTTTATTCGAACGAAATTTATTAAGATTTCGTGAGGATATACATGTTAAAATTAAAGTAAAATAACCCCTCCTTTATCTGGAATAGTCCATAAAATTGTGTAGGCAAATCAAAAATGTCCATCTGGGGAATTAGTATTTCCATTTAGGTATATATAATTTACTTATAGATCGAAACAACTAATGCAAAATCGCACGACACCGTGCAATGAGACGAATCGTCACGAATCGTGTAACGGGCGATACCGAGGCATCTGTGACGCGATCGGCGGAGATATAAAGATGCCGCGACACAATCGGACGGAATATTCTTTCGGCAACCAAATCGGAAAAGAAACGCCGATTCAAAGCGGACGCAATTGACGAGTTAAGTCGTCTTCCCGCGGCAAACAGGTTAACGGGGTCCGCGTATTGTCCGGTCGTGAATGGCGAAAGCCACTGGAGCTCTTGCTCGCGAGCAGCGAATCTTAACACATGGTCGGTCAATTGGATAGATCTACCTTTCATCGTGCTACTAAAGTCACTAGTGTGCAGATTAATCATGAATCGTGACTTAACCCGCCGTCATCTCGGTCCGATCTACCATACTGTGGGATACCGATTCGATCTACCCAACAGCCGATCTGCAATTCTCCCGAGAACAACCCAGTGGCTTGGTTTCGATTCAAATTTCTGTTCCTCTTCCGTTGTTCCTCGGTCTACCGTGAAATCGAGAGTGCTCCTCGGGATTTTCCCTCGCTCGGCTTTTCGTTCCCAGCCTTCGTCCTAGCGCGACGTTATCGCCGAGTCTACTCGACTCGGTTCTACGTTATCTCCTCCAAGTAGATTGCGAATCTTCATGTGAAATAAAAATGATCTGCGTCTGTTGCAAGAAACGGGAGTCACTTGGAGGTCCATCCTTTCTTTAACGCTGGAATTGTCGAACCAGTCAAAATTGATGAATTTCAACAATTTGGGATTGTTCGTGAGAACCCACTGAGTTCTCGTGCTTCATCAATACGTGTCACGATTTCTATATAACGACGTTGACTTCTTTATTGATGACTTCAATAAATTTAACACGAAATCTATCATGCCAGATGACCGTTTTTATGTGTTATATTTTATGTTGTTTACATTATAAAGCTGTTACGTAGGAAATAATTTAATAGATTCCTTAATTTAAACAAAATTATAATCTAAATGGCGATAAGTCTAAGTCAATTCAGTCTTGTCATGTTTGTACTATACTACACGTCGATACTACTAAACGTCTACTTTACAATGTTATCAATTAATGTTATCTGCTATCTTTTACGAGCAAATGTAACCATTGTTTCAATTTTATTATTATTGATATTACTATTACGTTGAATTTGTGTAGAAAGACTAGAAAGACCTTTGACCTGTTGATGCTAGAAAGATAAATAAATAAACGAAATCATTGGTTTCTGATTTTCGCGAGTGGTTCCACGGGAGAGCCAAATGCAGCTTCGTTCTGGATGCCACGTTCCGTGCGCTCGTTCTGCTCGTTACACGAGTCACCGGTTCTCACCCGTGCAATTTCGACTGAATATCGAGAGTTCGGCGATGCCTGGAAAGAGGCGAAACCGCTCGCGAATCGTCGTCGCGACGAAGCACAGTTGCTCGATCCACAGGGCAAAAGTCAATAATTCGAAGCGTGAGATTTAAAAAGGCTTGCATCGCGAGATATTCATAGCGAAATGTAGCTTCTAAAGCTACCCGCAGTTTTTTCTCAGTGTGCCAATTTGAAATTGAAATTTCAGCTTAAGGTTTCAAGCAATAAATCGACGCGTTCCTCCGATCACCTGCCATTGGCAGAAAATTTGTTACTTTCTGGGTATCCGGTTCTTCTAAGCTGAATTTAGTACTACAAGATCTTTGAAACGAGAAAATCATTTAAGGAACATTAACAAAATATTTTTATAATTTTTCACTTACAATATTGATCAACTTTAAGGAGACTTAAAAAAGTGCCTTATTCCATTTCCTTACATTCTCCTATACGATCTGATATCACTGATAATCGTATCACAAGAAGTTGCAGTAATCAAATGGATAAGAAATTGTGTAAATAAAATTGCGTGTTTCTGTTCATCGAATGGCAGATCTTGCTATGTTGTTCAAAAATGAATATCCTCGAAAAATGAATTGGTTTAGTTCTTTATTCGAAAAAATCATTCATTCCCAAAATCCCCTATAAGATCGAACGCTATGCGAAGTTTGAAGCGGTGGAGAACGTCTGAGGACGAGGCGGCTGAAAAATTCTCCAGGATTCTGGCGCGACCGGCTCCTCCTTCTTTCCTTAACCAGCGTGTCCCTTTTGCAGCCGGTTTTCGTCGCCGGCTTTCGTCGCCATCGCGACGCCGCGTCGTCGTGTGTACCGAGAGTGCCATTTTTTTGCGACCTGCGAGAGAGAAGCCCGAATCGGGGACCTCTTCTCGTCGATTTCCTTCGGAAAAGTTTTGTTCGCGTTTTTAAACAGGTTCGACGCAATTCCTACAGCGCGCAGTGGTCTGGCAATTCGATTTCAATTATTCTATTTTCTGGCTTTAATTATTTTATCATTGTTTCAAAGTTTAGGGTTACAGTATAGTAGATCGTTGGATTCGTCTCGACACCAGCTAGAATATTATCAAGTAAGAAATATGTGTTAAAACAATCGAGATGACCAGCACTTTTTGCAAAAGGAAAACTTTCCTTGCAAGTTTTTATATTCTAGTTTGCAGCTTACTTCTGTAATACAGTAATATATAATAATATTAGAGAATTGTTTAAAAGTCTTTGCTATTTTGCACTTTAATTACTCCTTTGTTACATAAATGTATAGAATCTATAGTTTAATAATATGTCATGAAAGTAATTAGTTTTATCTTCATTTGTACGATTTAGTCTTCAAGTCGGGATTCCTCATGATATAATAATGTAAAAGAAGTAATATACTTGGATTCTGAAACTGTAACAAGTTATAATACCTATTAAAGGATCCCGCTTCCTCGATCATTGTATACCATATTATTAGTTATATTCGCCCGTGAAAGAAAACTTAGTCTGGCACGAAGTTGCAGCGCCCTGTTACCGAGTTCCACGGCCGGCGCATTTTTTCCATCGTCGCACGGCCTACCGGTTCCACGTTCCCGAGACGCGAGAAATTTCATTCATTATTCCGCCGTTCACCCATTTTCCGCAGAATTTCTGCTCGAAAACGCGTCGTCGCTGCGGCGGCGAACGGTGACCGGTGTCTACCTGTTCCGTCGTTATCTCGACACTTCGATTATCAGACCGGTGTTTTGCCATTTCGCGAAACTGGAAGTCGCTCGTGACGGGCACGGCTCGAAGGACGAAGATCCGATTCGAGCCGTGCGAACGCGAGAAACCGTCTCTCAGCGGAGGTACTCGCATACGCGCATGTATTTTTGCCGGAGCCCGTGCACGAACTCGCCAGCTATGTTTCTCTATTCGCGACACGATCGCGCGAGCGCCAACGAGAGGGAAAGAGAGTGCGTCGCGAACTTGCCCCGCCCACGCATTGCGCCAAATCTCTATAAATACCGTAGAGGCGAGAGTACGCGGACGCGTACACGCGCAGAGACACGCGCGTGTAGCCGGCAACGGCCTGGATAGGGACGGCGAAAGAAAAGAAATCGGCTGATTTCTGAAAACAACGCTTTTCGCCGTTTCTTCATCGGTGAATCGAACCATCCGCGCAACTCTTCTCCTTCTTTTCGTAATTGATCCGCGTATCTGGCGAATTCAGCAATTTCTCGACGATAGGTAACGATCACGAAACGCTCGCGGCTCTTTCCTTTTAGTCGGTGCACTGTATGTACATTATACTATTGTTAACACTATTCAGAACAACTAACAACTATGTAAATTTTAACCGTATAGTTACACGAGTACAATAAAAATATAATATAATAGTACAATACAAAAAGTGAGAAAAGAAAGTAAGATATATATATATATATATATATATATATATATATATATATATATCTTTTAGAAAGTGAGATATATTTTGAAGGTCCCGTGAAATAAATAAGTCAATAATAGTCAATCATCTCCGGAACATCGCAGACCATTATCGTAACATTGTTCATTCGGCATTCCCTCGTAATTGGCAAACGTTCGGGGAAAAACATTGTATGAGAAATCTAAAAAGTAGTTTCTGTTTCATTGACAAATTCCGGATAGAGCAAATTCTTAACGTTTTTTTACATAACGTAGAAAGTTTTGTCTGCTGCTGGATAAAGTCTCCGTGTCGGTCAAATCGCGGCGAGTGGAGATACGTGTATCGCCGGTTTATTTTCTAGATTGAGCGCCGGAGTCGTTAAGATTTTCCTGTACCGGACTCGCTAATCTATATTTAACGCACAAACGAAGGCTTAATTGACCGGCTAATCTATTTTGTAGCGGTATACGCGAAGCATCGGAAACTCTGCGATGCGCTGCGATAGGATGGGATGCTTTGCGAAACGGGTGCGACGCGCTGCAAGAGATCGACGCAGGTTGTAAGAGATCCTGAGATCGCGTGATCGCCGCGCCGGTGATTAAGGGAGATCGTGCAATCTGCCCGCGAATTTTTCCTTTCGATATCTTCACCGAAGAAGCGAAGACGGCCACGCGTCGTGCAGTGGTCTCGTCTCGAGCCTCCATCGTGGATCGATAAACGCGAAAGGCGGACTGCGCGAGCGTCTTTCGCGGAAGCTAACAAACGCAGACGGATTGTTGCGCGCCAGTTATTACGTCCGAGGCAGTTGGTCGTGCCTTGCCAGGATTATTAGGCTCGCATGGAGGACTGTCGGACTATCGGCGACCGATACCGGTGATTTCTCTCTCGGCTATCGATTCTGCTGGCTACTCTCGCAGCCGAGGAAATCGCACGGACCGATCCCCAGTCTCGTTTCCTTGTTTCGCGCGCCTCGTAATTGCCGTATCGATTTCTAATCGTGGACACGACACCGTTCGCCGCGGACAATGGAGGCGCGAGACGTCCCAGTGGCTCGTTGTTTCACCCAGGCACGTGTACACCCTTGTCTCGATCGTCAACAGCGACTTGCCACCGAGATTCTCTTCGGACCGCACTCGAGTCGTCGTCTTCTATCCCCTTGACGCATCTATTCTCCGACATTATTCCAAGAAATTTTCAATCCTGATCGATCGAGAATAACGACACGAGCTTGCACTCTCTTCGAACGGATACATTCCTTGCTTACCTACCACTTTACGTGTTCTTCGTTCACTCGTTGTCGGTTCATTTCGAAATAGTCTATTTGTTTATGTCATTTTATTTATTTAATTCCATTTAATTTTATTTAATTTTATTTAATTTCATTTAACGAGATAGAAGCATTGATGACTGTAAACGCAATCGTAGGAAGAATTTTGTGTTCGAACCGGCACAGCTACTTTCTCTGCCGTGACTCTTGGACAGAGTACGTTCACGCGGTTACCTAATCCAGACAGCGCGGATTAATCTACCCTCGGCAACCTTGAATTCCCAGTTGAGTCGACGCAGACTAATCCATTTCTGCGATCGAGTTGTAACTTCGGCGACACCGAAGTACGATAGAACTCCATTTATATGAATTCGACGGGAGACAACCAGTTTACATAACCGGGTAGATTCATGTAATAGGAGTTCGCTGTTTATTGCTATTATTATTAAAGGTAGCATAAGAACAGATTATGCACAGTTCCTATTACCCTGCCTTCGATCCAACTGTACATAGCCGAGAAATAAAATTCCAGCCAGATTTCATTGATTTGACTCTGCCGACGCGTCCGCCCATCGCATGCCGCTTCCACTTATGGCAGCCATCGTCGACCGTGCAGTCTCACAGCGGTCTTGCGATAGAAATACTCGGAATAATCGTCCGTCGTCGCGATCGACGAACAACTTTTCCATCCTGAAACAAGCGGTTCGAGCGTTGTCCTGCGGTTCGACTCGGTTGGCAGCGAAAGGACGCGTGACCCGAAAGTTAGTATACGGCGCGGCGGCGAGCGTTCAGCATTGAAATTACGGTACCCAGAGATTACGCGTTCCAGCCGGCCGTGTCGGTAATCAATTTTGGGGGAGGGGGGAGGTCCGTGATTCGCCCGGATCCACCGGCGACTCGAACTTCGACATTTAAGAGGATATTCTGGTCTGAAACGCGATACTGATAGAATACTGATATGATTTGATAGAATAGGGTAGTGGAGCCGGTTATTGTGGGTGATTAATTGCTGTCCGTGATTTGGGCATAGTTAACTTTATGTTTGTCGAATAAGAGACAGTAGATTTTGAACGACTATTGAACAAAATTTTATCCGACTCTATCGAATGAATATCCAATCGAATACAAATTGATTTAGATAAATGTTTATCCAAATAAGATTTTAATCGAATGAGAATACATGCAAATTATATTTTATTCGAATAAGAATTCATTCGAATAATATTTTATTCGAACAAGAATTTATTCGTAGAGGAATTCATAGGGAAAATAGTCGATTTGAATAAAAGTGATAAAATATAAAGTGTATTTTTTATAATTTGTCGATTTATTTTTTCGATACCCGTTTTTATAAACATTGCATGTGGAATTATGTAATTTGAATGAAAACAAAGGAAGACAGTAAACAATTAATCATACAATTATTCTCTTAGATAAATATTTATTTGAAACAGTTCGAATAATGTCGAATTCTGACATAATAAATGAAGCAATTTTGGAAATTTGTGGACTTGATTCCGCGATTGAATTCTCAGAAATTTCCTCTCTTTAACGACACAAAGTAGAGCTGTCGTCGATGATCCGGCAAGAATCACCTGTAAGGTAGGGCCGTTTCGCAGTGTTCCGGCGAGGATCGGTTGACGAAAATCGATGGAGCCTCGAAACGGTGTCGAGGATCAACATCGGTGCCCGAGTCGAGCCGAGGCAGGTTGATATCGTGTCGCTTTTATGGTCTCGTGCCCGTTACACGGCCAGGATTCGGGAACCGTTCGATTCCTTTCCTGTTTCGTAGCTCGCGCTTGCTCGCCTCTCAGCCTCGTTATGCATGCACGTAACGCGCCTGCTCGCTTACGTAAGAAGGCGAATGAACGATTTTCGTTTGCGACGCAGTTCGCGGAACCAGCCGGTGAAAATGCCGCGGCGGAAAAACTACGTCTCGTCGCTGCGGAAGATCTGCCGCCCCGTAGAATCAGTTTCCAATTTCGGCGGATAATCGCGCGGCTATTTTCCGCCGGCTTTCACGTGACCGGCCAATTCCTCGATCCTATGTCGCTGTCGTCGTTTTGCATAATCGTCGCGTGTCATTATGCGCTCCCGCGATCGCACCGGTTTGTCTATGAAAAGTGGGATCGAGAATCATGGAGCTTCGCAATTCTCTTTGTTCATTTGTCAGACCCCAACTTAATTCTGGTGTTATAAAAAAAATAAGGACCTAATATAATATATATTTGCATTTTGAAATGCATTTCAGGTACAGCAAAATAGTTTATTACGAAATAACGATTTTCATAAATTTTGCAGTAGATAACAAAATATATTTAATTTAAACCAAAATTATACCACGCTTAAATTATAAGACGCTATTTGTAAAAATAAAGAAAATGTACGAAATTAAATAAAGTTATTACTATTTTTAAACGATAAGCATTACGCCTTCATCTACTGTTTACAGTACGTATGTTTCATTTACTACCAAAACCGTAAGTATTATCGCCTTTATTTTCTGTGACCTTCAAGGACCTTACGTAATAGGTCGTTGAACTCGTTTTAAGATTTTCTATCATGATACGGAAGCAAAGATAGAGCGATCTATTTAAAGAAATGAAGGTGACCCTCAAATGTCCGAAATACCTCTAGCTGCAAAAAAAATTATAGCAAATATTTCTGTGAAACTTATAGTTTCGAAGATAACTGAGGTGCTAATAATTATTGACCCACCCTGTATAACTATTTTACCTATTGTTGATCTAATAATGATAACTTTCTATAGTTAAATATTATTATATTGCTTGCCACTTTCGTATTTTTCTATGAAATCTCCACATTCTCTACGATATTCTACAATATATTGGTTTATTTAATATACTACACTAACAATTCAGTACCAAGTTTGCTAAAGAAATATTGTCACCCATACATGACCGACATGGTAGTCGAAGCGTTAAATTACAAAAAATTGAAATATCAATTCCACGGATTTCGGACATTTTTGTCCCGAAGACCATAACTGTACGATTGAATCGAGGACCGCAGCAGGGTTAATATCGAATTTATCAGTGGATCAACTAGAAAATCAACACCGACCACAGTCGACCGGCTTGTAAAAACCTAAACCGATACCGTATTACCATGCGTTGACTAATAACAGTCCGACGGCGACCATAAGCCGCAAAGTGTTTCGCGAAGACCGGCAGACTTTCGTCTGAACTTTAATCCTGCACGTAATTTCAGCTTGCATTTCAAGGTTCCTCTCTCGACTGCCGTAGAAATTACAGAGACACGCAAACCTTGGAAGCGAATCGTGATGGTTTCTATTTCGGTCCAAGTGCTATCCGAACTGTGGATTCGTGTGCGCACGGTTGCAGTGCACGATGGTTGTCTACTATTTCCACGATTTTCGCTGTTTTCGTCGGTGGACAACGGGTTCCACGAGGCAAGGCCGCCCACGCTTCTCTTCTGTTATCGCGACCACATCCTCCCGATATCTTGACTCCGACGCGAGCTTCGTTTGATTCATCCTCCGTTGCTCCATGGCGTCCTATGATTCACGCGTGTCTTAATTAAAATGAGAGGCCGCCGGAGAGGGAAACGAGTCGAAAAAGCAGGAGATGAATCGGCGGTCGCGATCGCGCCGCGCTCGAGATAACGAGAGCCTCGACCCCATACAGGTCCCGTGCCGGCCCCATGGCGAATCCGTTTCCTGGAGGGAGGGTCTCTCTCTCTCTCTCTCTCTCTCTTTCGAGGGTCCTTGTTGAGGCTCCGCGAACGGGGATTTCGTCCACTCGAACGGAAAAAATACTTAACGACGGATACGCGGCAAACATTTCGTTTACGTCTCACTCGAACGCGACAAAAGAGCCCCCCCCGCGCTTTGTTTTCGCTGCGATTTCGCGAGCAGATTGAACCGCCAGCCACCCCTCTGTTCACCGTTGAGTTCCGAACAACCCGTTAAATCGCGCCGTGGAAACACGACCGTGATTCAGATACTGCTGGGCTTTTCTGATCCCGCGTCGAGACGGGTTCACAATATTCGATGATTTGATAATTCGATTAGCAGGAGCAATGTCTTTTGGTACATTAGTATAACAATATACCGCACGAACAATATAAAAGGAGTAGAAAAGCAGCGATACAATTGTATATCATGCGAATGTGTGTGTCCAATGTGTACGAACTTTTCTTTTATCCTTTATTTATTTGCACCTATTATTTACATTATTTATTTATTTATCATATATTTATTTATTAACATCATTTTTAATTTTAATTTCTTTTCAATTTCTCTACAAGAATTCAACATAATAATAATAATGATAATGTTAATATCAATAATATAATAATAAAGTGAAAACAATGGTTGTAGCAGTACATTCGCTCTTAAAATGTGTTACAGACCGGAAACGAGCAAAGAGATGCATATGAACATGATTGCAATATACAACACAAAAAATAAAATCCTCAACAAGTACCGTTAACGTCGTTAGTACAAGAGTTAACAGCAAAAATTAATTAAATAAAATAATAGGCACTAATTAAAAGGATTTAATGATACTAACGAATAATTATATAATACATATAATATAATGTGGCTTTCGCTACTTTCAGCGAAAAGCTTCCAATAGCCACGTGTGTAGTATTATTCTAAGATTAATGTTAATTTCGAGCCTGGTTCTCTGATAGAGAGATTCGTTTGATTTCTGTGAGCGAGAGGAGAGAAGGAAACAACCGACGTTTTCTCGAGTTCATCGATTAATCAGATTCTTTTAAAACTCTAATTACAAAACATATGACTAATTCATACCGACTTCTAATTTCCACTTCTATCTATTCCGCGATAAAAAATGAAAACGAAACAGAAACAAGTAATGCGATAAGGCGACGGTAACGAAGCCGCAGCATACTCGCGGCGTGTTCCTCATTTGCAATCTTTCGAAATCGGTTGCACAAAAACCTGCAGTATCTGTATGGACTTCGGAACCTCTTGCCTAGAACGATCAATAATAACCACTCGAAGAAATCGTGATCAACAATGCAGCGCTGGCAGGTGTGTTCTTCAGCGGGAAAAGCTGAAGAGTTAAAGAGCTACCGTTCTAGTCGGACGGAGAACGGTGGGACACTACCGGAGCCTGCGAATCCGCGACGTGTCCTCCAAAATGGCTATCGCGACACGGGAAGAGAGCTGTCCACTCCAGCGACACAATACCGAGCGTTGAACAACCGACCAGGAGAGACAGAAAGCGAACAAAAAAGAGAGAGAGAAAAAAACGACAATGAGTATGAATGACAGCGTGCGCGAGCGATTGCTCGAGTTATACGTAGTGGGGGAGGAAAAAAAACAGTGTGAAGGTCTGCCGAGTCGTTGACCGCGTCCAGCGATAATAACGAAATGTTCCGGTGATTCCGTGGCTAATTAATTCGCGTTGCATTGTAGCGCTCGCGTGTTGCGAGCTCGTGGCCGCTGGAAAAAGCTGCTCCGACGGTGAGTGCTCGCTCGTCGAAGAGAGCAGAGCAGAGAGAAGAGGAGAGACGAGAAGAGAGACAACGTGTCGTGTCGTCGCCGCTATTGTCGTCGAAGGGAAAAAGAACTCTTAACCTGCTCCCCAGGGTTGGGCCGTGCCCATGCCTCCGAGTCCATGCCCATACTTCTATGCCTCCATGCCTTGTCGACACGGCCGGCCTTTTTCTAGGAGAACAATTGGCCGCGCTTCTCTTCTCTTCCGCTTGTGCGGGTCTCTTTCCGCTCCGAGCGTCTTCCACGTCTTCTATACAGTCTGCGTAGCACCGTCCTCCCCCGCCCATTGTCCACGCACCAGCGCAGAGAAGCGCCGTGAAACGGGATTACGTCGCTCGCTTCCAGAGAAATGGGAGACCGAGAGTATCTTCTCACCGTTTCCCTTCGTACGGTTCCCCGTAACGGATCGCCTATCTTGCACTCGATAGCTCGGCAAATAATAAAACGTCCACGAAAAGATGATCGCGATGATTCAACCTGCTCCAGTTGCCCGGAGATCTGTGTGCCGTTCCGTGCCATTCTGAGATCGTGTCATCATCGAGCTGAGACTAATAGACTCTAGTAATAGACTCTGAAACATTTATTTAATATGAATAAAAAATTATACGATTAGAATAGTTTTCGTAGCGTGTCCACATGTTCCATAAGTCGGAACAATGAAAAAATAAAATTTTATTCGAATAATATGTCGAAAAAAGTTCTTCGGATGTATTTTTCGTATAATATTTCGAATACAACTTTATTCGAAATGTTATTCGGATAGAATTTTATCCGAAGAATTTATTCAAATCATTATTCGAATACATTTTTATCCAAATTATTATTGGAAACGCTGTTCCAAAACGAATATGGAAATGCTGTAAAATTTGATTGGAATAATGCCCAACCCTGGTAAGTCGCGGAGGACCAATCGGGAGAATCTCGCGGACAATTGATCGATTTGAGCTGAGGGAAAGCGGGACAAATTCTCGGAGAAGCAGAAGCCGTTTCGAAACGAAGAAGCGGCTCTTTGAGTTTCCAAGCGGCGCGGCCGTATGATTGTTTGGCTCGTGACTGCGCACTCGTATCTCGTTAGGAATCGCATCGGGTCTGTCCACAGTCCACAGTCGACTGTAGTCGGCCACGGGCGGCAACACGCGTCAGAGAATCGCGATTGGGGGTCCTTTGTCTCGTAATCCGTCCCTGTCGGCGTGCTTCGCCTCTCACCGTAGGACAAGTTTCCGAAGCATAGAACGCCGGCCGTACAGCGGCGTAGAACAACGCGTAGCACGACGTAGACCGGCGCGATTGCGTTTGTCCCGACCTGCGACAACATTCCGGAGAATTCACAGATATTCTTATCGCGGTATCGCACCGGATCTGTTCTTCCTGTCTCGCAGGTGGGGACGCGTGCCGCGGATCGCCGTTTTGGGCACCGGAAACGTGGTCGTCGCGTCATCAATTTCATATGTATGCAGGATCTTCGGAGCAGTCGGCGAACGCGGGGGTGTTTAGTATTAATACTTTGCCAGCCGCTGTCACGCTGGCGTGACTTTTGCTCGCCAACATGCTTGTTTCCACTATGTTTGTAAGTACCCAGCACTAACATTTTGGAGCTTAGGATTTTTGGGCTAACAGCTGGTATGCAATTTAGACGTAAATTAATTTCCCTGCCGACAGAACGCATACTTTATTGCTTAACTTTAGGATTCGCTTCTCTCGGTTTCAGTAATTCGCCGGCGGCTGCATAAAGCCGATGCGAGAAATGAGCGGCCGGCAAAGTGTAAACACACCGGAGACCATAAACGTTACACCTAATCGGATCTTCTCGTTTCATAATATAAGAGCAGATAAGATTTATTACAGTAATTACTCCTGTTACCCTCTTGCTCGTTCTAGATGACGGCGAACTTTGGTTTGTTTAACTTTAACACTACCAAAACCAGTAAAAATGACCGGTTTCTGATCTTTTCTTTCACAATTTCTGATGTTATAAAAATGTTTCCCTGAGGAATTTTTCAATAAACTTCTTCATTGAAGCGTACTATTTAAAAAAAGAAAACAAAAAGGTTTATTTGCCAAATTCGGTATTACACGAAAAGATAAAAGTTTCAAACATCGACGTTTTCCCTAGTTACGTACTCGATAGAAAAGTTGTGTCATCTTTGTACTTGCAAGTCAGTGTTAACCACTTGCACTACCATTTCTTTCACAACTGCGCGTTGATTAGCACTTCTGAAAGTGACCAACGTGTGTTGCTTCGTCAGAGTGACGAGTCTGTATTGATTTAGACCTCTCGTTATTTTTATTATAATTAGACTGCAGACCTTCATGCCGAATAAAAATTGTTTCCATGAGTTGCAAGATATTGGGATCAGGCACAATTTTACGTCTCTCATTAACGATATTAGTAAACTGAAATTAGTACACCCACGTTCTTAGTTTCTTTGAATCTTTTCACTGTTTTAAATTGTACCTACTCGTTTTTGCCATAAATACATAAAATACGCCATCTAATTATAATGCAAGCTTGGATAAAGGACTTTACTTGATCGTCTCTTAAGACAAAGTCTTAATAATTCCAATAATTTGCTCGCTAGGTTTAGTTTAAGTAATTTTTTTGATCGAAAAAGGCAAGTTTTGTTTCTCGTAAAAGCATTAAATTTTCTTTAGATTTAGAATAGCATACATATTTAGTAGATCGTGTCACTCGTTGTTAAAGGGTTAATAATGTTCATCTGGCGGAGTTCGTCGGAAACGGATCATGGCTATTTATGTTAGTCGTGAATGGCTCTAGATTGCTTCTAGCTTTACGAGAACTTTTTTCCACCCGGATCTCTTTTTGCAGCGTCGCACAGTGGGACTAAATAAAAAACTTGTGTCAAAATCAAGGAACTTTTGATAGGAATGAAATGAAGTGATGCAGTCTTGTTACGTAAATTCTGAAATATTATAGAATCAGAGAGAAATAGAGATAATGTTATATGATCATTTCTTAACCTTGAGAATTTCTGTAAAAGGTGTAGTAGTGCAACAAATTTGTAATTTATCCAATGCCATGTACCTTTTGATCTTTTATGACATGTTTTACATACTATATTCTCTCTACTTTTACCTTATTCTACAACATTTCAGCATCGCGTTATCTGGTTCCTATCAAAAGTACTTTGATTTTGGCACTACTTTTTCATTTAGCTCCACTGTGCGTCGTGGGTCTCGATCGTTGAGAGATCAGAATTTGCGAACGATCGTACACAGGACTTCGTAGAACTCGGCAAGCTCGCAGAGCAGTTTAATCGACCGATCGCCTCGCGGTTCGCCGCGTCGTCTAATTAGGAAATCAAGGGCGAGCCATAAATCATCGACGAGCAGGCCGCGGAGGCGATTCGTCTCCGATAGAGGCCGCACTCGCTTCGTTTATCAGAATCTATTAAAAGCTTCGAGAGCGAGGATGATCTGGTCGAAAAAAAACCGTGGAAACCGTCTGGTCGATCCGACGTCTCGCTCTCGAGGAGTCTCGGGTCTCTCGAACGAAATTCGCTGGAACAGCTGGCGTTTAGGCGAACCGGAGGGAATGGAGGGTTCGCGAAAGGTCACGAGCCGCCGAAGAGAGCTTTCGAGTTTCGGGGTTTGCGGGAGAACGCTCGCGAACCAGGTACCGGAGTATCAAAGGAACCGGAGAATAGCTGATCCCTCGGAACCTTTTTCGAGCCGTCGAAGCACGGCGATCGTTCCTAGAACCGAGCGAATATCCTTTGCATGGAAATCTGCAGGAACAGTCTCCCGAGATTTATTTTCAAGCCTTCTTATGGTAGGGAAGAATTCTTATTTCGTACGTCTGCGGTCCGGAATTGGTTTTCTGGGTACCTGGCTGTAGATCACGGTATTTTTAATTATATTTTCATAGAACGAAAGGTTTTTGCGTCAATTGTAAGAATCAAGTAGAAAGTTGGTTTCTGTTTTAATAATTTTATTAAGACGACGATAATATGTTCTTGGTATTCTTAGCACTAAACGCATGATTTCGTAATGTGAACAATTTGAACATAAATTATGCAATATCGATTCAGAGCTAAAACCTTCTAATGGTTCCCTTGTTTCGTATTCCAGAATAAATGGATAAAATCGGCGGTCTAGTTACGATAATTTCTGTCTTGATATCTCGGGGAGACGATCGACTGCGAAACAGAGTATTATTTCCAAGGGAGACACTCGGATAGGAGGAAGACGCTTTCCTCTTGGGGGGCGGAGTTGGCCATCGGTGCATTAGTCTGTCGCTGCGCCGAGCGCTGACTCTTTTGATGGAACCGGTGAGGGAAATACGTGTCTCTTAAGGGGTTAAGCTTCCAATTTTCGAGAGACTCGAATGCACTGCGAGGAGCGCGCCTCTCGAGGGATTATTCTCGCTTCGCATTAAACACAACGGACCCGTGTGAGCCGTGTATCCGTCGACGGGCTCCCGCGCTTTACCCGACGATCATTAGTTCGTTCGCGTGCAGACGGAGACGCGAACACGATTACCATAGTTTCCCACCTTCTCCCGCGAATTTCCCTTTCTTCCTTCGTACTTTCTTCTTCCGTTCGGAAAACTCTTACGTCGACTCTACTCCGTAAAACCCACGGGAACTTTTGTACTACTTTTATACTAATTTTGTATTGACTTTGTACCATTTTTGCACAGCGCTAGAGTAGAGGTGCCAATTACTGTACCCTGTAGACGATTTTCGGGAGTTTTCGCTACTAAAACTTTGACTATTTAATTGACATTTCTTAAGAACTTTAACCGTAGGGTGGCCAAAGATTTAATGGTCAAAGCCGGGCCATATTTCACCCGAAACAAAATTTATTTATGTATAAAAAAATCATTTTTTCCTCAGGTTTATATTTAAATTTATTGGTTTATATGTCCTCAGTAACTTTGCTCTAAAAGGAAATTATATTGCATTAGTATAGTGAATGAATGGAAAGAAAGCAAATACTCAAATTGTATTACAAAACTTTGTTTATAAATAGAAAGCATCTATTCTTAGAAATAACTACTTCTTTTCTTTACACGAAGCTTTCTAGAAATGACATTTCTCCTTGTTAATTCAGTAAACACTAACACGTACACAATTCGGGTCAACGCCAACCCAGTTTAGTTGGCCTATGGCTAAGGTCAATTTCGAAATTTCTTTTATTGACATAAATTTTCCGATGACACAAACATCAAATCTGTTTCTACTATTCCTTAAGCTTTGCAGACGATGTCGCGAATTCGGTATCAAAAGATTTGTGTGATACGCCAAGAACTTCCGTCTTTTACGTTTTTAATTTCAATGAACAAAGAATTAGTTGAGTTTCAATTAAAAAATTGAATACGTCTTATACGTTAAATAGGAAGTTAACTATTCTTGAAAATAAACAGAAGGCTCAGTCATTGGCTACAGTAACCACAGTAACTGACTCCACTACCCTACTGTTTTTTAAGCCGCATATTATTGCACCGGTGTATGCACCGCACGACACGTCGACGCGACGGTTCAACGTTTCGTCTGCTTATTAAACGCAACCGCCGCGTCCCGCCGTGCCTCACTCTCGTGTTCCACTGTGTATACTCGTTAGCAGGCACGTGAAACCCTGGAGAGCTGAGCTGGTGTGCGAGCCGTGCATCGTTGCACGTTTCTGCAGCCCAAAGTGCAACCGAAGCGCAACCGGTTCGAAGAATCACCCTTTCGGGAGAACATACGAAATTCCGAAATTGAGATCGAACGGAACAAGACACGTTTTAATAAGAATAAGACTTGGTTTAAGAATGGCAGATATTAATTTTAAACAAGTTGATTAGATAAATCCCCCATAAATGTAGTTCTCCAAAACTATCAGCACACCTGTTTATTCGGTATAAATTTAATTTAGTTTAAATGTAATTTTTCGTTCAGTTTAAGTATTGTTTACGAGTTCTGTGGTATCACATTGTCGAAAGTATGTACTAAGTTGTAAGCGTTTGTGAATTATTCTTAATACGTGGAACGTACTACAAAAGTAATCGTGAAGCAAACATTTGGGATGAGCCACTTTGACTCAAATAGACCAATAAGTTTCTAATGGCTATAGGACACTCGTATCCGCGAAGTTGCTTTCCAGTTTTACGGTATGAGCCAAGCGTAATCCACACACGGGCACGCAGATGAGAGGGTATATCCGTTATTGGCAGCCGCGCCTCATTTGTACGATACTCGAGGATCTTCTATTGTCAATATTTAATGAGTATCAACGACTCCGGCCGAACCGTGTCGGCGTATAGCTTCGAATCAGGTGTACCGACGAAACGGCTGGATTCAACTCGGAGATAGCAGCTATTATTTTATCGGAGTACATTTCCATTCGCCCGTTTTCGAGTTCAAGTTGCTGGTTCCTCGTCCGCTCGTTCACTCCGCGAGCTCGCAAGGATCTATACGCTATTTTACCCGGTCAGTCCATTAACCTTTCGCGGATGTAGATTTTGTCGAGTGCTGAGAATATTTTCTTGGGACAACTAGATCTCATGTATGGGGCACTGAAATAATGGGAAAAGTGGATACTATAGCCTGACCTGATAAAATTATGTATGATAAATTTTT
Source organism: Augochlorella aurata (assembly GCA_028455555.1). Taxonomy (NCBI): domain Eukaryota; kingdom Metazoa; phylum Arthropoda; class Insecta; order Hymenoptera; family Halictidae; genus Augochlorella; species Augochlorella aurata. Next base: position 7,252,415 of record CM052150.1, on the reverse strand, counting down.
CAGTATGCGTGAAATTGCATACTGATTCATGAAATTGCATGCTGATTTTCCTCATCTAAATCTCAAATGATACAAATTTTCGTTATAGTTTCAGATAGGAAAGAGTTGGAGAACGTGAGTTGTTTAATATTTTTTTTGTTATTCCAATTAATAACAAAATTAAAAAAGTCTAACTCTAGTATTTCCAACAAATTCAAGTCATTCCGTTCAATTTGAACAAAATTATTCTGTTTGGAAGGTGTCCGAATATTAATGTGAGTCACTGTATCTAAGCAAATTGTATGCTAGCAGCCACTAGAACTAGAGTACAGCCCTGAAGTCGATATATCGACATTCGTTCGGGAAGGGACAAACTAGTTCGCGTCGGTGTGACTATTGCAAGGAACTACTTTGAAGTGCTTTATACATTCATTGAACTGTAAAATACGGAATCTGCGAATTTATCGGGAACAAAATTATGCAAACAAACTCGTAGCTTAATAAATGAGAAAAAAACCTCAGAAAATAGGAAAACAAGGAAACGCTACTTAGACGAATTAGCGATGTGAACTTTAACAATAAACCTACCGTGTTGGGTAAAATAACTAGTCTTTCATTGTTTATTTCCAAATAGTCGAAACCACGAAGACGATAAAATCTTGAGAAACGATTAAATTCAGTCTTGCTATTTTTAATTTTATCAGTGTCTAAATAGTGTTTGAGATAAGCTCGATAACATTCTTTGAAATAATAATCCCACAAGAACTTGTGATATTACATAAATCTAAATAATTAAATTGATTGTGTATGAGATTATGATAGCACTTGAGCGATTAGAATTCTGTTGATCTTCGATTTTAAGAAAAGCATTAGCAAAATGCCGGTAAATAATCTGTTAAGAAACAAAAAATGAAAGCATGTAGCAAAAGGGCTCGTAAAGGTTAAGGGTATTTAGCCCCCCCTCCCCTCGAGAATCGGCGTTTCGAGCAAAGAGGCACTGTTTAAACAAACGCGAATGCTAAAAACGTAGCCGAAGGGCCCGCGGTTCTCTGACGGAGGCTCTCTCACTCCCTTCTCTGTGTCTGGTGCTCGTCACCATGTCCTCGTCACCCTGTCCACGTCCCTGTCTCTCTGTGGTCCTCTCTGTTCCGCTTTGAAGTCGCGTGCGGGCGTGCAAGCGTGCGAGCGTGCACAGAAACGCAGGATCGATAGGGCGGCGCGTAGGGTACGTGAAAACCACCCCACCGCGATTTCGTGACTCATAATGCACACTTGTTCCCCGAGTGCCTGAGAAAGCGAGAGAGAAAGATAGGAGAGACAGAGAAAGCGAGAGGGAGAGTGAATGAGTGAGTGAGTGAGTGAGTGAGTGAGTGAGTGAGTGAGTGAGTGAGTGAGTGAGTGAG